>OY723389.1:37206148-37726461 GCA_963210295.1 Ophion ellenae | reverse complement strand
AAGCCAAAAGCTGTCATCCCCCTTTGACGAAGGGGTTGACGAGGATCGACCGGCGGTGGCAAAAAAAAACGATTCTCTCCAATTAACCAATTAGCCTGAAGACTTGGACCCTATATATATATATATATATATATATATATATATATATATATATATATGTTTATCCTCACAATACATCGCACCCTCGGAACTTAGCGTACCGAATAAACGCGTTTCGTGTCTCCTCGATTGCATGAATATTCAATTGTAATTGTACCAACAACCAGCGACCCCCCGGAGCACGCGGTGTTTAATTTCGAACGTACGTTCTTTTTCACTTTTTTTTTGTAGCGTGCTCGTTTCTCTGTCCTGTATTTTCACTCGAGAAAATTGGCCAAGTTTTTCAACATGGCGATCGGAAAGGGGATGATGTATAGCCGCATATGGGTGTACAGAACGAAAAACCCTCTCGGCATTTATGCGCTGAATTTATCTCCAGCTATTGGCTCGCATCTGTGTGCTACCGGCTGTGTGATCCGGGTGATACGTGCGCGCATCGTACACTGTGCTGCAAATGCATGCGCGTGCCTCTGGGTGTCGAACGCGCGGTTGTCGAGTTGGGTGACCGCGCGAACCGCTGGAACTGCGAATGCGTGGGTGGGCCGTGGGGTGGTTCGCACGTGACTCGCGATCGATCTGAAAACGGGCTTGTGACACTTACGTATACGCGATCCCCGGCGCCCTTTTTCCGTGTTTTTCATGGGGTTGAAGTTTACATCGTTGGATCGCAACGAAAGTTTTTTTTCATTTTTGTTGTACTTGTTGTTATTGTTATACAAAATGTTCTTTTATGAGTTTGGATTGATGCTCCCTGAATGAGCATTGAAAAAAAGGTTTTGGATTTTTTGGTAGCAAATACCTGCGAACTGAAATGTATGGAATTCAGAAAAATTGGGTTCCATTGCATTGTAACGAAGCAAACTTCAATCTCGTTATTTTTCATTAGGCCTTCGTTTCAGCCGGTTGCAGCGGGTGGAAGGAAGCTCGTCACATTCGAACAATGTGCTCCTCATTTTTTCAATATTTTTTACTTTGGTATGTGTTCAAGTTAGGGGGCAACATTTTTTTTTCTCTCAAATACGATGACGTTGAATTTTGCATCGTTGGAGGGCATTTTTTTGCCATTTTTTAGTTCTTGATTGTTTGGGTTATTGGAAGTGTTTTTTGGAAATAGTAGTGGTAAATATTTGATGACAGTACGGAGGATTTTCAGTGTTTCAGTATTTCAGTGATGTTAATAGCCTGAATCGGGCAAAAAGAAATGGTATTAATTGAAGAGAATTTACTTTCGTTTCATTCCAACGATGCAAACTTCAAGATCATGACACATGAAATAGGGTGAGGGCTGATGCCATCAAGATTGATGGTTTTTATTGGAAATTCATAATTGTTTTAGTCAGTTTTTGAACCTCCAGCGAAATACCAAAGAGTTTTTTAGTGCAGATAAAAAATACTAGAACAGTACCAAGTACTTTGGAAAATATTGGTTTTTCATAAAAAAACGAATGCTTGCATTTTTCGGAAATAAAATCCTATGGAAATGTCAATGGCAAAAAGGTTTTTTTTCCTTCTTGCGGGAATATTACGGTGTTGAGGCTTCGTTGGAACACAATGAAAATGCGAGGTTGAAGTTTGCATCGTTGGAACCCAACGAAAATTCATTCTTCTTTTTTTCCCCCATTTTTGGTATCACCAAAAATCTTTTCTTACATGTTTAGGCTCTAAGATCTCCAAGGAGGATCCTGGAAAACATTTGAGTCATTTTGGAGAGCTAAATGTGCGAAAAAATGGGCCTCCTTAGCTCTCGTTGCGTTCCAAAGATACAAACCTCCATATCTTACGAAAATTCTTTTTTGCCTTTTCCCCTTCTCCATTATTATTGACATCCGAAATCTCTGCATTAAATTTATGTTGTAGATCTCGGATAAGGATTCTAAAAAAGGTTTGACCTATTTCGTAGTCTCCAAGCCAAAACGGCAAAAGAAAGAATTTATATTCCATTCCAAAAACTGCACTGTCATAAAATCTTTTGCACCTATTTACAAAATGTACTACATATCGCGAAAAAAATTCAAGATAATAGAACAAGCATTAAAAATCATAGAAATTCCCCTATAGTTTTCCAAAAGTATATGGAAAAACGCAGTTTCAAGAAAAATCGTTCGATGTTTTGTTCACTCGTTTTATTATCCCGACAAAATAAAATCTTAGTTCTTCCCCAGTCTGCCATCTCGTCTTTTTCGACTCGAAACCATTTGGATATTATATTTCATACTAAGCTAAAGATCCAAGCGTCAATATTGATTTTGTCGAACCAACATCGCCCCGGTACCTCTCAAGTAAAAGTAATCTTTCGCCTTAAGAAACATGGCCGATTCGTCCTTACTCAACTTTGAGGTTTCGTTTATATTTTTTACACGTTAATATTGGGATCCGACCGTTGACGTTCTCCAGCGAGATCGGCGAATCTACGATTGGAAAGTCACGCGAGTCGCAAGTACATTTGACGCGCGATGATAGCTGTGCATCGCATCGGGCGCGTAACGTCAATTACATCGAAACGTTGTAAGTATCGCCGGGTTTTATATCGCATTACATAGCTTGTGAAAAAGTAGAATGGCCCAACGGACAAAAGTACTTTCACGCGAAAGTACACGGATCTTGAATGAGGAGGGTCAGGAGACTTGGATACAACCTCTTCATCTTCGTTTGCGAGGTGCGGTACCTGTATACATGCATACATAGTTATACAGACGAGAGTAGTTCGGCTAACGCCCGTACCAATCCCTCGGATAATTAACAGCCTCGTTCGGATAGCTTTTGCGCGCAGGATATATTGGCTTGGTATACTGCACTGTAGAGTTTCAGATACTAACAATATACATATATATGGGATATTCCACGCCATTTCACCTAACCCGTGGCCTCGACCATTTTTTATTTTCCTGATTTTTTTTGGAAAATTGTACCCAGTGAAAAGCGTATCCACACCAATTTTCAGATTTTTATCTTTTCTCTATCGAGAGCTATAATTTTTCAAAAAATGTCAAATTCGGAAATTTTGGAAACGTTTAAACGCTGTTAATTCCGGAACTAATTGAGATATCGACAAATGTAGATATGTAACTTTTTTTCATTTTGAAGCATACTTTCGTTAAAAAATATGAAGATATCATCAATTGTCAATGTGAACGTTTTTTTTTTCTTTTAAAGTGAAAACTTTTTTTTAAAGATGGTTGCCGTTTAAATTTTTTTTGTCGAAAACTCTCTAAATTACAGTGACTCATTCTATCATTTTTAAGACTAGTTTTATCGTGGGCCCATTTTTCCTTTCATTTTTTTCTCGAATTAATCATATTTTTTTGAGAAGATTTTTATCATATTAATCTCCAATAACCGTAGTAATGATTTTGTGATATCAAATTCGGTTTCGACAGGCCTGAAATGGTTTATTTTTAATGTCTGCTGAATTTAACGAAAAAAAAATTATTAATATCTTTTATAATTAATTTTTTTTCTATTATTTGAAAAAAAAATTTAATTACATTTTATTAAAAAAAAAAATTTCGTTAAATTCAACACAAATTAAAAATAAACCGTTTCAGGCCTGTCGGAGCCGAATTGGACATAACAAAAGCATTAATGGCATTATTGGATACTAAAATGATAAAAATCTTCTAAAAAAATATGATTCATTCGAAAAAAAGAGAAGGGAAATTGGGTTCTCGATGAGACTAGTCTTAAAAATCATAGAATCGGTCGGTATTCTAGAGAATTTTCTGAAAAAATAAGAAAAGGCAATCATCTTTTAAAAAGGTACTTATCACTTTACAAGCAAAAAAAAGGTTGCCGGTGATAATTGATCATGTGTGTCATATTTTTTAACAAAAGTATGCTTCAAAATGAAAAAAGGTATAAATCGACATTTGTCGATATCTCAATTGGTTCCGGACTTATCAGCGTTTAAATGTTCCCAAAGCTTCCGAAATCGACTTTTATTGGGAAATTATAACTCGACTTTTATTGGGAAATTATAACTAAAAGAGAAAAAAAACGAATTTAAAAATTGTTGTGGATATTCCTCTCATGGGGTACAATTACGAAAAAAAAATCAGGAGAATAAAAAATGGTCGAGGTCACGGGCGAGGTGAAATGGCGTGGAATGTCCCATATGAAACCGTGTCCCATCCCAAAGATTCGAACCAGAGTACAGCAAAATAATCGAGATCGCGTGTTCCCGATTCTTCTTTCGTTATTTATTTTTCTCCTCGTTGTTTTTTTTTTTTCATTTGCTAACAATAGAGCACGCTGCTTCATTCGCCAGATCGATTAAAATCGCGTTCTTCATATTTTCCCATAGCGGCCTATCCAACGTGTACATCTATATACCACGGAGTATCCAACTCACATAATTTCTCCGCAAAGCAATTTTGTACACAAGTGCATAATTCTTCTGGTCGATTGGGGCTGTCAAGTTTTTAATTTCCAATTATACTGTCTCCGTTGGAACAGTGAAACAAGTCATGCTAAAGTCACCGATCAGTATGCGGGACAAATGGCATACTGAGAGAAACAAACGCGTGGTGGAATCGTTCTAACCTCGATTCAATTGGATAGCGACAATTTATCGATTGTATAGATGTGTCTAGCATGGCGACGACGTGGCGCTGCCGCGTCTGTCGATAATGCCAATGATATATTCATTCATTGAACGAACGGAGTGTCCATTGAGTCCCATGGTCGAGATTTATTGCATTCATGTGCATCGAACGCGGCAAACGATTTTCACGAAACTTCGCAGCCTTCTGTATCTGCAAGACTACTCGTGAAGACGTGGTAAAGGAGTTGAATCGAAACACCGGCATGTCGAGGGAATTTACCGGTTCGATTTCCCATGCATGATGTGCCGTTGATGACCATTGTCCAGAATGATTGAAGGCAATGATTGCAAATTCGTACACCGAAGAAAGGGTTCATGCTACTTATAACCTATGGTGAAAAACATGACGTCAAGTTCGTATCATCGTTGGGATACACCAATTTTTCTAAATTTGATTTATTACAACCTGGTAGCTTTATTGTAGATCGAGGTCGTAGATCGCCAATAAGGTTACGAACAACCGTGTGCATGATTTTCGTACCCTAAATTGACGAAACGTTGAGCGCTTAAAGAACATGAACTTTGGTTGCATTCCATCGATGCAAACTCCACCATGACAGAAAAGTAGTATAGTGAATTCATTGCTACTACTATTGAATCCTATAGTATTGACTATAGGATTGAATCACTATAGTATAGTGAACTATTGAATCACTATAGTACAGTGAACTATTGAATCACTATAGTATAGTAAACTATTGAATCACTATAGTATAGTGAACTATTGAATCACTATAGTATAGTGAATCCATTGCTACTACTATTACTATAACCAATACTATTATTATTATACTATGGCTATTGAAATGATTATTATTGTTTCTATCACTATTACGATTACTATTACCATGGCGATCAGTATTGCTACAGAAATCACTATTGTTGTTCCTATCACCATTACCATTACTATTACTATGGTGATCATTATTGCTACGAAAATTACTATTATCGTTCCTTCCTAGCACCATTACTATTACCATTGCGATCGCTATTAACATTACTGTCATTATTACTATCACTATTGTGATTACTATTACCATTCCTAACAACTATTACTATTACTATGGTGATTACTAGTGCTACTGACAATGACTATTATTGTTTCTATCACTCCCATTACCATTACTATGCCGATCACTATTGCTACTGATAATGACTATTATTGTTTCTATCACTCCCATTACTGTCACTCTAAGCAATTAAAGTAGTACAGCAAGTTTAGTTCATTGGCAAAGCAATCATGATGTAGTTGTGACAGCCATGTCACGTTTGCATTGACAATGAGCTATAGTTGTCTCTACCATTCTATCTTTAAGCAAGAATGCTTGTCGCAAATATCGTTGTCGAAGAACGATTCAACCATGGTGCAGGTTCATCGGTTTGAAAATTCACGACGTCGCTTGCCAGCAGCTTGACCAGTCGTAGGTAAAAAAAAAGGAAACGTTCATCAGTGCCAAATGTTGGCCTGACGAACATGGTGCTTTGCCACAGTGCTCTGTCGTATGTGTCTAACGTTCTGGACACAACGGTGTTCAACTGTTCGTGAGTACTTTTTCAGTCCGGGGTCAAAGGGAACCTCTTTTTCTCTCTCCGAAGTGCCGAAGTTACAGCCCCTGATATACGTGTACAAATGTGCGCCCCATATCTCGCACGATTTGGTATCTTCAGGTACAGCTATTTTTTTTCCTGATAAGAGGCAGGCTGCGATCGTGCCATCGATCGCACTCGTTGGTCGTCTTGGGTCTCAGTCCGGATCTGTTCCCTTGCGTACGTTCTCGGGGTCGCCGTTCATCTCGCGTCTACCTCCACCATTGAGTGCGTTCATCCTGTGTTTGAGTGCGTGTGTGTGTGGACACGCGCGGCTGGAAGGAATCGAGGTAGGGACCTCGAGAGACTTGTAACGAACGGCACGTCCGGGGCCGTAATTCGCAGGTGAAACGATACGATGGTATAAAAAAAAAAGAGGTGCTCGAGAGCAAGGAAGCTTCGTCCAAACGGCTACGACGACGACGACGACGAAAGAAGACGCGGTCGAGGGTATGCGCTGATATACACGAAACTTCTAGGGATTCTACTCAAGACGCAAAAGCTACGACCGCGTAAGTTGACGCGAAGGCGTATCCTCGTTCAACTTTGGAACACGTATACGCACACCGTGTTGTCCCCGTCGCCACCTGCTTTATACGGCGGGGTCGTAAACTTTTTTGCTTTACGGAACAAGGGCTTGAGAGGGCAAGAGAGAGGGGGGGGGGAAGACAGACAGTGAGCGAGACTGGACAAAAGTCCTGCAGCTGTATTCATTTTGGTCTCGATCAAGCCGAATTTTTAAATATATGTGGAGAAACCGATAATTTCGAGGCTCGTTTCATGAATTGTTTGAAATTTGATATCCAAGGAAGATTCTTGTGCACGTCATAATTTACTCCATTATGTGCTCTACAGGAATTCAGTGAAAATTAATTTCTTTACACTGCACCATTTTTTTACTGACTACGAAAGCCACCGAGGAGTTTTTTAATAGCATTTCTAGGGTACGCCTGCGAAAAGAATAATCATTTTGGCATGCGTAAAAGGTTTTTGAAAAGTGCCAAAAGAATTAAATTTAAAAATAACTTCTCTTTTTTATCCCTTATGTATACATGATTATTATGATTTTGATATATTATGATATATTGATATACATGATATATTGATATATATCATATATTGATATGATATATTATGATTTTTTTAGCATTTCTAAGGTACATCTGCGAGAAATGCTACAAAAAAAATCATAACGATATATCGTTATGATTTTGTATTTGCGTATCCTGCGTAGGATTTGGTATTTCGATGAATGTCGAACAATAAATTCTCCAAAGCCGATAAAGACTCTTTCCCTCATTTGTAATTGGTTTACTTATAGAATCGCACGAGAGTCGGTAGTTTCGATGAAACTTGATTCTTTTTCATATCGCCAGCGTAGTCGTACCTTCGGCCAACTGCCGACTGGGGATGCAGATATTTCGGTAGAATTAGAATGGGCCAATTATCGGTATTCGGTGAGCCAACAGTCCGCGGGTGGTAGAGAAAGCCGATTGCGTCCACGTAATTGATTACGCACCGGTAATTGTCGGTAATTAGAGCACAGGTACTATATATGATACTGAAGTGTCTGTACACCTACGCACATGCATAGAAGGCATAGGGAAAGAGGGCGTTGCAGGCTTGACTATAACCATGGATTGTGTGTGTGTGTTTGTATGTAGCACCAATATATGCCTCTATTAAGTGTGGCTAATATCGACGGCAGTGCTATTAATCGAGTTCAGGCCGAGGGATCCATTCGGTTCTACCACTCGTTCCAATAATCCTATCGGAATTTTCCCTTCCATTATTGAATGCATGGATGGAGAAATGGTATTATATTTTGAGCGCGTCAACGAGTAATCTTGTTTGAAAGGAAGCCTTCCTCTTTTTATTCCCATATTTCGCTTGATGAATTTCCACGGGCTTCGTCTTGCATAGATCAATTTGCCTAACGACTCTGTTCATCAATTTTCGATTTCTATTAATGTCAAAGCGATTGGCCGACACAAAGAACGCCAGCCCACTCTCGGATTCCATTTCGCCTCTATTGGCATTTTGGTGATTATTCTTTCGAAAAGGAAGAAAGAATGCGGCGAGGGAAATGAAGGTGGATGTCAATTAGCGCGACCTGGCTGAATAATGCATTGCCAAAGAGAAATGTCACAACGGCGTTCGGCTTGTCGAGACCTCTTGCTATTTTCATTCAGCGGAAACTTCCATAAACTAGCAGCATCTATCAACTGGCATTTGTTACAAAAATTATTCGAGTTTGCACCAATTCCCACTAAAAGCTGCCAAAATTAGGTTTCGGCGTGTCTCAACTGTCTGAATTGCCCACGTCGCTCCTGCGCCCAGTTCAATCTTTTCCATTTGCATTGGTACCGAAAAAACGAGGAAATGATCTCCTATATTCAACAGTACCGTTGGATGCATCAGGAATAGATATCGTGATCGATTCTCGAACGTGATGCTACATTTACCTTTGCATTTTGTGCTTTTCGTGCTGACCATGTACAGGGAAAAATAAAATTGCGGAAGCGCTGAACCTGGACGCGGATGATCGAGCTCGCGAGTGCGAATATCATTATAATCCACGCAGCTGTACATCGGCATGTGACGACACATAACACTTGTGCTGTCTCTCTCCCTCGGTATGGCCGGTTCATATCGATGTTCACTGGTAAAGCTTACCAGTCGTGTTATCGATCCCGTCTGTGCGTGTATGTGCATTTGTCAGTGCGCTAAACACGTGAGAGAATCGAGGTCGATGTTGGTACGTTCGAACGTCCGCGTTCGATGGGATCGAGAACAGAGCGTGCCAGAAGAGCAATGGAATGGAGAACTTCTGCGCAGCATCCACAGACACACACAAACGCATATTCTTGGTAACAATCGAGTGCAAGATCACTGGAGGTTCTCGTTGGAGGCACTCGTAGTAAGGGCACAGACTTGTAGGTGTTCATGGGCAGTGCCTACCACTTGTGGAGACCCACGGGTGCCTGCAAAGAAACATCGAAATTTTCTCGCCGAAAGATTCAGATTCGGCAATAACAACTGTGCAACCTGGATATCAAGATTTACGTGCGTTTGTAGCACGTGCAAAACGTTTCGCCACTGACAACACTGAAAAATAAAATCCATATGCCGTACGCGTGTAAAGGCTCTATATGTAAAGGAGCTCTCTTCAGACCCGCGGCGTGTGATAGGGACTACGCGACAAGGATATCGATTGCCTCATGCGAATGAAGCAGGCACATCCTGAACGACGCTACAGGAAGGATACAGGCAACACGGACGAGGCAAAACAGTGTCTCGATTACATCAAAAGTGACACCGATAACTAGGCCGTTCGCTGATATCGTTGTACCATGCTCGAATTCAGTGAGATATCCCGTGCTGCCTTCATCTCCCTACAGAGAAATTTCAGGCAACGCCGTGTCGATGTTCCACCGCTGGTGCGCGATTCCGATGCAGGGGTCCCTCATCGTCTACCATATTACCCGTGTAAATGTGCGCTGGATCGATCTCACCGATAGTAACACGTTGGCTCTCGTGTTCTTGCTCAAGCTATCCGAGGTAAATGGCAAAACGTAATGGTAACCCGGAACCACCACGTGTAGTGTGTACACGCTGAGCTACATCTCGCGTAATGGAACTATAGTGTGGATGTGATCTCTAAATACATTGCAGAGATATATATGTATTTGCCGCACGTACTCGTTCGGTATAAACGCGAAATTGTCATAAAATTATTCGCCAACTTGCCATTTGGGCAATGGTTAGTAATACCCCCGATGAGCCTCGTAAAATACCGTGAATTTCTTACCTCGTCTTATCAATTGCATATGCAATGACGACACTAATTAATCCACTACATTTTCATTCGCTTCGTTAACATATCCGCAGCCTCCCGTTTCTGTACAGTAAAAACTCCCGGAGCCATGTAAATTTTTATACCCCAATTGACCCAGTTTCCAGTCTTTCGCTAAGCAAGCAGAAACTAGCTCCGCTGCTATAGATGCGGTAGGAGCCGAGCGAGGGTGTGAATTTCCCGAGGATCCGACGCTCGTAAAATTCAATGAGACGTTCTTAGGGTACTGGGGATGCGGGGGGTGGTTGGTGAAAACGATATAGAAGTGTAGCGTATGTTTTAGCCTTCGTCCGAGTCAGCCAATGGGTTCTCGGGAAAAATCATGTGGGATCATCCCCTCTGTCGTACTCGGCTGTCCATTGCGTATGAGTGTATTTCGCTCGGGTATATGTTCGATGCGACGAGATACCGATCTGGGCCTCCTCTATGCTGGTCACAGCCTCTGAATACATTGCCAAAGCTTCGCATTGGCAAACTTCTCTCCGTGCTCACCAGTACCTCGTGATCCTCGCAATGGTGGTTCGCTATACGACTGTTCAATTGGATGGTACCGTCAGGGGGCAAATACCACCTACTTATCGTTCGTGCTTACACTCTGGAACTTCCATAGCTGCGTTGCAGCTACACTCGGCTCTACATCACTATTGCCCCAGTGCTGCTGCTCCTCGTCGTCTGTGAGTGTATATGCGAGTGTACTTTTGGCTCGTGCCAATATGGAACTTTTTATTTCTGTGCAGCCACAGTTTAGCTTAGGATTCTGCACACTATTGGTTACTTGATGGTCAACCCCAACCTCCGTATGTTGACCGCCGCCAAAGTAAATGAACATGTTTGTCAGGTGGTCACCCAAATGAAATTACAGACAAAAAAGAGTAACAGGTTCACTATGCGCTTTTGGAATGATTGCTTATCAACGAAATCAAGCCATTTCAAAGTTCTTGAAGTTTTCTTGACTGGCAGATGTAACCTCCTAGGACTGATTGACTTATAAGATGTTTGGGATGTACATTTTGATAAATTTCTATTCCTAAATCGAGTGAGACGCAGACAGGCCCACAACTCTGCTCATCTGACTTCCATTCATGATGAATCGATATGTACACCAGTGCAGCGTAAAGATTCCCACGTGGTAGTCCATTCTGCAGCGTAGAGGGCAAGGGTGGTTTTTGCAACACCCAAACACGATGGGACCCAGATCTCACTACAAATTACTGGCTAGACCGCATTCGTACTTTCTTCCGCGGAACAGCATCAGAACATCAATGGCGTGCACAGACCAAAGGAGGCCAGTAGAATCTAAACTGACTGTCGATCCAGTGTGTGAATGGGAAACGGCTATTCGTTCGCTGCGCTCTCTGCACCGCACGGAATAGACAGCGAGAGAACGCAATTGCACCTAATTACTGGATGACCCACATATTCACTGGTTTCGACCAATGGACTTCGTGTTTGCCTCCAAATCGGGCACGCACTATCTCTTTGATGTTTGCTCTTAACAGATATAAGTACTATGCCATTACGGAATTGATGGCACTATCCATTCATTATCCGCCAAATAAACGACCACGGGATACCGTGCACAAATTAACCATCAGGCGACTCGCCAACTCTTCTGTGCGGGTACGCAGATAGCAATTTGGATCTCGTCTTGAATGGAGATCTCCGTCAACAAGTTTTGCAAAACACTACGGTAACTAAAGTTTCCCATCGTTCTGAAGGAATTGCATAGGTTCATCATTCCCATCCCGAGCTTCACGAGAAACAGTATCATTCGAATCCCTCATTGGATCCGATTGATTCACTGTCCGACGATCAGTGAATTCACTCGCTAAGTTTTCTTCCTGACTAATCTGAACGCTCATCCACGTCCCTGCCCACTATCGCCCTTCTCCCTCCAGCCGGCGTTCCCCGAGGATCTTTTCTTCCACCTTCTCTTTTCCTCCCATCGAGCAGGGAGTAATAAGCGCTCATCTTCACATTATAGTAAGAGGATCGTTAACGCTCAGAGGTTTGCGAGCAAGAACCCTCTCGGGAGGAGGAAAAAAACTGAGAGATGGAGGGAGCATCATCGAGAAACTCGTCGGTCTATCCTTCGGCGCCCAGCAGGTAGGCGTGAGAACAGTCAACTACAAGGGCATCCAATGGATTATACATAGATAGAGATAGGTTGCGTGCACGGCACACGTACTACACTCACGTGCCTAGGCCTCTTCCAAGCCAAGAAGGCAATGTGCTTGCTCTTCCCCTCGTTTTAATCTTCAACGGAGCAAGGGTGGATTATCATGAAATTGCACGGTTCGCAAGTCTAGTGAACTTTTTTTTTCCGTCCATCTATCGCACGGTTAATTGAAAACACTTATTACGAGGCCTCAATAATTATTTCCGAGTACACGCCTGTGCACGTATATCCTGTACGAATGCCTTGCGTACACGCCTATCTACGAATGCTTATTATTTGTACGAATTGCTTTCTTTTTTTCTTCGCTTTGGAACTTTTCATCAAGATGGTCTCGCTGTGGCGAGAATGAATCATGACGAATCACCTGGGACCACCGTGTAGAGCTATCGCCGAGAGGATCTTAAGACACTTTCCCTTTACGTTGCTTTTCTCTGATATGATTCTGTAATGGGCATAGTCCGAAGAGTCCCGTCACCTTTGCATGACGCACCACGGGTAATAGAAGCCGTATTTTAAAACCATCGAAGCTGCTGTAAAGTACACTCATTGGAAGTCCTAACATTGCTGACGGCTTGGATTCCAGCAGTAACGTAACTTTGTCCTCAGGGCGAAGCTGCTGCACTTGGAAAAAAAGAGAAATAAAAAGGAGACAAGCTTTTAAGTGCGGCTGGAGGCTGTTTTCCGTAAATGTACTATCAATTTTCAAGAATTTATCGCCGTTCAATTTCTCTCTTTCGAAGAATGTCGATACATTGCTCGGATCGTATTTTTCTCCTAAACTGGAATGAGTATCGATTAAGAGCGTATAGGCAATGAATTAAATCGCCATCCAGCCTGGAATTCGCTCAACGCCCAAGACGCTAAATGAGCGCGGATATGTAACGTTCGAAACATTATCGTTAAAGTTGATGCAGGTTGTATCGACTGCGTTGGAGTTTCATCGAAAATTCTTCGAGGCTTCGACCACTTCTCGTGACATTCGAAACAAGCGGACAAATCATCAACGCGGGCGATATCTAAATCTCCTCCGTCGAGTGGTTATTAATGTGATAATAAATGTCAAACCGGTGGATAATCGTGTGTCGTAACTTTCCATTAACGTTTTAACGCTGAGAGCGTCTCTTGCGTCATGATCCCTGTCCAGGATAGCAACCACCGAGCTACCTGCAATGTCGACAGAAAATCCAGCTTCGTTTCATAAATGGTAGCTACGTCCTGTACAACTCGTGAAGATATCGATGAGAAGTCTGGTCTAATTTTGCTTCTAGCGAATCAAATAATTGTCTTCGATACTTGAGGAACCTAGGCATTCGGATACACGTCTGGACTGTTTGAGAAGTCAGAATATCCTGAAATATCCCAAGCTATTTGCGACTTCATCTCTATACTCTGATCAGTTATATTGCAAATGAATACTTCGTTTACACTTCGTTGAGACGTAAAATACACTTTTACAAATTCGCTGCTAATTCAATATTCATCGTGCCCTATATCCACAAATGAAGGCAGACACATCAATGATGTACTTATTCACGAGACACGAAAAGAGCAGGTGCAACGAAACGTCGCGTCTTCTCAAGCGTCTTTCATGCACATCCGGTCTGGTCCTTACTCGTTCCCTCCACTGGTACATCAAACCAGCGCTGCACGTTTTCATCGACTGGATTATAGTAAAGACAGCATGGCTGTAATAATCGGGTTAACCCAGTTCTAACCCTCGAGCTTGGGTGCTACTCGCGTTATCATAATCCCGATGAGGCACTGAAGTCGACAAAAAAAACTTTCGTGATTATGAGCTCATCCGTATTAATACTGGAAAAAAATCACTGCAAGCAGAATTATGGCTACGCCGCAGTTACAAAGTTCCATTATTTCCATTTTCCTGTTTCATTGTTTTGCAGAAAATAAATGCATTAATGCCGCGTTACCTGGCGCACAGGAGGTTTAGAGCAGCTCGCAACAAGCCGCAAAAGTCTTATAGGCGCGTTAACTTCGTTAACTGCGATTACAGGCGCGTTCACAACCGTCGCGCACTCTCCACTGGCTCCACTCTAGTCAAGACAAAGACAAAAGAAGCTTGAGTGAATAAGGTATAGCGTGCTAGTGGAGAGCGAGATGGTAGAGAATTGCAGGGAAATATAGTCCCAGAAAACAGGTTGAGGGAAAGAGAGAAAGAAAGAGAGAGAGAGAGAGAGAGAGAGAGAGAGAGAGAGAGAGAGAGAGAGAGAGAGAAAGAGAGAGAGAGAGAGAGAGAGAGAATGCAGAAGACCGAGAGAGGGTCAGCAGTGTATTTTAAGAATCTCATTAAAAGAGCTAGGGCGTTAGCGCGCTCCTGCTCCTCTGGTTGGAGTTTCTCGCGTCAAATGACTCTAATAACAGTAGGACAGACAGATGGACGAACAAGTTCCAAGAGAGTCAAGGAAGTCGCGTAATTCGTAATACGATGCTGCGGAATGGTGCGACGAAAATTGAGGATAGAAGAATTCAGATGAGAGATCTATACCGAATGGAATGTCGAGATGGATGTAGGTATGACACGATGGAAATGAAGAAACCGGCAAAAAGGGAACCGGGCGAAGGGAAGATCATTATCGCGAGGACACGAGAGCGAGAGAGCAAGAAACTATCAAAAAATTCGAAGACTTCATCTCGCGCCGCGCAAGGCTGGAAACAGAAATCCGGCAAAGAGAGTGAATATATTTTGACGCGAGGCAAAAGCCTCGCCTGAGACGAGTGTCATTTTTAAAGTCCGCATGCGGACTAAATACTTGAAAATCATCACAAGGGACATTTTTCTCTCCAGCTGATTCATCTTCAATTCCATGTCGCGTAGTTCCTTCAACTTATTTTTCTCGTGTTTCTTCTAGCTCGCTTTCTCCCTTCTTCACCAATCAAATACGATCTTTTCAATCACACAGGGTGCGACCCCAAGAGACGTCCACCCAGGAATCAATATGAACGAGATATAAGTTAAAAGCGTCGCAACTCGAGCCCTCGAACAGCCCAGTCGCCCAAGTTTCATTTCACGTTCGAGAACTAACCGAGAGTGCCTCGGCGCCTAATTTACAAGTCGATGACACCCGAGCCGAATTGTCTCCGCATTTGGACTCCTCGTTGTATGCCCGAGCGTCGTCAACGGATCTGTCATTTCGTGCAAGAGAGTGCCTTGAAAAGGAATTCAATGAGCGGATAAGCGTTCCAAAAGACGAAATCAAAATTTGATTTGAATCCAATCAAAAGTAAACTCTGGAATTCGAAACGAGTTCAGTCATGACACAGGGAAGGATCACGAATTCGTTACCTCCAATTCGAGCGAACTAAGGATTTGTCAATCGTCATGCTAGATAATGGTGAAAAAACGTTGAAGGATTGAAACTCAACGTCCTCAGCTCTCTTCCCGCGGATACGCAAAAAGAAACAGAAGAAGGAACCACGCAAGAATCCTTATCGCAGGGTGCAATGAAGATGCTATGGCACAGCCTGGTGTGCCCTTCATTGAAATGGACTGGAGCATTCACGTCCACCAAGATAGGACGTGGTACATGCCGCCGACCTATCGTACCGTGAGATCCGTAATGCATCTAGACTATAGCGGCGCTCGTGCGAACTTTTCGGATAAAAGGTTTTTCAAAAGCCCGCATTCTCGTTCGGTACTTTTCTAATACATACCTACGTACCTACGTACACACACACACGGAGCCACATACGCTCGTGCTCCAGTCGAAATCACATCGATGCATTTTTGCCGCACCAATACCTCCGCCCTCACTTCAGTATATGCGCTAAAGAGTTCCAGAGATATGTGGCTCGTGCGAGTACTCGCGTACGTCTCGCAGCTAGAAAGCTGTAGGCTGCGAGCTCCCGTCATCATCGAACCTGAGTGGATTCGGATCTGCAGGGCGTAAAACTCACCGGTACAATACCGCCGAAGCTTTGAGAAAGCCGCGAAAATCAATATTCCTTTTAGCCCGGTCTTTTCATGCGAACCCGCGCGCGGAACAATTTGTTTTTCCCCCTCCACCTTCTTTCAGCCCCTGGAACACCTTCCGTCCCAGAGTTCTTGGTGTTCGCCACGTCTACATGAAATATCCGTCAAAACCACTCGAGGCCTAGCACCTTGGTGCACAAAATGAAAGTCTGACGATGACAACCATTGGAGGTGCCAATCATTGGTCCGCGTTGGGCAGCCTAGAAAACAATCCGAAAGCGTGGACCATCCAGAACAAACGTTGGGTGCTGATGTCACCGTGGGGCTGAAGCCATCGGGAATCCGGAGGGAGTTTCAGCCCCGGATACGCATAGGGTGGAAGCCGAAAAAAAGGAGAGAAGATATCAAGTCGGATCTCACACACGTCTTACGCCCGATGAGCTCCCAGGAATTCGCTCCCTTATTTTTTTCAATCTCGGGGGTTGATGAACCGTGAGCCCATCTCACGGCGCGTATTCCCGCTACCGCTGTACACATCGCTATGCCACTTGTGATATGTGCCGTTTGCAAGACGAGAAAATATATCGAGGCACGTTCGAGGCGCCTGTAATCCAATTTCGCCGAAGCGAAAGCTTCGAGCATCAAAGGTGAAAGAAGTAAAGAAGAATGAGAGACGATACGTGGGGAATTGATGGTTTTCGACGGTACCTAATCTTCCACTGATGTGAACAAAATCTCGTGGCATGGGTGGCTATTAATATCGAATGCAGAAATTACGTGGGTTCGATTTATGGAGCTCTACATGTACGCGAGTAAAGAAGTTGGCTCACTGCCTCTGTAACTTTGAAGCTGAGACCCATGAGGAATAATAGGGAGCATTTCTGTCTCGCTATTCGTCAAAGTTCAACCAGATTGGTACACCCAACCGCATATCTCTATATGCTCCTTCTTCAGCAGCAGACACCGGGCACGAGATGTACTTTGCATGGCTAGGTGCTTTCTCATTTGATGTGGTCAGGGGAATAGTCGATGGCGGGGATGAGGCGAGTTCGGGTAGTGGCTCCGAAGATAGTGGCTCGATGGTAGGGGTGATGAGCGGTGAGTAAAGTATTTCGGAAACAAGTCAGACGTACACCAGACCGCGAAGAGTTTCGCCACGAGGACGCGTTCGACCTAGCCTTAACGGTATCTTACACCCTGACGGATTCAGGATATTTCGAGCCGTAGGATGTTTGACTTGGCAACTAAAGCATCTCATCCCTTCGAGACTTCCCGCTGCTTAACCTTCGTACCAGTCGACGATTCGGCTTTCCACAAGCGGCAACATCAAACCAAACTCTCTCACACGCGCTACGAAGCCGGAAATGGAGGACGCATTTGTCTGTGAATCTGGCTCCTCTCGTTCTTGGATCCTTGTTTCCCTTACCAGCCACGTTTCTAATAAGCGATATTATCCTACAGTCTGTGAGCTTTGCCTGGCGCATTCAAACTACATTAGAGCGAGAACAGAGCGATTTAGCATCCGTGCCAACGGTGAGGAAGCGAGACGGGGAGAACTTACTTGATCTTGATACCCATACACGCCACCTGACATCAGACAGTATGTAGCTCGACTCTCCGTCATTTGGGAACTAGCTCGAGAAGCCCTGCCGCAATTCGGAATTGTGGCTCTCACCTAGCCTAATTAATTTTCGTTGACTCGCTCGGCGTGATACACCTAGTTGCGCAGGATTACGAAACGTATACGGTGACGGGCTGCGGATGTGATAAGCGCATATTGCAGAAAGTAAAACGAGGACAAGCATTGTAACTCTATTCCTTTGAGATTGCACGCGTTTCCTGGTTCCCCGTAGCTCCGATCAAATTTCCCCTCGTCCGAAATGATAGCGAATTTCATAGACATCCCTATTTTCATATTGGCAAAAGCAAAACGGCCTCGCAATGAGCACGGACGTGTTGTTCACATATTTTCCAGGCATGACCTAAAAAATTCGGTCACCTCTGGATGAAAATTTGCACCTTCCGTTGAGCACACAAGCCAACACCGAGGATGAGAACGAAGGAGAGAAAATAAGAGAACCTGGCATAGAGTGGATGAGCCAAATATAAATTTTGTTTATATGTGTAGAACGGATAAAGCGAGAAAGAGAGCATTGCGAAAAAAGAAACGGCAACTGCGAAGATCCTGAAACAGTGAGTCTTCCCTGCTGCATACTACATCCATAAAACGAGATAAAAATACAGCTGGAGTTAGGAGGCAAATAGAAGAAAGTTGTACGAGGACGTGATGCAACGAGGACTTAGGTAGATACCACATAGAGATACGTGAATATATGTGTCATACGTACTTTGTATACGGTCCCATGCTTGCTTGGGAGCAGCGTGTCTCGGAAATATTGTGCTCGGTTCTCTCGGGTGAGATCTCCTAACGGAGGCAAGGAAGACAGGTCAGCGACGTTTTCACCAGTAAATACCAAATCCCCCGCTCTTCCATGCGCGCTTTTTTCTCTGCAGTCAAAGTTCCGAGGGTCGTCACATACTTGCATCATACATCAAACAGCTTTTCTCCATTCCTCTTAGCCCCGTTGATTTGAGATGTCATCCTCATGTCGAAACTGGATTACGGCCCAAGATCCCGCCACTCAGAACGATGACACAGTGCTTGTGGAACGTGGAAAAAAGGAGAGTACCTAGAGAGGTTTCGGAAGAAGACGGAAGAGGGACAGATCTTAAGAACAAATGCAAAAATGGAGACGTTTGATTTCCTCCATTCATTTGGCTCTTGCCTCGTGCCATTCGAATTTTCAACATGGCTTTTATCGCGGTTTTTCCTACTGCATTTCGCTTTTCGAGCCGCGACAGTCACCTCTCCATCGTCTCACCACCGTGTACACCACCCAATGTCCTCTCAATGTTCTCTCCCGCTGTCACCTGACAGACCGTGCGCAGTACAAAACGCTTGGTTGGAACTTTTTCGAACATGTTGAAGCTTCGGTATTTTTCTGGTGAATGGGAATACAGCCGCAGGGGAACGGGGCGAAAATCATAGACTGACTCAATCGCACACTCGGCCTCCGTTAATTAAAGGATATAGACCGCGTACGTGAATCCAGTCCTGTCCTAACAAAGCGGTGAACGGGGCAGTATGTGACAGTGACGGTGTGTTCGCGTTGGTACACACACATTCGGCAATTGCACTAGGACATCGCAGCCCGAGCCTCCCTTGCTCTAGGGGTCTACCATGAGTAAACTTCAAACGTTCCCCGTGGAAACGTATGGGTGGACGACGTTAGTGCGTTCGAATGTCATCGAGAATCCCAGAAAATGAATAGAAGAATATACGAACGGGCGGATAAAACGAACGAATTCTCGTTTTTCAATATGGAACGCGGTAAAACGAAAAAGAGAGTACAAAATATTGGCACAGTTTTTTGCGTCGGTCGGTCAAACGATCCGTTATACTTTATCACGTTGACTCTTCATCGCTGTTGAAAGAGCACACGCGTCTGGAAATTCGATTAAAAGGTTCCACTTCAAACGATGAATACGAACCAAACAAAAAGTTTAGCAAATGTAGACGCCAAGGCGTTTAAAATGTTTGATCATCAAAGATATATCGGAAAGAAATTATCTCACACCCGTCAAGTCGGTACAAGTAATTCGGTCACATATAAGGATATTCAATGTGATGTCACAACGGCTGATTTCACTTTGAGCAGCGAAAACCAGGCTTGTTGCGAGATTTTCGAATTTACAAAGATCCTCGTTGCAGTAATTGAACTCCCGGCTCTCTTTGCTCCAGTGACCGACAAACTTGTCACACACGAATGGCGATTGCGGGGCCACAGACCTCGGGCTCTCAGAACGTTGTAAAAGCTTCTCGGCGAATTCGGCATATATTGCACAATACGGTTGGTACAAACACTTGCGACGTTAGCGAGTCCTAAAGGGGCTTTGTTAAGCGATTAGGAAACCATGGCGGTGACAAGCTTGTCACATGAGGAAGTGAGCCAACCTGTATACAGGGAGCAGGTGTACGCAGAGAGTAAGAGATTGAGGCGTACAGAAGGGACAGTGGTACACGGAGGCAGAGAGTCAACACGTCCATTCGCTCAGGCCCGGCAGTGAGTTAGCTTAGGTTTGCAGTAGCGGTCTCTGCATGTGTACGTAGACAGAGAGAGAGAGAGAAAGCTGGTGAACTCTGCAGTTGCCCGTCTGTGATTCATGTTGGTGCGAAGAGACATTCACATAAGGTCACCGCACACGTGCTACACACACACACACACACGATCGCCGAGATCCCGTGCACAATCATACAGTACAAAGGATTCGGATCTATCGCTCACCTCTCGATGCTCATTCGAGGTCGTGTCGGTGCAACAGACCGCAAGCTGTGTCCTCGGGGCTAGCTTTCCACAATGTTTGGAAAGCTCGCTCGTAACGTCCTCAGGCTGCCGGGCAAATGCTGTCGATAGCTGGTCAAATTATCCTCCAGCCTCGCGTGAGGTGACCATTCGAGCTGAGAGTACGAACCGGTGTGATCAATTCCTGTTGACGATTCGATGCTACGCCTGATTGCTGAAAAGCCTCGTGCACCGTCCTCATAGCGCTAATTACCGGAACATCAAGTGTACTTCGCAAATACGTAACTTTCGCGATCGTGCGCGGTTCGAAGCGGTTTATCCGAAGAGCCCCGATTGCCGATGACCTCTCGCTATTGTCGCCGTATAGGGTCGTCACCACAACCACCCTCGAAACATTCTTCACCCTTGCTTTTCGTCTCATTCTCAGCGGCGCATGATGTCCCTCGTACTTCCTCACTCTCCGTCTCTTATCCCTTGAATCACGGGAGGACTCTCTGTACAACCGCGTGCCATCCCCTGTGGCTGGATTGTACACGCGGCCCCTGGTATTCTCCACTCTTTCGCCTTGACTTTTATTTTCTCTTCGTCCAGCTCCCCCGACACTGATTGCAATGAATTGCCCGTTCGCATCGCGTGTTCTCTTTTTCCATCTCGGACACTTGCGCATCCGGCACCAAAGTGGACACGCGTTTTTATACGACGTACATGTGATGGGTGAATGATTCAATCGAATCGTTGAATCGTGCTAATTATTCGTTCATTTTCGCTGACAAGTCGACGACACCCAGAAGCATCACGCGATCAAAAGCAACTTAATGATCGCGTGTCATCGGATCCAATGAACTTCGGCTGCTTTCCAGGAAGACTCGAACGTATGGGCAATTTTTTGTTCGAGTAACGCTTCGCATCGCTAAACTTAACGATTGAGATCAACAGGAGTGAAGGATCGACTGGTAAACCCCAACGGTCGTTTGGCATCCTCGCGGTTATCACGTTCGACCATCGCACGATAGGTGCAATCACATCATAATTACAGTAGCAATGATCAACTGCAGAGCTTTGGGGATAGTTGGCGTTTGACATTTGGCTGGATTACCAACCCCCGACCGAAGTATAATATTCCTCGATTGATTCCCGTCACTGCTCTCATCACGATCCTCGTAAACCCTGATATTCGACGCTGCTATCAAGGCCGGCCAAGTGTCATTGTGGATTTGATGTGACAGCCCGGATTTGCAGCGATACGCCAGGCTACATTTTCCCTATTCAATCGCGGATGGCACTTTTGACCTCGTAGCAGAGAGTTCGACGATCTTCGGACTTGATGAGAATCCAGGGCGGTCTTTATTCAGCAGAGGTAGCGACGAAACTAATGATATCCGGTGGAGTTTCTACGGTTCCCTGGCTTTCAAAGGGACTGACGCGCTTCGAGTGTGCATCGAGAATTGGCCGAACTGATTAGATTCGTTTCGCTCGTCCCTATCAAAGATACGAGGCAGGCTAAAATAGAGTCGATTGATCGCTTATTTACGACTTGGTCGAGCGAAAAGGTGGAGAGTAGCGGACATATGGGGAGGTTTCGTTGTACGTGGGTCGTGAGTCGACGAGCGGAATCTCGTGTACTCGGGGAAGGGAACGGGGAAGTTTCTTATCGAACTTGCACGTCGAGGCTCCACCCGGGCTGCTTCACTGAGGCGCACAAATAGAGCCTGCCGACAGAGACCGAGCGGACGAGATGTGCTCTTTCCTGTTGCATAATAATCTATTGGTCTTGTCCAAGAACCAAGAACAGACCTCGTACGTGCGTCTAAACTGGATCACCTATCTTTGACGCTGTCGGGATATTACCCGAAAGGAACATGCCCTCGCACACGTATCCGAGTATGTGTGTATGGGGTATTTACATATGCCCGGTATACGTTCGCCAACCGGATCACTTCAGCCGAGATTTCCAATGTCTGAACTCTCTCGGATATTGGATACTCGCTCTGCAGATGCTCGGCAAATTGTCGATAGTCTAGCCGGCGGCTAACGTTCCACGTCGGTTTCTAAAAATATGACTCGTTCGAGTTTACGCAGATATTGGAGCTTTCGTCCCTGGGGTCAGGATGTCGAAGCTGGAATTAGATTGTAATGCCCAATCTGGCAGTCCGATAATAGTTATCGTTTGCCCGTGTGCAGTCGTATTTTACAGTGAAATTAGCATCTATCAGACTTTTCTAAATCGTACCACGATCGTATTTCAGACATCGCGTGACACTCAGCACCAATAAAATATGTTAAAGGAACTGGCGGTCAGCCGAGTTGGAGAGCCAGAATTACGAAAGTAGGCCCTAGTAGAATATAGTAGAATAGTAGAATAGTAGAAAGTAGGAGATCATAGTCTTGCCGAATTGGAGTTTTTTTTTAAATTCAGTTCCTGCAACTTGGGTGATCTGAAATGCAAAATGAAAAGAATGTTTTTTTGGTAAAATCATAAATCTTTCGTACACTGGATACTTTTTTGAGACATTGATAATTACGAAGATTGCAAGGTGTGGAAAGAAATCGATTTTCGACTAGAGAAACAACTTTAAGGCCTTAGGCCATTCTAGAGGCCCAAAAATAGGCTTTTTGGGGATTTTTTTTCTTCAGAAAAACTACAAAATCAATCGAGATTACAAAAAAGGGTGTACTTCCATAGACAATGTATTTTTCAAGATATATTCAACATTTCAAGTGAATGGGTTGAAAATTGTCTGAGTTATGTTTCCGGCTAACGTAAAAAATGCAGTTTTGCGATAAACGCTGCACAGCCGCCATTTTGAAATTAATCGCTTCAGAAAAATTATTGTATACAGTCACTGATATGTATGATAAACACCCTTTTTTGTAATCGCGATTTATTTTGTAGTTTTTCTGAAAACAAAATTCCCAAAAAGCCTATTTTTTCGGCCTCTAGAGGATGGATAAATGGATTAACGTATGGTAAACTTATCCGGTCATACGATAGAACATTTTATAAAATATTCTCTGTCCGAATTTAAAGTGAAGCGGACGAACCGATTTTGAGATTCGACTCGCACCATTTTATAAATCACAGTATCGAGAAAAATGCAAAATAATATCAAAGAGTCAAACAGATGTTGTAAGTATCTATGATTTCTATGATTGATCGAAGGAATTTCCGAAATATAAAATTGAAAAAAAAATGGTGCGTGTTCAAAGCGAAAGTCTTGATTTTTGCGAAAACAATGAGCATTATTCGTTCATCAAATCGAAAGCATGCATCGAAAAAAAATCCTTCGATCAAATACTACATTTTTACATATAGAAAAAGGCCCTAAAAATGTCAGAAAGATCGATGCAGTCGTATTTTAGATAAATTGCTCACCAACTTTGAAAACGTACTTTCGAAAAGAAAGCGTTTGAAATTTCGAACGGCGCTCCGAGCGTCCCGACGCCCATCAACATAACAGTCTGTAAATCTGTCAATTTTTCAGGGCACATTTATGAGATGTCCGTCAAAATATATTAGTGTTGAAAAAAGTGATCCTTGACTTTCACAACTAGGCATAATCCCTTAAGAGAATAGCCAGGGCCAATACCCCGGTCAATAAGGGTCGAAGAAATGCTTCCTGGATAGATACTCGATGTCGCACTCTTGTACCTCTTCGGCTTGATATACGTTTATATACACCTATACCGTAGCTTGTGTCTCTGCGCCGTCTAGGCTTCCAATGAGGACTCTCGTCGGCAGTCCCCGTCGCGTAATTACGCGTACAGTGCTTCGAAGCACACAGCATACATTGTACCCGTAAATACGTCTCCGGTGTATTCTCAATCTTGGTACTGCCTAGAGAGGGTTCAGCAACGCGCTTACCTGTATTATTGTCGTTCGTGGGCGTTGGTTGGAGCGTAGGCGCGACATGAAGATACGTGGGCGCATCAAGTCGTGTCTATGCTGCACATATTCTTCTCGAGTCTATCAATTTATGTCTACGTACACGCATACATACGTATGAACACACACACGTACGTCGAGTACACACAACACTCGTATACCCACACCAAATACGACCAATACAGGGTGTCCTGTTATGAATGGATAATCCTGCAACTGTCGATAAGATCATGTCCTACTATATGCTGGAATTTCAGTTTACTAAAAGTCCCACGGTTTTCGAGATAAAAATCATTTGCTTTTGGTTTTTCGCATGCCATTTCTGATCAAATGATAACTTTTTGTACCCGGTTTTAAAAAAATACTCTTGGTTATTCGTTTTAACTAGAAAAGTCTTCTTTTTAACCGTAAATGTTAAGGGGTCTTCTCACTTTAGATGCTACCGAAAGGCTATTTTCATGAATTTTTTTGATAGGTTTATATTATAGATATTGATATAAAAGTTGTTACACTTAATAAATACACTTTCGAAATACATTTTTCTTTAATTATTTATTTATTTGAGTCACTATTTATAGACGAAAATGGTAGTTAAAAAAATGTCCTAAAAAAATTGTAGGTCTGCGCTGTTGATGAAATCTTGGAGATGGGTCATCCGAAACAAAAAAGTCAAACGATTTTAGATTTTTGATATATGCAAAAATAACAAAATGGCGGACATTTTTCGAAAACAAAAAACAAAAAATACGTGGTTTTTTCACCGTTATTGGCAAAAAATTAGTAAATATCAGAATTTTTAAAAATCCTTGATATGCGCCATTGCTATAGATTGTAAAGAATATGTGGTTAAAATTTCATAAGGATCGGTTCAGTAGTTTCGAAGATTGTATCAACAAGCCGTCGAAAAACGTTGTGTCGAGAAAATCGCGTTTGAAGTTTGTTTGGGTTACATAAATACATGAATTTTTTTCAAATGTATTTCGAAAGTGTATTTATTAAGTGTAACAACTTTTATATAAATATCTATAATATAAACCTATCAAAAAATTCATGAAATAGCCTTTTTTAGCATGTAAAGTGAGAAGACCCCTTACGGAAACTTTATGAAAAAAGATCTCATGCAGAATTTTCACACAAACCAATTCGAACATTGACTTTGATAGCCTGCGGTGTAATAAAAATGTACTACACATATCGTGCCAATTGCTTCAAAAAGTTGCTCAGTTATTATCGATTTATATCATTTGTAGAAATGGCACGTGAAAAACCAAAAGCAGATGATGTTTTTCAAAAAACAACATGAAGCTCAAAATCTCGAAAACCGTGGGACTTTTACTAAACTAAAATTCCAGCATATAGTGGAACATGATCTGACCTATCGAAAGTTTCAGGATTATACACGCAAAACAGAACACCCTGTATACGAGTGAGAAGCTAATAAAGCCCGAGGAAGACACGCGTGTCTTATAGACTCGAAGCGTGACAAAGCCACGACGTCGCAATATAAGACGAACGAGACTCGAGCTACCGCGCTGAAACCTCAGATCCGATCAATAATTAATTTATCATTCTAGGAGCTACGAAATTTGATACACGTGTCGGCGCTTTTTCGTCGACGTAAAAAAGTCCACGAGTTCTCTCGTTCCATAAACTTTTTTGCTCGACGTTTCGAGTGTCCTGGCTCGCTTCTGCTTCATCGCAGAGGCCGAGTTTGGAAACTTCAGGGAGAATGTAACGTTCAGGGCAATACGAGGATAACACACGGCGGTTCACGTGCCTCAGGCTGCATTGACGGGTCTTCGTAAGCTTGGTGGCCAAAAAACAGGTCGGCGCTCAATATTTTTTTGTGATGAGAGCATTGGGATTACGAGGCCGGATTTTACGGACAATTGATTCATACTATTGCTGAGTTTGAGTTTTTTTGTATTGAAAAATAATGATAAACAATGAAGTTATTATTATTTAAACAAAGTGCCGTCGTTGCAGCCGGGCCGATTGGTCCTTGAAGTTTGGTGGTTGGTTTGATGGCATTGAAGTTTGCATCGTTGAAATGCAACGGAAATGTAATTTTTCGAATTCCTTTATTTTTTTCAGGACATTTAGACTACGAAACTCGCCGAACCATTTTTAAGAATCCATATTGAATTTTTTAAATTAAAAATTCCAAAAATCGTTTTTATTTTATAATAAAAATAACGAACTGAAAAAATGGAGAGTAATTTTCGTTGCGTTCCAACTACGCAAACTTCAACACAATTGGTATAGGTGGTTCTGGCAACCAGGGTGTTCTGAATAAAAAAATAACATTTACTTTTAGTATAATAACAAAACTTTCGTATGACCGGATACTTCTTTATACAAATTTCTCAAATTATGAAAATGGCAAAACGTAAAAAAAATTCGATTTTCGACAGAAAAAACAACTCGAACTATTTACCGGTAACAAGTGGACAAACGTATGAAAAAATTATCCGGTCATACGATATAAAATGTTATAAACTTTGCTTCGTTCGAATCTGAAGTGAATCAGATGAATAGCTTTTGCGATACATGGTAGACGCGACCGTTTATCAAAATCGCCGTAACCCGATAAATTCTAATAATTTTTACCAGCCCTTCGTTTCAAATTAAACTTCAGACCCTAGGCTATAAAGCCACCATAGTAAAAACCGTATTTTTTAAATTTCAAGCTTATGCAAACCCCTTTAAGATATTCCCAACGCAAGGTATATCCTCAATTCTTCAATCGACGAAAAGAAAGAGCCCCAAACTCGACCCGTGTTATCGGCCTTCGCCCATTTTGGCCTTCCCGTGGGACTTCAGGGCGGAAATATCCACCTCACGCCTATCGCGATAGCCCGGATATCGGAGAATTTCGCACAACGACGTAGACGGACACGAAGAAGACGTATCCTCGTGCTCTTGTAGCAAAATCGAAGGTTGCGTATATATATATATATATATATATATATATATATATATATATATATATATATATATATATATATATATATATATATATTGTATGACTTTGTCTGTTCCGCCTCATCCTTACTTATTCATCACGCATTTACTTAGAGCCTTGAGAGCTCGTCCCGTTTCGTAAGCATGTGCATGCATTATATGTATGTAGGTTGAAAGACCCGCAAGGGAATCGAACAACTCCGTCAAGTCTTCAATACACACACACGCACACGCACACACACACACATATATATATATATATATATGAATGTATTGCTACCACTCGACGTTTTAGTACCGCTATCCACGAGACCGAGTCTTACGAGGCATTTCGCCAGAACTACTGGCAGGCTGCACACATAGCCCTTCATACATCTGTATATGGTGGAACCATGTAGTAGCATTGGATCATGGCTATTACATACATTCACGACCGAAGAGTGAACGGTCCATGAACGATCATTCCCCGTAAAGATAGTGAACTATACCAATAGCTAGTACTTTCACAAGTCCACGGATCCGAACGATATTCCTCCTCGCAGCTTAGTGAACTATGAGGACCCGATAGTATATACCGGCAAAACAATGATATTGAAGTGCTCATCATTGACATGCAACGAAAGTTTCGTAGCCCAATTTTTTTGGCTGATTTGGCTCTTCATAATTACTCGTTGGCGTTAAAGTTTGCACCGTTGGAGTGCATCAATTTTTTTCTTCACTTTTTATTTCTTTATTTTCATCATCATACAAATCCCTTTGCTTTTGCAAATTGAGGTCGAGAATCTCTAATAAGAATATGTAAAGACGTTTGAGAAATTTTCACACGCAAAATTGGCAAAAAATATGAGCATTGAAGAAAATTCATTTTTGTCGCATTCAAACCGTACAAACTTCAACTTCATATCCCTCGAACGTTTTTCAGGATCCAGATAGGGATCTTTGGCCTAAATATGTAACAAGAAATTGTGGATGATAATGAAAATGTGGAAATAACAAAAAAGAATCGTCGTTGCATTCCAACGATGCTAACTTTAGCATAGTAAAACAATGAGTGAAAGAATGCGAGAAAACGCGACTCTGGGAAATGTCATTGGTTCGTCGTAAGGATTTTTGTCCTATCCGTTGAATGTCTACCATTTGTATTATTTCATCGAGCAAAGAGCAGTGAGAACACACACGCTTGGCTCTTCCGCGGAATTCATTGACGCAGTTCGCGGTTAATCGACGGATTGCTCGCTCCAAGGACCAGGGTAATGTAGGTGCGCAAACGAAAAAAAATCTCGTAAAATATTGCCCTGTCGTGCAGCTAGCCCACGAAGCAAATGAAATTTCCATGTCGCTCTGTACTGGAGGGGAGGGGACAAAAAACCTCGTAATTCGAGTAGATGAACATACACGAGAGGAGGGCAGAATATTGGAAGGCCAGAGCTTTGCCGTGACGCGCTTTGCGGAGCTTCGTTGCCTCCTCCAGCGTTCTGATAAATCGAATTTGTCGAAATATGCAAATCAGCCTGGACCCCCGGCAGCACGCTCTGCTGTTGCTATCACGTTCGCTATACACGATCCCGCATGTATACGTATAGACGTGTGTACCCGATACGACAAGAAGAGGGGAGGGGGATCACGTGATAGCACTGAAAATAGATTTTCCACGTCTCCGAAGTTCCAACGGATAATCGAATCGCGTGCCTGACCCCCCCCCCCCCCAGTCATTGACTACTGCAATTACTTATTTACGCTCTTTCGGCGCCGTCTACCTCATTGAGAAATCCAACTGTACCTCCTGCGCGCTGAGGTACAACGAAAAGTGCACACGTGAATGGTACATCTGTGTACCTCCACTCTGCCGGACACACCTACGCAATATACTGCTAAGACAGTTTCCCCAAAATGTGGAAGACAATTTTTAGCCGAAGTCTTTAGCGAATAATTATAGACTGAAGAAAGCAGTCATCAATGAACAATGTAGGCTATTGATAAACGGTGATATACTTTTCTCTGCAATTGCTTTCATCATACTCTTTTCCTGCCAGGTGGACAGCACCCAACATCATCGGAATTTCCGAATCCGGAATTGTTCGGTTGGCATCCAACAGATGTTCGAACAGTACAGTAGGTAGTCGTTTTTTCTGCATGAGCGTGTGTAGCGAGTGGCAACTATGTACGAGGTGAAAATGGAGGCTTCCGTAGGTGAGCGCGAGGGAGAAAGAGGTAACCGTGTAATTTTACTTCCTACCGGGCGTTCTCGATGGGCTGCAGGGCAAAATATACTTTATATATATACAGCGGACGTAACATGCTCTTCTGCTATTGCTACCGGTTGGATACACACACGTATGTGTGCCTGGGCTGTCTGCCGTTGTACGCCGGTCTTGTTGCAACTACTGGCTACCGCATTGCCGGTGCGCTACCTACTGCAACGATTACCCACTGGCGGATGGAGCTCGCTGCAATTCCGCTGCTGAACAACCCATACGTATGGAGAAAGGATCTTTTGAAGACACCTGGGCGCATATGATGGTCTGTACGGAGACAGTAGGCTGCTTTGCGGGCCTTCAAAATCACCATTTCCTGCATACATGCATGCACATAATTTGGATAGCATGTTGGGTATCCACATGCGTAGTGCTGCGTACGAGTATACGTGTATGTATAAGCGCGCAAGAATCTCAATAGTCACAGATCTGAACTGATCATGGATGTCCAGCGACTGCATATTTCTTGCACCCAGTCATTGCGAAAAAAGCATGCCATTCCAACGGATCCCATATAGACGTGAGCAGCTCGGGAATCGTATGAATTCCTATTGAACACCTCGAAATGGATCTTCCTGAAGACTACGACAAAGCAACAGCTCGTCTTTTGCAATAGGATGAAAGTGACAGAGTATCGGATGCCAGATCATCATCATCATCAGGTGGCTTGGGTACAGCTGCTGTTTTGTAGGGCTTGTTATTTCTGCAGTTGGAATATCATTTTATTTGGATGACTAGGGATCTGGAGGCTAAATGAGAATGGCACGAGCAACGCCGAAAATGAAGTAATCGCAAGGAAGGAAAAACCATAACGCTCCAATGATGCAAACTTGAGGGTCATAAAAGATGCGACACTTGGCTCGATATGGAGCATTGAAAGCACTGCATTGCGAGAGTTCGTTCATTATGGCGAATGGAGAGGCTGGCGGGAGAGACGGCCATCAAAATTGTCGAGACTAATATAACTACCGTTTTCCAACGTCGTCACTGCGCGCTTCACGTTTGGATGGAGATTTCCGAATCCGTAATAACTTTTATGCAGTATACAGTTATGGTGAATACTTGGGTGAAGTTTCCTTCGACGCGTTATACACCCAGTTCAACGTTTATGCACATACGTGTTTGTATGAATGTGCATATAAATATTCACATATCTAAAGCACGAATTTCTACGGTTGTACACAATAAAGGGCTCGTTAGCGCGTCAGCGGGCTGTGCAGGATACGAGCGCATACGCGACCGTGTTCGCACGATCCCGCGCGAGCGCAAAATTTATCTACGCGCGGATGAAGTTTCGCAACGAGGAGCTCTCTCGTACGTACCGAATGGACTTTACAGCCATGTGGAAAATATATGCGCAAACCTCGTTAACCTCTCGCGCGGGACGTTCGTTCGTGCGAGACTGTTGGATTAATTTCGCCCGAACCTACTGCCCGGAAGACAAAGGACTTGCACCGAAATTCGTTCACTTTTACACACTCGCAAAGATACCCGGGATCATCTTGAAGCTGAAAAGGTAATTGCGTTTTTATCGAGGATCGCACGAGGATGAAGGGCGAATGGGTGTCCGAAAGACTTTGATCGAACGATCAGATGACACGAGCCACTAAAACTTGGATCGTTGTAAGGCAATGCTTTTCAAATTTCCCAAGTTTATCCGGTGAATTCAGGCTACGAAAATCGGTTGAAGGTTCTTTTAGGATTGCGATTAGAGACCGATAAATGATTTTGAGCCGTAAGAAGAATAAGGAAAGATCCGTTGGTGTTGAAGTTTACATCGTTGGAAAACAACGCAAAATGTTTTTAATTTTTTTATTTCTAAATCTATTATTATCTAAACCCTTTTTTCCAAGTTTAGGTAAGGGAAACCCTAATGACGATCTTAAAAAACGGTTCAGTGATTTTTGTAGCCTAAATGTGGCAAAAAGAAAACGGCAATACAGAAAAAGAATATTTTCGTTGCGATGCTAACTTGATGTCAACGATGCTAACTTCAATACCGTAACATCAGACAGTGTCAGGCTGCGTTGGCCTGAGTTAGATAGAGCCACCTACATCGGCACGGGTTTTCGACACTTTCCCTGTGCCCTCGGGCGATCGCGAGACGGCACCGCATTGGGAAAGTTTGTGGCCAACCCTTTCGGGGATCTTTCAGCACCTAAAAACAGTCAAGTGACAGGCAAGGGAGAGCAAAAGCAACATGATATTGAAGTTCGCATCGTTAGAACGCAACGAAACTTTCACAGTCCAATTTTGATTACCCATTTAGCCCTCCAAGTTCCCTCAAATGATTTTCAGGATCCTCATTAGATATTTTCAGCTTAAATATGTAAGAAAAGATTTTGGATCATAATGAAAATGAGGAAACGTAAAAGGATTTTCTTTGTACTCCAACAATGCCAACTTCAACATCGTAAAGCAACGGGATGGTAAAAGCCAGCATGCCAAGAAACATCAGAAATACTAAACCCGAAATGAGAAAACAAAATAGTCATCACCATCGAATTCCACCGATGCAAACTTCAGTACCGTATATTATGTCTGCTCATTATTTCACCCAGTGGAACTAGTTTGCTGATTTCTTTGGCAACATTAGTTGTTCAAGGGAACACGTGAAAACTGCGAACCAGCTGTCATTTTCGCCCTCTCAGCTTCTGGGTGTGCGCCTTACTCTTGAGCAGTACGTCACATGAGTGTTTTTGCCTCACCGTGTCTTTACATGTAAGCCGCGTTGCAAAACACACATACGTTACGTTCATGTACACCCCTGCACACCCGTGAAGGGTTGTTTTTTGTTCTTTCCTCGCCGAGTAAGATTTTTGTGCTCGATCTCTCTTGACTTTTTCACATCCATCACACACTTCATTTCCCGCTCGGCTTGCCTGCTCCGCGAATGAAAATCTCCCCTGAGCCATGATGAAGGAAAAAAAAAACAAACCAAAGAGAAGGGTGTCGTTCTATACGCGCGCGGGACTAGAATCGAGGTCAACGATTTCCACGCCTCGGAAGCTTATAGGTCGGCTCTAGTAGCTTCTGCACGATACTCATGCACACTCACACACGTATACGGATATACTCGAGCGAATTGCGAAGACTTTACATCAGAAGACATTGGTTGGCTGCACGTATACGCGTAAGTACGTGTACGTACAGACGCGTGTACCGAGGACGCAAAGGAGCCCAACGTGTATCGCGTGACTCCAATGATCGATGCACGTCCGTGTTAAATAATTCAGTGATTTCCGCAGCCGAGACTCCGCAGCGCGGCCTCCCGCCGCATAGTCTCACTCTTTTTCCTCTCTCAGCTGCGCGCAATACCCGTTAAGTAGACCCCATGTAAATCGGGTACTTGTCGCTTCTTTACACGCTCCCAATTACAAAAGATCAGTCCCGCATCTGCATTCAGGCTGTTTGAAATATTTATACTTTCCATATTTTGGACGAACGGCTGGATTTCTCGCAGCCAAAGTTCCAGTACCCAGCACAACTATTTTTTCGCGGTAAATCGCGAAAATTATCATTATCGAGAGACTTGAGCAATTCGTTGCTCGAATGCAACGATTTTTTTTCGTTTCCTAAATTCCTTTTGGCAGATTTAAGCGTCGAAAACCACGTGAACATTTTTTTGAGGGCTTTTTTAGGATACTTTGAGGTCATAAAAAAACCGAATTTTTGTTTGTCTATTCGATATTGGCAAAATAATAGAGAATACTTCAAAGTTTCCAAAACCCTCTGGTTTTTTTCTGTGCGATCATTAGTCTCCGAGTAATCAGTCATCAAAGTCAAAAGTGTCATTTTTGCTTTGAACATCGATAACTCAGCGAGAAAAAATCTTACAGAGCTCTCCCACCCCTCAAATTAAAGGGGAAGAATCTAGCTAGACGGTCCTTTTAATCCGATCATTCAAAAAAATGTATTAAAGTCCGTGCAGATTGTGAAAGATGAGCAAAAATTTTGACATCTTTTTTTACCTTGGTTTTTTGATGGCTACTGAAAATTGGCTGATGCGAAAAATGTTTGAGCTCAAGATCTCAAAACTAGAGATTCATACCTTCAATTTGCTTTTTTTATTTTGCTGTACGACCATTTTTCGAGGAGTTACAGCTATTTGAAAATGACCCTCAAATTGGCGGACTTTTTCAATATCCTTTAATTCTTTTGCCTAGTGTAGATAAATATTTTGTTGCATTGCAACGAAATATTTTTTTTCTGCATTTCCTAAATTGCCTTTGACAGATTCAAGCTATGAAAATCACGCGAATATTTTTTGGGATCCTTATTCAGCGACGTACAATCTTAATCATCGAAATATAATTTTTTATAATAACAAAAACGAGGAATTGAAGAAGAGTTGAAAATTTTCGATGCACATCAACGATGCTAACTTCAACCCCATTCCTAAGCTAGAAATAAACCGACTTGTCGATTTCGAAATGGTTTCCATTTCAAAAACAACTCACAGAATGAAGCTTAATCAATGTAATTCTGAAAACTATTTTCTTTCATCAAGATTTGGCAAGTATCTGCGGTGACTTGCGGTCTTTAATTTTCGCTGTAACCTGCATGGGTATCCGAATTTTGATTTGACGAGTTTTAAGAGAGTGCAATTTTCATAATATACTTTTTGAAAGTCCATCATCGTTAACATTTGCCATCCTATCCATCAGAATAATCTCCACAGATTGTAACGTGAACTGTCAATTTCATATCTCTGTTGTCACCCACATCTTTAGCATACGTGTCAGGGACACGTGCTTTACGCCAGCGTTTTGGTTGAAGTGGATCTAAGGGCTGTACTTCGGTTCACTCCAATTGGAGTTGCATCTTTATGTACAAACACATACAAAATGGTGTTGAAGTTTGCATCGTTGGAACGCAACGAAAATTCTTTATACTTTTATTCCCATATTTTCACCATTCCATACATTTTTTTTGCAGTCTTGGACCATAAGTTTCTAAATGAACAACTAAACAAATGTCCAGGGATTTCCGTCACTAAGATATGCCAAAAGAATGTTGAGCCATTAAAAAGAATCATTTTCGTTGCATTCCAACAATGCAAACTTCAATCCCATCATGCAAAGGCAAAGTTTGCAAAGGCGATTCTGAAGACGTTGCAGATCGCCCTTACCGTAGCCTATCGTCCCCTAGGACAACATTGAGCTAAGGGATATTCAAAATGATGTAGAAGTTTACATCTATGGAATGACATGAAAGTTAACTTCTCTTCTATCGCTCACGTTTTTTTTTCGCCAATTCCGGGTTCGCAAATCACTCAAACAGTTTTTATTTATTCTCACAAGAGATCCACGATCTTAATCTATAAAAAAAATGATACATTGTGAAATGATGCAATAAACAAAATTAAAAAGAACTTTCGTTGCAGCCCAACGATGCAAACTTCAAAACCATTATCGGCAATTTCAAGGATCGTCCAGTCTACAAAATTCCTATTGCTCACGTTTTTTTCGCCGATTCCGAGTACGCGAATCACTCCAACATTTTTTTTTTAATTCTCAAAGGACATCCACGATCTTAATATATAAAAAATGTATAGATTGTAATAAAAATAAAGAAAGCAAAAAAATTAAAAAATACTTTTGGTGCAGTAGGCCACTGATGAAAACTTGAAAGCCATTATTGAAATACAGGCAATTTCAAGGATCGTCCAGTCTACAAAATCAATGATTCGTTGATAATCCTATTCTAAGGACCATCATCGGTGCAGGCATCAGGGTTTATAGCTAACACGACATATATATATATATATATAAACAATTAGAAATGTATTTCCCCATCTACATACATATAAGTAGTAGTAGTTTATTCCATGTGTACAGGTTTCACTTTTTTACAAAACCCTCCTTCTTTCCATTCTTATCTTTAACCTGTAAGCTAATGAACTGAAATTGAAGTTTAAAATTAAAATTAGAATTACAATATTTTACCTTAAGCACCGTACGCAGCTTTTTACTTTTTATTCCTCCATATAAGTATATATATATATATATATATATATATATATATATATATATATATATGTATATATATAGATGGGAAAATACATTTCTAATTATTATAAGTATATATAAGTATATATAAATGTGCGAGGACGTTATTGATAAACGATAAAATCTAGTTCGGAAGGACGCAAACGATAAATTTTGCGGTACTTCCTGACCACCGACGAATCGTTCGACAAACCACGCCAAGCTGTATAAATCACACTTGGAGCAAGCCCCGTTATGAGGAGGCGAGTGAGAGGGAGAGAGAGAGAGAGAGAGAGAGCCAGAGAGTATGCACCCCCACTTTTCATAGCCCTCACGCCACAAAAGCCCAGGGTGAACGGATTCGAGTCGTTCGTTTCCATAGCTATACCTCATATTCCCATACCTATCGACGTCTCTTACTCATCCCTCAAACGCGTACCCGTTCATCCCCGCGTCGCCACATCATTCCCGAATTAGGGAATTGAAACGATCGCGCGGAATCGCACCTCGGTGAGTTCTGGAAAATAACGAGCGACGCATAAATCGTCCCGACCCCGTTCTGCATCTCCACTGTCTCGCATTCTTTTTTCTCCCCCGCGTGGCCTTCTCGTATTGCAGGTCGTTCGAGCGCTTTTCGAACGCACCAGACGTGAAAACACGACGCGACGAACTTTACGGATCGCAATAACCATGTAACGATCGTTCTTTTTTTTTCTTCCGCTGTTTTAAATGGCAAATGCATGTGCTCGTGTAATTGGATAATGACACAATTCGCGAGTACTGAGAGTCAACTGCATTCGTGTCAACGGTGGAGACGAACCGTGCACGCGGATCTGAAAAAAATCATGAGCTTGCGAATGATGACGTTGAAGCTTGCATCGTTGGCATGCAACGAACATTCGTTCCTTTTAAGACGGGAGCCTGAATTAGAAGGGAAAAGCGTTTTTCGGGATTTTTTTGGAAGGGAAAAAAACAAGTGAGCAGTAAAGATCGAGGTATCTCTTCATGTAAATTTGAAATGTGTAAAAAGAAATGAACGTGAAACAATAAATGACTGCAGATTTATCAGCCTATTCCATGTGCGTCTTGCCACTGCAATCCCTAATCGGCGGGAAAGATGCAACTCGTAATTCTTTACTGAAACAAAAGAAAGCAATAAAGTGTTCAATTGTCGTATATTTTTCTTCTGGGTGAATGAAGAAAAAGCTGAAAAAATCGTGAAATTATAATTTTTCTCAGGTTTGGAAAAAAATGTGTTTAAAAAAAACACTTTAACGTACTATCAAAATGATTTAAAAATACTTTTTCAACGACTTTGTTAATTCACTTAGAAGATATTTTCATACTGAAGCAAATAAACTTTGGTTTGATTCAATAGGTTGTTTAGTTTTTTTGGTATCACGCCCGCGAATTTGGAAAAATCGTGAAAATGAAAACTGGAGAAAGCGCGCTGCGAAGGTTTCAATAGGAGGAAATATCAATATCAAATATCAATAGCTTCTCTGCTTTTGGCCTTGTATCTTCGAAAATATTTACAATTGGCCTCTGTAATTAGCCTTTGTAGATATATTCTTGGATAGTTAATCTATCGATTTAAACAATTTAAAAAAAAACGATTTTTCGGACTTTCTATTTTTCCAAAAATGGATTTTTTGCATTATCGTATAGTATAGACGGTTGTAAACATGCTGTTCAATTTTTGGAGCGAAATTCGAACTATTCCGGTTGCTACAGCCTTTCTCAGGAAAAGGGATTCGACCAGCTGCGTGAGATCTGGCGTCGACGGACGTATTTTTCTCGAAATGTCGTTTTTCAAAACGCTGTACACTCTCAAAGGAAGATTTTTCAAGCTATCCGTCTCAAATTTTGACCCAACATTCTTATGTTGGATAAAATAGGCTAAATTCGATACTTTTTTTTTCAAACCGCGGCCATTTTGTCTATTTTGATTTAAACAAAATCTTCATAGTAAGATAGCGGCTTTGATACTCATTAATAATCGTTAAAAAAAAATTGTTTCGTCTAATATTTACGGCCACAACCGTGGACTCCTTTTCTTCAAAGACATTTTCAACCGTTAAAAAAAATGAAAAAAATAAATAAACGTAAAAAAAAATTATTCTCTTCTTCATAAGTGCTTTGATTTGACATAGAAAAATCAGACTGATTAGTGCAGTTTAACCATCGAATAGAAATCGCGAAAATCAGCTATTTTTCGACCCGTTACACTGTGATGATCCCCTAATTTCTCAATTTTTTTTCGCTTGATTCAGGCTCAGAAAATATTTCAACCGTCATCACATATTCCCATTAATGAAAAAATGTAGAAAATTAATGAAAAATGTAGAAAAAAATGGTTGCATTCCAACGATGCAAACGTCAACGCCGCTGCAAATGCTCGTTTCAACGAGGTGCTCCGATGCTCGAAAAATTTGCTACATTTAATTTTTCGCTTCAACAACGGCCATTTTTGCAGAAAATTTTCACCACGATTACGGAAAAATTGCCAAAACGTATATGATTTTTGACATTATCGCGAGAAATCGATCACGCGAATATTTCCGTCCGAGAACTCGAGACGACCGACTTTTTCGTTTTTTTTTCTCCTCTCTCTTTTTTTTTATCGAGCCTGGGATATGTGGAAAGCCACGAATTGAATATACAAGAAGGAAAATAAAATCGCCAGGAAATTGCACGTAGTGTTTTCTCGGTGGGTCTGAACAAACACGCGCTCTTTCCACTGAGCAGGCGCTTTTTTAAGTTGCTCGAGCAAAACGGTGCGACGATACGTAAGTATATCGTCTCCGAACTCGAGGTGCTTGCGACTCACGGTCGCTCCTTGCGTCTCTTCTAGGGGGCGTATTTGCATATATTATTGATAATAACCATAATAATAACAAACCCGCTATAGGAATAACAAGAAAGGCCTCCTCTTTGTTTTTACTTATCGTACATGCACATGTATTATTCCGTCAGGCTTTCATCTCTGCTTCAGAAGTCACGATGTAAATGACATTTGTCACGCTCCCCCCCCCCCCCCCCCCTTATACAAGCGAAAATTTGAATCTTCCTCGGGGCATGTGAATATCCCGCACGAGTACACGATTTCGAGATAAAACGGCGAAATTCTTGACGTCGAGGCTCTCTGTCTCACACACACACACACGAACACAGCGGACGGAACGACGCGAAAGTATGGGGAAAAAAAATGTGTAGCTACCGTAACTCGCCGGGGAAATATGATAAATTTATCAGCGGAGGAAAAAAAAAACAAAGACCGGGAGGGACATTTTTTTTTGAGCGAATTGCGATATGACAGAGGAGAATGAGGCGAGCGCTCGTGGAGCGCGTGGCCAAAAGGCAATCGGATCAGTTGCTATTGCGTGGCCCCGTATACTCAATTGAGGGGATAAAAGCGAATGCGGACGAGTGAATAAAAAAGGAAATAAAAAAGAAAACAAATAAACAAGACACATCTGAGCGTGTCTACCTGATAATGTGAAACAGGAGAGCTCAGCTTTTTAATCCGTTCTCTTTGTAATCCGACCCTGGCTTTGTTGGTTTATTTTTCTTTGGTTCGCATGTAAAGGAAGCAGGGAATCAAGTTTAAACAAACCTAAATAAATAAAAATGGAGCGATTCTCGTATGAAGAGAACTTCAATGTTGACGAGAGCTGAGCTCACTAGAGCGGTACAAAATTGAGCTTTTTTTCTTTTTTCTCATCATCCAATTATCTAGTTTGACGAAAAAAAATAGTCTCAAAATAAATTCGAACTCAAAATAAATGTTGAGGTCGCTCAAGCCTCAAATTTTAATTAAAAAAAACGATTTTTTTCTTGTTCACTTCTCACCCATGTGAATTCTCACTCATAAATATAAATAACACTCATAAATTTAACATCATGTAACATTTTAAAAACAATTAATCCTTTTCATCTTTAGAAACGGATTTTTAAGTTTACCTCCCACTTCTGACCCGATAAAACGAGGAACCTATAATTTTGTTTACAAAGAGCTTTAAAACATTATTCTATGAGAACGACGATTATCATTCTTGGGTTAGTAGTGTGAGATAAGTTTGAAAAATCTGTTTCTAAAGAAAAACGATTAATTGTTTTGAAAATTTTACAATGCGTCAAATTTGCGAGTGGGAAGACTTAAAAAATCGGCGAAAAGTGGAAATTTCGAAGCTCTTGAGCGACCACTAAATGTTAATTGACCGGCTAGAGCTTTCGCGAGCTTAATTAAAAAATTATAAAGCGTAAAATTCACGGGAGAGAAGTGACGGCAAAAAAATCGATTTTTAAATGAAAATTTGAACTTTTGGCAGGCTTGAACGACCTGTAAATTTGTTTTGGCCGCTCGCTGCTTTCGCGACAATTTTTTTCTTCTTTAAAGTAGATAATTGGATGGTGAGAAAATGGAAAAAAATAGAGCTCAAATTTGTGCGACCCTACCCTTCACCGATGAATGTTGAAGGGTATTGATTTTTTTAGATGTGCATATATTTCATCGAAGGTCAACTTCAAAGTGTCAATCATTTTTACTACAACATTTTAGAGAAAAAAGAAACTTAAAATCTAAGGAATTTTTCAATGGAAAAACGTGAATTTGGCCGCCGTCAATATTTCTTGCTGAAGATTTGAAGACAACGTCAATGTTGAGGAGAGCTAAGCCCTTTACCGTCGAATGTTGAAGGGTAGTGATTTTTTTTCAGACGTAGATACGTTAAGTAAAAGTCCAACATCAAAGTTTTAATAATTTTTACTACAAAATTCAGGAGAAAAAATATATAAATCATTTTTCAAATGGGAAAAGGTAAATTTGACCCCAGACAATATTTTTTGCCGACTCTTTGATAAAAATTTCCCAGCTCAGTTTACATATATTCCTGACCACCCGTATTAAAATATCAAGAATTTAATTTTTTTGTCTTAACGATGTTCAGCCGTATCTACGTTTAACTTTTATCAGCCGTATCTACGTCTAAAAAAGTACCCTTTGATATTAATCGTTCCTAACATAGTCCAATCAATTTCCATTGTGTATAAAACTTCTCCCTCTGATATCGAAAATAAAAATCTTCAACTCTATTTTCGCAATTTCATCGTTTCGTCAATGCTAACCGCGTTGCAATTTATTTTTAGAAAATGTCCAGCCCCGACGTCGAAAGTCAAAATTGGCTTTTCGCAGGGTCTCTGAGGCATATATATTTTAGCAGGCCACCCCCTCTTACTGTTTCTCCGTACTTTCGTTACCCTCTTTATTCATCCAACTGACATATAACGCTTCATGTACGTACAGGCCCGGAGGGAGAACAAAACGGAACTCCGAGTGACATGCGATTTTGGCAAAGTAATTTCTCGTGAAACAATGACCGATTGTTCGCACGTTGTTTCTTAAGGCCATCTAGGTATGTGTGCCTACCATACGTGTGCCCTTGTAGCATGACGCGGAACATACGAGCGGTGGGTTAAGGGGCTTTTCGACTGGTGGTTTCAGGGCTGTGAAATGTGTCCAATAATCGGGTGTCGATACAAAGAGGGAGAGAGGGAGGGAGACAGAGAGAGAGAGAGAGAGAGAGAGAGAGAGAGAGAGAGAGAGAGAGAGCGAGAAAAGGTAAGCGAGAGAGAAAGAGCGAGTAATCAGCTATGTCACAATGCAAGTAAACGTCAATAGACTGACGTCTAGCAGATGTCAAGCGAACAATATATATATATATATATATATATATATATATATATATATATATATATATATCTACACACATACGGGGTCCAAATGACGTTCATTTCCATAACCAGCAGGCTGACCCACCAAACGTACATATGTAGCGATCATTTCTGATACTGTTTCAGCCGATAAAAGGAGTTTCTTCCTTTAACTGACGAATTTTCCCTGGCCTTCCATGGTCTTGAAGTTTGCATCGTCGGAATACAACGAAAATTCTTCTTTATATTTTCATTTCTTGTTTCATTATTTTGCAAAATCTTCCTACGCAAATTTGAATTCTAGGTCTCAAAATAAGCGTCCCAAAATTGATTCAGGGATTTTCGTACCGAAAATTTGCCAAAAGAAATTCGAGCAATTGAAAAATAATTACTTCAATTGAATTCCAACTATGCATACTTCAATCTCGCGCAAACTTCCTGACTATGCGGGAAGGATATGGCCTCCGAGATTGAGCTGTATAATTATGAGGTTGAAGTTTTATTTTTAGATCTAGATTTTATTTTCAGGTTGTTTTTTATTTCTCATTCTCATTATCATCCAAAATCACATTTTGAAAATTCCGGTTGTAGGATCCTAAAAAAATGTTGTCATGATTTTCGTAGCCGAGCCTGCCAAGATTGAAAAATGAAGAAAAAAAAATGATAATTTTCGCTGCATTCCAGCGATGCAAACTTCAACGTCATGGCTTTTCAACGTGTTGCAGCCAATCGAGGTGATTCGTTTTTCCGAAATATTGAAAAGCAGAGAAGTGATAGCCATCGCACCCTTCCCAAATGGGATACCAACAGAGCGAGAGAGAGAGAGAGAGAGAGAGAGAGAGAGAGAGAGAGAGAGAGAGAGAGAGAGAGAGAGAGAGAGAGAGAGGGAGAAGGAGGAGAGGTCGCTTGACAGAGGGAGGGAAAGGGTCACGTTTCAGAATCGCTGTGCATTCTCCGGAGGGAGAGACGATCGCTGGGGTAATCTAATTAAACTAGCTATGCAGAGTGCACATTGCCCAGACAAATTGAAAGAGGAAGAGAGAGATATAGATAGAGGGTGCGCAAGCTATGCACTGATTCGTGTCTACGTGTGTGCGCCGTACGCAGCACCAACTAGGATGGCCTCTGCAATATCACGCGTGATTGTTCGATTTGCATGTGAAGCGCAATGCCCGTGACAGGTAGCGGGCCCTATGACCATTAACGTCACCGCGCGAAAGAGAAAAAAAAACCCTCGGGGAAGAGAGCGAAAAACTGCGTGTGCGATTAATGCGGCTAGAGCGAAGTGGCACGACATCGCTATCGAATAGATTGCTCCGTTTCCACACGAAATACACACTGCGCAAAGCTTCCGTACTTTGGGATGATGAATATGCGTCGGGAGGAGTGAACGCCCCGTTCAGCAAATGGTGAATCGCTCCAAATTTATTTTCCGTCCGCCTAACACTGTAACATCTGTTTTACTACAAGTTTGGCACCTCCCAAAAAGAAGAATCGTAATGATTGAGTGGACGCGTACACTGTGCTAATAATCTTCTGTTACGCGCATCAAAATTCGATGCACCTTTCTTCTACGGGTTTTCGCCCAGAATCACATACTTTCATGATATCATAATATTCCCATTGATATACCATTTTTTTTCTGTAGGTACCATTTTTTTCGTCGGTACCATTTTTCCGAAGGTACCATTTTTGCGAATGTACCATCTTTTCCGTAGGTACAATTTTCCCGGTGGTACCATTTTTCCGTAGGTACCATTTTCCCGAAGGTACCATTTTTTCCAAAAGCTTTTCCCAACTTTCCCATACTCCCACAATGCCATAATATCTCAATCGATAAAACGAATGATACCGCCGTGCCCGATATTCACAATCGTTTACCGGATCATCCTCGAGGATCTTCGGACCAACGAGGCAATCGAAAATGAGCCATTCTATCCGTGGATTATAAATATACACATCGGAAGAAAAATATGTAGTAAGATTTCCTTACTAGGAGTATATTCTTTATAAAAGAATAATGTCCAACGGACTCGTACAATATGGTTATATAAAGTCTCTCGTAGTGTGGCAATAATGTAGCGTCTCTTAGTATCTTTGGTGCGTAGCAAGGAACTGCCGATATACGAGTTTTAGCTCGACCATGCGTTCTTGTCAACGGTTGTTCGTGGTCTACCGAGAAAGCCAAACCCCTTGCAGGCCCTGCATCTGGTCCTTTGTCGTCTAGGAAGGCGTCATCCAACGGCCACGTGCCTCTCAAGTGTTTACGCTCTCGCGCTGCGCGAGCCCGGTTCTCCGATAATCGCCTTCTCGGATGAAGCCCGAAAATGTTTACTTCATTCGGCCTCCCTGACCAACCTAGGTCGTCCTCGACCTTTTTCCGCCCAAGATGTTCGCTAAAATTGAAAAACCACAACCCCTTATTACACACATCAAGCACTAAAGTGTGGGAATGGCGACAACTGCGTCTCAATGAAGACTTCATTTAGGAGTGATCAGTTCCTTCAAAAGTGTTCATCGATAACAATTATGACCACGAGTTGATTAGTTCGGGAAGGTATTCGGACAGGAACTTGGTTACGGTTGCTAGCCTTGCCACGTGCCGGCTGCAGACTGAGAGGGCAACCGGCCTTCTCAGCCCTACGGCACCCTGACTCCGACTACCTTCTTACGGTTGCTAGCCTTGCCACGTGCCGGCTGCAGACTGAGAGGGCAACCGGCCTTCTCAGCCCTACGGCACCCTGACTCCGACTACCTTCTTACGGTTGCTAGCCTTGCCACGTGCCGGCTGCAGACTGAGAGGGCAACCGGCCTTCTCAGCCCTACGGCACCCTGACTCCGACTACCTTCTTACGGTTGCTAGCCTTGCCACGTGCCGGCTGCAGACTGAGAGGGCAACCGGCCTTCTCAGCCCTACGGCACCCTGACTCCGACTACCTTCTTACGGTTGCTAGCCTTGCCACGTGCCGGCTGCAGACTGAGAGGGCAACCGGCCTTCTCAGCCCTAGTCCTGCCTCGCCAGCGCCCGTCGTAGCACACAATCTCGACCACAGATTGCATCTCGGGGCCACTGACTCGCGGCCCGTCACCAGATGACGAAATGCACTCGTGGGCTTACTGCGTGGCGTCGAAAGTGACCCATCTCCGCAAGCCGCGGACCGCTGCCATGCTGTGTTGATTAGGCGGCTTTCCCAGACCTCGGAGATCCTGAACCTCGTACCGGTCGTTAGTCAGAACAACCGTTACCTTGAAGGGCCTTTTTGCCTTCGCGACCAGTCTCCTGCTCTGCTCGTCTGCAACAGGACTCGCTGCTACCATGACGGCATCGCCCACTGCGTACGTAGGCTGCTTAAACCTCTGCTCTGCATCCATGGATGCCTCAGCAGCATCCCTCAGCTCCCTCAGCTCGACCTGGTCCAATGCACCATCGATCCCTGCCAGTAGTTGAGCCTCGGCCATACTGCCCGGTTATAGCCAAACAGGAGCAGAGTTGATGACGTGCGCGTAGTTCTGTTGGTAGGAGAGTTGATGGCACTCTGGACCTTCTCTACGTTGTCGTCCCAGTTTTTCCACTGCTTCCCTAGCACAGGTAGCTGCAAGCGAACTTAAAACTGCGCCGTTCATTTGCTCACAGTGCACATTAGCACATGACGTTGCCACAGCGTTGGGTATGTGCTTTACATCATACTCCTCGTAAGAGGTCTCGAATGAATGCGACGTGAAGGCCACCCCTCTGTCGCTCATTACCCAAGTCGGTACCCCGAATATTGCGATTAGTTGAATCAGTGCTCTTATCATCCTCGTCGTGGAGGTATCGCGGACAGGTTTAAGGACACAAGATTTAGTACAACCATCCGCATGGTGCGTATTTGTATCTTCCCACGCCTACTGCGCGCCCATGATCCAACATGGTCAAGATTTATCGTATGGAATGAATAGTAATTGTATCTATCGGGTGCAACAGTCCAGGCTTGCGCCCAGTTGATCCATTCACAATCAAACAGTTTCGACGTGCGTTTACGTATTTAACTAGTGGTAACCAATAATTTTCCCTTATCTTTTCCGACATTCCTTTAAGCGCGAAATGTCCTTGTTCATCGTGGCATATTCGCACCACGTTGAAGCGTGACATTCTTGGTACGGACCATTTATTGCCCGTGCCAGTCTTTCGGAAAAACAACACCGCCCTTAAGGTCAAACTTGTCGAAGTATTGTTTCGTTTTCGGTGGGGTTTCGCCAGATTCTAATTTTTTTCGAATGTCCTTGATGTCTATGATTCAGAGCTTGAGCCAACTTAATCTATTCGCTTTCCGTAATATCGATAGCACAACAATCAATTGGATCCCCACTTAAAAGTCAACGTGAGCTACTTAAGTGCCTGGGCGATACACAATCTCAAAATTGTAACCCCCCCCAATGTACTCGCTAACGACCGACTCGCGGTTGTATTTTCCTTTTATCTGCTGTGCGCGCATGGCACTGCATCATTCATCACCGTGAATTTGATTCCTAGCAAATAAACTCGGAACGCTTTCAATGCCATGATTACCGCCAGTGTTTCTGAATCGTTCGATATTTTTGTTCTATGGAAGTTGTCTTTTGACTATATTACGCGACTACGCGTTTTCCCTCTCTATGTGTTTGAATAAGTATAGCCTCCAGACCCATCGCGCTCGCATCTGCGCGTACTTCGGTTTTCCTCTCAGGGTTGTAAATTGCTAGAGTGGGTCTGTTCACTAGTATCGTTTTTATTTCGCCTATTGCTTCGCTTTCCCTCGGTCCCCACGACCAAGGGATATCTTTGCGCAACAAGTTTGTTGCGAAGCAATCTTTGCCGCGAAATCTTTAATAAAAATACCGAAATATCCCGCAAGATCTAAAATTGTCCGAATTGTTTTACATTCGTAGGGTTCCTGACTTTTACAACGGTCTCGCTTTTGTGAGTCCCTGGTCGTATTCCTTCTCCCGAAATTTCACGTCCTAAGGACTCAATTTTATTTTGGAAAAATTTGCATTTGGCTAGATTTAGCGTTAGGTTGCTCGCCCGAAGAGCCTTAAGGACTATCTCTAACTGGTCAAATCCTTCGTCTAGCGTTTCTGTAGCAACCAGTACATCGTCTATATATACCAAGGCACATCCCTTAAAAATGGCATTCATGGCTTTCTGAAACACAGCGGGAGCGTTGACCAGCCCAAAGGGCATTCGTAAGAATTCCCATTGGCCATCTGGCGTAACGAAAGCAGTCTTCTCAATAGAATCGCGATGCATGGGAATTTGGTAGAACCCAGATTTTAAATCTAGGGATGTGAAGACGCGTTTGTTGCAAAGCTGATCTATTTTATCGTCAGTTATGGTTAATGGATATTAAATACCTTTAGTAATCTTAATGAGATTTCTATATATACAATTTGCCATTCGCGTTTCCCAATTTTTATCGCATGAGTACGACGCGACAGGACTGCCACAGGACGACGTACTCGTACGAACAATGCCGCTTCTCTCTAGTTCGGCTACTATTATCTCGTCTTTGTCCCGATCGGCGTTAGAGAGGCAATACGGCCCATATAAAACAGCAACTTCAGTAGTTAATTCAATTTTCACCTTCGCTGCATCGTTTTGCCTAATTCTTTCATGTGGAATAATGTTGCCGATAATTGTTCGGTAGTGATAATAATTTTGTTTTACTACTCGCGTCACGATGTTCGCACCAAATATCGACTTCTTTCAACCCTCCTACCTGGTTGACACCTATCATCTCAACTTCTACATTATCGGTTTTTTTTTTTTTAACCAGTTTGTCCGAAGTAACCATCACTCTGAACGCATCTGATATTGCCTTAATATCACCCTTAAGCAAAATATCTCGTCCGATAAGAATTTCCCTCGTTAATTGGTCATCCGCAACAATGAAAACTTTTACTTTAAGGAAAGTCATCCATGTGGACCTTCACTCTCGATAGAGTAATCAGGACGACTATTGCGTGGTCTAATGCTGGCAAGGTTTTCCCCGTGTCTTTAAATTTTTTTTTGTTGAAACAACTCGCTAGGCCCTCCCGGCCAAGAGAGCAGTTACTTCCCAAATCAATGGTACAGATCATTTCTCGATTGCCTAGGACGTATTTCTCGAGTGGTTTGTTTACTTAGGTCGCTGCGATCTCAAATACATCCAGCGAGAATACACCCTGCTATGCAGCGAGGCGGCCCCCTCCTGCGAGGCTGCCCCTCGCCGCCCAGCCATGCTTTCTTCTCACATCGTCTAGGCTGTTTTTTCTTTCCTCTACTGGAGGACGCTTCTTGTCCTTCTCTACCTCGTACGTTTAAACCCTTTATGTTTTTCAACTCGTATGCATTCCAGGCATCGATTCAATTCTGCGAGTGTTCTCCTTTCAATTTGTTAAATTCATTCTTAATTGTTCATCATGGATTCCGGGGACCACGAATTCCATGATCTTTTGCTTAGGGCTCTAGATTCACTCGATTGATTATTATGACCTTTTCAAAGCAATACGCTTGTAAAGATGTTCCCCAGAGTGTTGTTCTCCTGAGAATTGTCTGCAAATTGCTACTGTAAAGCTTCCCAACTAAGGATGCGCTCTTAAGCCCATCGTACCAGCTTCCGACAATTTCCTTCAACTTTAATTTAGCCAAGTAAATTTCTTTTGTGGATCATTCCAATCGTACATGGTCGCGGACATATTCACTTTCTCTAACCATTCCATAGCCGATAATTCTTTCCTTTTCCGGATCAAATCCAGGTAATACTTTTTTATTATTATACTGATTTGACCGTTCCGAACCTGTCCCAACCATAGCCGATAGCACTTCAGTCAATTTCGCAAAATCGGACTCACCCTGAGCTACGGTACCACCCACCAGACTCGTGCTTGCAGATTTGCCGGACAGCCAACTTCTCGATCGACTTCGGCTTCGCGTCCGACGATGTCGCTGGCGCTCTTCGCGGCGATCGTTCCTGCCCGATCCTGACGTCCCTCTTTGATGACGGGTGCGAACTTTCAGACTCCTCAATCTGGACCGACGCGGACTGCTATCCCTTGAGCCCCGTCTTCTCGTGCGATGCGAAGGCGATCTCGCTCGCCGCTCATCGCCATCCCTTCTCCTTGTGGATTTCTTGTCACGGTCACGCCTGTTCGACTTGGACGACGTTGTTCGTTTCTTTGTGATCCTCTCCTCTTATCGTGACACTTTCACTGTTAGTTCCACCTTTGTCTTCACTTCTCAATTTTCTCGGATAACCACACTTGTCCTTTAGATTTTGTAATTCTAAAGCTAGCACGCGGTATATCCCACTTCTGATCTGTAGTAAGATTTCCTTACTAGGAGTATATTCTTTATAAAAGAATAATGTCCAACGGACTCGTACAATATGGTTATATAAAGTCTCTCGTAGTGTGGCAATAATGTAGCGTCTCTTAGTATCTTTGGTGCGTAGCAAGGAACTGCCGATATACGAGTTTTAGCTCGACCATGCGTTCTTGTCAACGGTTGTTCGTGGTCTACCGAGAAAGCCAAACCCCTTGCAGGCCCTGCATCTGGTCCTTTGTCGTCTAGGAAGGCGTCATCCAACGGCCACGTGCCTCTCAAGTGTTTACGCTCTCGCGCTGCGCGAGCCCGGTTCTCCGATAATCGCCTTCTCGGATGAAGCCCGAAAATGTTTACTTCAAATATATATGTATCACTTATCGCACATATTCGTATACATATATACAAATGCATTCAACTTGCATATCGTACGTACGGAACTCGAAAGCGATATTTCGTAGGATCCCGGATGTTTGTTAGTTTCCAGCCTGAGTGTGTGGCACGGTACACCCAACGCACGAAAGACAAGCCTATATGCACATATATACGATTACTCTACAGATACGCGAGTATGCATACAACAGTGCGTGATGCGATTTTCCATTTGCTCGACTCGGGCTCTGACTTCATTACGTACATAGATGCTTATATATATATATATATATATATATATATATATATATATATATATATGTTTTGGCTGGTGTTCGTGGCGATTCAGATTAGCTACGAACGTGACGAAATGACGTACGATATGGTGTATGTATATATTTTGTAATAGATAGCTGTGCGTGCCTTATTATGCGCATATATTATATATATATATATATATATATATATATATATATATATATATATATATATATATATATATATTATAGAGATAATAATAATAATAATAATGCGGTGTGCATAAAAGTACTCTGTTGTAAATTGTTTATCCCGGCAGAATATATTGTTTCAGAGATATGGAATGAAGGATTACGATACCCATAAGAATACGTATATATGTGCCTATATATACGTATATATGTATACATGTCCGTACGTACATGAGAATTGTCTGAGCCGCGGGAATAAAGTACCCACCGAGACACAAGAAGCTCCTTCGCATATACTCGCGATGAATAAATACTCGAACTTTTCTCGTTATATTTGCATGTATTATACACATGCCCACATAGTGACGGCAGAGCTACAGAATCTTTGTGATTTATTAAGCGAGACGCGAGCGGCGTATATCCCCAAGATATATATTCCTATACGGGGTCTTCCATCGGTAAAGAAATGATTTTTCAAATTCATGGGGAAGTTTGAAATTCCGTTTGTTCTCGTAATGCCAGGAGATGGAAATGGATTGGACGCCCGCGGATATCTTTACGATATTGAAGTTTGCATCGTTGGATCGCAAGTGAAGATTAGTAGACCGAACTTTTTTGGCAAATTGGAGCTTCAAAAATCGCTCGGACGTTTTTGTTTTGAGTATCATAAAACAGAATCGCAGCGTAAGTTAGCAGGATAAGAATTGGGATGATGAAAAAACTGAAGGGATTGATAAAAAAATTGCGTTGCGTTTAAAGAATGCAAACTTGAACATTATGGTTCATTTTTAGAGTAATTAATGAGTGATTCGTGGCTTGGTAAATTGTGATGGTTATTGTAAAATTAAATGTATCCTTGGTTTGAGAGAATGGGCATTGGAAGTACTGGGTATATGTATATGAGGGAAAAAGTGAAGGAGCGGAAACATTTGAGAATTTTCGTTTAATCGTTTCTTTCTTTCGCGCGCTGTCCGTGAACAAGCCCGTATACCCGTATACCCGGAAAAGTAGATGCGAAATGTACATTCGTACTTTATTTCAGTAGATACGTAGACGCGTGTAAAAAGTACTGAGGAATAATCTACTGAAGCCCCTTAAATCATTCAGTGAGTAACGAGTATGCTTCCTTATGGCGGGTAACAACTTTAGGTGACCGAAAATTAGATGATTTGTTCGATTTTTTTTATTGTGAATAAAAACGGCAATTTCCGCAACTCTGACAATAATTTATTCATAATTTAATTAAGGTGTAATCCGCCGTGCCCCTTGGCGTGTCCTCATCGTCGTTGTCGATTTGCGGGCATTGTGCAGCTCGCAATACGCATCTGAAATCGTCCAACAAATTTTTATACATTCTTGAGATATTTTTTACCAACGTGAACCTAAATTTTGAAAAAAAAAATCGATATTTAAATGTTGGAACGTGTTTGAAAATAAAACGCTCGATTTTTCGCATTTTTGGCCCCGGAAATTTGCAATAATAAATGTGTAAAAAAAAATATAATCTTTCCAAATTTAGGTTCATGTTTTAATAAATGATATTATGTAAACGCGTTCGCAATTTAAAGATGATCCATCAATTGGTTTTTGAGTTATGATACCCGCAAATTGAAAAAATGTCGTTTCGAGAAAAACGCGATTGAAAGTTTTAGTATGTGTAAATCGTTGCTCTACCTGTTCTCACTAAATCGTCTGTCACTTGGTCACTTTTCAATATTTCAACTTGATTTTTTTTTTACATATTCTCGAATATGTACACTCTGAGAAAAAGCAAAATAAAATCGAATGTTCGATCGAGCGCTTGGGAGTCGAGCTTTATCATTTATATGCATACCGGCGAGTCTTTATCATTTATATGCATACCGGTAGAAGGAATCCGAATATCGTTTTGAAATTTTCAGGGTGTATTCTTAAGATATCTTGCCAACGATTTATGAAATAAAAACAAATTGATTTTTTTAAGCACCTAAAGAGTTTGCCCGCCTTAACATTGCTTTTATTTAAACCTACATTATTCAGATTTTCGTAGCAGCAAAAGCGTAAAAAGTTCGAACGAAGCTTCACACCCCTCCGAACTCCTCTTAACGTTTGCGCGTTACTCGAAGGAGAACTTTTTGATTACTCAAACGACAAATCCCAACTTCACGTCCGCGCGTCGCCAAATTACGGGAACAATCATTGTGACGATGAAAAATCAACGCGGCGACCTCGTTTTACCATGGTCGGCTATTCACGAGAATATAACCATTGAAAACCACAATAAAAAAAATGCCCCCTATAAAGAATACTAAAGAAAATAATTCGAAAGGCAATAACAACGTTGTATTCCCCGAGACGTGGGAATCGGACCAGGACTTTTCCCGAGCACAAAGAGGCCCGAAGAAAGGGAGAGACAAGAGAGCACCCTCGCCGGGCGGGAGGGGTGGAATCGCGACAGTATTTAGCGAGGGGTGGTAAATTAAAACCCGACGTCTTTCACGCCACTACAGGGTGTGGTGGACGCAAGACGCGGAGATGTCCTCCCCTATGATTTCGAAGGAGGGGGTGGCGAGGTGGGCCGAGGGTTGATAACGCGTGTATAGGGGTTGATGGACGAGTCACGCCGTGAAGTTCATGGCTTCGCTGGCTCGCAGCAACCCAAATGAGAGATAGAGGGAGGGGTGGAGAGAGAGAGAGGGAGAGAGAGAGAGAGAGAGAGAGACTGCAATGTCCTTCCCCCCCGCAGGCTGCGCATCCCTCCTGCTCTGTCCGCGGGAGTAAATCGCTCTGGGACTGCAGTTATGCATACGTACCTATACGTATGCGTCACTCGAGCATTATGGGCGACCAAGAACCATCACGCCCGCTACCGGGCTCGAGCACTGAAAGGATACATCCTACGAGTCTATGTGCACCCCGTCATCCCTCCACGTATGTGTGTCTGCGAGATATGTCCGCGTTTGAGAGCGTATACTCGAGAAAGCGACCCTTGGGAGCATCCTCGGGTAGACGCACAGGCAAGAGGGATGAAACGAGGGTGAATAGATTCCCTTTCGTCGCGAGAGCTCCGCATAGACATCGGCCAAATTGTATTAATCTACGTCCTCGTCCCGTTCAAGCTACCGTATCCTATTACCCGTATTGTTCGAATGCATTTTTACTGTCCATTATTAATTTTTGTCCACCCTCGCAAAATTCACGTACCGTTAAGGGACACTTCGCCGAATGACGATAATCGTTATTGTACATCGACGGCAGCGAAGATGTGTGAAAAAACGGTTGGTGCTGCCGCGTAAAATGTGATTTTGGAATGCAATGGAATTTTTTTCAAAATCACATCTTTTTGGCCGATTCAGACTCCGAAAATAACTCGAAAATTGTTTGTAGCCGTATTAGTGATCTACGATCTTAAGGCGTTACATCTATGTGGCTGACCGAAAAATAAGACTTTTTTTGAGAATGCTCAAGAAAGCAATTAAAATGAGGTTTGGAGTGTTTATTCTCAATGTGTCGAACGTATACAAACAAAAAATTCACGAAAAAACATAATAAATGGCGACTGAGTCGTAGCTACACTAAGAGCGTTGTTTTTTTGGCGCCCTCCGGGAGGACGCAGAACTTTTATGGATGAGCACCTAAAACAACAAAAACAATTGGTGGTCATTTGAATTATTTTTACCAGAGGAACACACACGATTATTTTTAAAAAATTCGTTTTTTCGCAAAATGGCATTAATTTAAATTATTATTATGTTCACTAAAAAACCGGCTTTTATTTGCTTATAAAAACAAGAATTGTGTGTTTCAAAATTCTTCATCAAAACGTATCAATGTAGCTACAGTGAACAATTCAAGTCGATCGTATGAAAACTGTCTGACTTATGCGTCTTCCCGATTTCATAAAATGGGCTTTCGACAAAAAGGCGTTTAGAGTTTCAAGACTGATTGGGGAGCTATCGACCAGGCGACGGAATTGAAGCTGCCATTTGAATTCGGCGTGTACCTACGGAGGCATTTTCATAATAAGTCCTCAGTTGTTAGGTCGTTGTATTTTTTTAGTACAACGACTGAACTCGACTACATCAAATTGCTACTTCGGCGTCTAGGCTGTTACGTGCGTTTCGGAGCACGCGGAGACGCTTCGAAAAATAAGCTTTAGAAATAAAAATAAAAAAATGTTGCGTATTCCCTTTGTATGTAATTCTTGGGATGTTTATATCCATATGCTTGTCATGTTTATAACCATTCTTGTGATGTTTGAAATCATTTTTGTGATGTTTATAACCATTCTTGTGATATTTAAAATCACTCTTGTGATATTAAAAATCATTCTTGCGATGTTTCAAATCATCGTTGTGATGCTTAAAATCATCCTTGTGATGTTTAAAATCATTCTTGTGATGGTAACAATCATTCTTGTGATGTTTAAAATCATTCTTGTGATGTTTAAAATCATTCATGTGATGTTTAAAATCATTCTTATGATGTTAAAAATCATGATTGTGGTGTTTATACAAAAATGATTTAAGCCAATAAAAAGAGCAATCACACATGGTCATCTACTCAGAAATAACGCCTTAATTAACGAAAAAAGACTGTAAAAAATAAGAATTTTCGTTGCATTCCACCAAGGCAAGCGTCAATGTCATTTTTTTCAACGGTAGTACGCTTCCCGATGCGTTCGACCAGACGGATGACACATGCGTGAATATCCACCGAGGTATTTATAGCAAGACGTACCTTGCCAAAGTAATAACGATAATTAACACGAGTCAATTTATGTTTCTCGTACGCGATACACGAGACCGGTTGAGGTTGAGGAAAATCGACCGTACATGATCGATCATACGCTCTTAATTGAAGGATCGACTTGCCGCTCCCAAGCAGAATAACGCGGCATTACGGCATAGCCGGGGATGTACACTGCAGCCGGTATATTTTCCAAGCCGGGATGCCACACACCGTAATAATTGTCGATCGTCCGTCCACCGCTCTGCGTACTCGCACATACATATATACATATTATCAAGCAGCCGAGAAGTTAGGACCGAGCAGTTTCCTCGGCTCCGCTGATGGTGGAATATCGAAAAGGGGATGCAGAAGAGCGTCCGTTCGGGATAATCCCCCACAGATTATTACGACGCTAGACAGAAGAGCTAGCGGAGTCCCGCTCATAAATTTCACGTCCGCGTCCTGCTGAAACAGCCTGAGCTATACACCCATACAGGGTCTGTAAAATAAAATGGCGTAAGTTATACGATTTAAGGGGTCTTCTCACTTCAGACGCCAAAAAAGGCTATTTTCATTATTAGTTTTGATAAGTTTATATTGTAGATATTGATATAAAAGTTGTTACACTTAAAAAATACTCTTTCGAAATACATTTAAAAAAAATTTAAATGTTTTTATGTAACCCAAACAAACTTTAAACGCGTGTTTCTCGAAACAACGTTCTTCGACGGCTTCTTGAATTTTTTTCGAAAATACTGAACCGATCCTTATGAAATTTTAACCACATATTCTTTACAACTATAGCTATAGCGCATATCAAGGATTTTTTTAGATTTTGATATTTACTTTTTTTTTGCCAAAAACTGTGAAAAAATATGTTTTTTTTCGAAAAATGTTCGCCATTTTGTTATTATTGCCTTTATCAAAAATCGTATGATATGCGCTATAGCCATTAACATACTGAATCTAAAACGTTTTTCGGATGATCCATCTGCGAGGTTCCATCAACAGCGCAGACCTACAATTTTTTTAGGACACTATTTTAACTGCCATTTTCGTCTATAAATAGTGACTCAAATAAATATATTTTTGTTTGTTTTGGTATTTCGAAAGTGTATTTATTAAGTGTAACAACTTTTATATCAATATCTATAATATAAACATATCAAAAAAATTCACGAAAGTAGCCTCAAGTTTTAGCGTCTAAAGTGAGAAGACCCCTTAACGCGTACTCGGTAGTTTTCGTTGTAGCTTTCTGCTCGTTATCACCCGATGCAGGGATGCAACCGTACACATGGATATGCATATTCACGTGTACGTGTGTGTGTGGGGGGTGAGTCACGGGGGTGCAGGAGACGAGCACCCTGCGAGGTTGATGAGCTCAACGTGCGAGCGGCCCGAGCGTTGGATTATCCCGGATAAAGCACCCGAGAACGAGGATCTCTCGTGCAGACCAACCCCTAAGCGCTGGGCGAAATGAAGATTCGAGTCGTCAGTGGTACAAAAACTCGATTGCGACGCTATGAAATGAGACATGGCGCGAACAACTCTTAACGAGTAGGACTCTTTCTTTTTATTTTGGTCTCTTGTTGCTCCCGCTTTGCTCCCTGGCGCTTTTTCGCTTCGCGCCTCCTCTACAGCTCCGTAATCCGAAGACCTGATATGATGGAAGAGGACAGGCCGTTTGGCGGGGAGGAAAAATGGAATAGAATGGTGAGAAAGAGGTGGAACTCGATTGTCCGTTTGGTCACGATGATGCGGGTCTGTTTTTCGACATTTGATTCTGTAGATAATGCAGATAGTCAATTGGACCGGCCGGGGACTATACTCGGTGGGTGACCGCTCAGCGACTGGCTTGCACCCCTGCACTTAGCGGGCGGCAGTAGTAACGAGCTTCCAACGCGACTCAATGCTAGTTTAGTCTGGGTGAGCTGTTTTGGGCAGTTTCCCTGTGCCCTCGTGGATGGCTGTGGGCACGACTCCGGTCTCCACGGAACTGGAAATAGTCAAGTGTGGGGCAAAAGTATTAGGATTTTGAATAAGTTGTCGCTATTTTCAAATAGATGACGTTACCAGAACTACGTGCGGTTAGTTTAAGGGGGTCCCACGTGACGGCTATTTTTTTTTGCTTTTTTGGGATTTTTTTTGTTCATGACCCATTATCCTGAACACTATTTTTTTTTATCACACATTTATTAACATTCTTACAGTTCCTCTGAATTTTATCAAACATAAATAACGAGCTTGGAATGAAAAAAATCAAACGGCATTTTAATTTGTAGACCTGAGGCTACGCCGGAAGTGGAGTAAATATATCGAAGATTGAATTTTTGGCATGGTTTCAAAAGTTCAGTTCCATGTTTCGTCATTTTTTTTCTACTTTTTCAACTTAAAAAAACTATGGCAAATATTAGAAATATTCTAGTTCGGGTGAGATCTATAGATGTGCTGACGATACCATAAAAATTTAAGCGAAATCCGTTCAATAGTTTTCGAGATATCATGGAAGTCAATTTGAAAAATACGATTTTGAGAAAAACGCGTTTAAAAGTTCAAGCACGATTTCCACGAAGAGAATGTTGACTCACCATTAGCCTGTTCCGTACAACACGCACACATTTTTTGCAATTTGTGCAAAATGTTTCTTCCATTTATTGGACCTGTCACATGGGATGACCGGGTTATGATGGTAACGCATCTATAAGGAAGTACTATAAGCAAGCTTGAAATTCAGTGTATGTCATTTCGCCAAAGTGTAGACAACTTTTCTCTTCATAGTGCTAAACGTGTCAAATTGCCTGCCAAAAAAGAGTATTTCGGGGAAATGTTACTGCGCTACTTAATTTAAAAAAATCTGCGGCTGAAGCACACAGAATTCTTGTTGAGACTTCCGGCGATCATGCCCTGTCGGAAACAACATGCAGAGATTGGTTTAGACACTTTAGAAATAATGATTCCGATGTGTTGAATTGGAGGCATTACTTTATGCGCTAGCAGAATCATTAGGAGTCGATCACACAACAGTTTCAAAACGTTGGAAAGCATTAGAAGTGATTTTTTTTAATAAAGCATTCATTTTCACGAAAAACAGCGTAAAGTTGTTCAACATCCCGATAAGAGTGGTTGGATCGTGAGAGGTTGAAAGAGAATGTAGTTGGGAATGGCAGCTATGTTCGGATTCTTCCTGGACAACTGAAGACGCTCAGCTGACTGTTCTCCAGCTTTGAATTCGGAGGCCCATTATTTGCGACAAAAATGTCCGTGGTTTCGTTAATGTTGTTCTCCATTCGAACGAACCCGCTGAAACAGAAATCTCGAAGAAAGCACCAAGAATCAGCATCTCGACAACCACTAGGCGTGTACACGTGAAACCCAAACGGGGCAGCCACGCTTCAAACGGAAGAGTGCAGTGTTAAAATGAGAGTCGCGAAAAAGAAGAAGAAAAAGGATTTTAATTAAAGTAAGCGCGGGTAGACATCCCTGACAAATTGGCCAGAGAGAGAGAGAGAGGAGCCAGTGGGTATTGTAAATCAGTCTTCCGTACAGAAGCGACGAACCCTTCGTCCGCACTCACGCGCCGAATGACTTTACCCATCCCCTTTTACTCGCGTTTTTTTTCTTCTATTTCTCACCCACAGCCGGCGAGATTCGGCCTGTAGACTTCGCGTGCCTCGACACGGGAACGAAATTAAAGGCGAAAGCGTCGAAGTGTTGGAGTTGAATGTACGCAGTCGATGAACTTTTCGGAAGTGAGGCTTGAACAATTTGAAGAGGAATTTGCAATGCTTCCCTACTGGTGGAATAAAAATAAAAAGGAGTACGATAAAATAAAATGAAAAAGACTGGAATTTTAAATTCCGCCTCTTTGTTCTTAAGGTATTTCGCGGAGGGCCCTATTTTGTGGGGGCGTAAGCAGGGTTTTTCTGAATCATTGGTAAACTACAGTGATTGTGACTCAATGAAAATAAGTCACAACCAATTATTAGACCCAACGATAACCTGGGATGAAACATTTCGTGCAAATGTAGTAGATCTAGACATTTTTACATTTTCCCTGAAAAGTCGCGGATACGAAAATTCTTCTGCTAGTCACAATTTTTCCAAGTTGTATCCATCTATTCATATACAAGAACATGTCCTGACTGATTCATCAACGCCGATCCCGAACCGCTGAAGCTAATTACATGAAATTTGGACAGTAGGTTGCTTTTGTGATGTAAGCACCCACTAAGAAGGGATTTTCCGAAATTCAACCCTTAAGCGGAGAAATGGGGTGGCAAAGTTTTTATTAAAATTTTAAAAAATCTGCTCGGATTTACTTGAAATGTGGAATTCGTGCTTCTTGACACAATTAAGGAAACACTGAAATACGTGTTTCCTTAATTATGTTTTAAGTTTTAAACGTTTTAAAAAATTCAACTCCTAAGGGGAGAACGAGGGTATCAAAGTTTGTATAGAAATACAAAACTGGTCAGAACATTGACTCGAAACTTAGTATTAATGCTCTTCACCACAATTAATGAAACACGTGTTTTAGCGTTTTTCGAAATTCAACCCCTAAACGAAAGGGGATGACAAAGATTGTACGGAAAAAAAATCGGGTCAAATTTACTTGATACTTTGTACTACTGCTCCTAGACACAATTCATGAAATTTCAGCGTTTTCGGACATTCAATCCTTAAGGGGAAAAGGGGGTAGCAATGTTGAAACTTAGTATTAATGCTCTTCAATACAACTCTACGTGATCCTTGATGAAACAATTCGGGAGCACATTTCATTAAATTTCATCTTCATAAAATGCCGTATAAATGAGACGATTTTTAGAGTCGTAATTGTTAGTTAAAAGTTCGATAACTTTGCTCGAAATTTCACAAGTACGCTGAGATGTATTTTTAATTGGTTATAGACGAAAATCAGTTAATTGTTGAGTATTCTGATTTGTAAAATGAATACCTTAATTGACAGACAAAAGTGTCCCGGACGTACATGATCTATTTTGCATGAACAATAAAATGTGCATGCTTTAAATAAAACGGGACTTTAAGCTCCGTATAATTTGTCGACGGTCTGAAAAGTTTTCATCTCCCATTGTGCGAGACTGTAAAATCCAAGTTAGCATAAACCGGGCACTGAACTTTGAGTGCGCATCCAGCTAAGATAAAATCCTGGTGAACGGTCCGCGCGGGGACAGCTGAGAGGACGCGCAGAACAGCAGCTTATCCCGGAGGCCAAGAGGGATGAGAGGAGCACGAGAATTTCGAGCTTACGAGGCTCACACAGCCTCTTTTCTCGCACATGAAGATGAGGAGAGACCGAGATTTTAAAAAATACGCTGGCTACTCTTGAGCCCCCCCCCCCCCGTCTCTCACCCTCTCTGTCCCGTATATTCAAATGAAAGAAAATCTCCGATCTTTTGCCCAAACATACGAACCTCCTGAATATACAGAGACCCACAGACAGTACTCGCGATCTCCCTCTTGGTTCACTTCCATGCTTCACCTCTGTGCTTAATTCTCTATGGAGGGCGACCAAAAAATAATAGAGCTATATCTCGAGTCCGAATATGAAATTTTTCCAGTTTCCGAAGTTACACCTATCGTGTAGGTCGATTTTTTCGAGCACCGTAAACAGTTGGTAAAAACAATGTTCGAGGTTGCATGGTTGGAATACATGATTTTTTTGTCTTATCATCTGATTTTTTTGCGGATTTAGGGCACGAAACGACTTGGACGTTATTTTTATTAAAAATCACAACGTAAGTATGCGAACAAAATATTTGAAACACAATGAAGGTCAAGAATGATGACAAATTCCAAAGAGTTTCGTTGCATTTCGGTGATGCGAACTTCAACACCGTGGATGAAAAGTATCGGAGCTTCAAAGGACTCTGTTAACGAGCACTCTTGATAAATTTGAAGTTTGCCAAGGATTCGTTTCAGCAGTGGAATTCTACTCCAGTCATGACATCTTTAGAAAATATATGTTACACTATTAGGTAATTTCGAGATTAATTTATAATTGCTGATATTAGTTACGATTTATAACTTATATTGTAGTAAATTTGAAGTAGATAACTCGTTATTTTTAATCTCAAGTTTTTAATACAAATTTTTATTCCGAATTCGAATTATACCAAGTTTCGAATTAACAATACAAGATGACGTTGAAGTTTGCATCGTTGGAATGTACCAACATTTATTTTTTAATTGCACAATTTTTTTGCCGTTCTAGGCTGTAAAAATCACCTAATCGTTTCTACGTATTTTTGTGAGAGATGTACGAGCCCAATTTGCCAAAAAAGGCTTTAAAGATAATAAAAATTAATTTTTTTTTAATCGTTGCATTCCATCGACCCAAGCTTCAACGTCTTAACGGCGACTTTGTCCTTGGAGTGCCATATTTCAGGTGTTTACATTTTATTTTTTTTAAAGGAAACGAGTAAAGCTTTTTGAGTGCGGTTTTATTCTTGCTTTTATTCATGATATACAGAACGTTAAATTTTTTTTTAAACCAAAATGGCGGCCATTGCACCTCCGCGAAAACAGGTCCACAAATCGCGGGAGGTAAACGGCTGACATCACTGCCCCCTCTTTGTTGATCCGAAACACAAATTCAAAGCATATTATCAATCTGTGACCCTTTGGTCACGGAATGACGGATGGGTTTTTCGTTTAGTACAAATTTCGGAAAATGGCGGCAATTTAAAAAAAAATCGAATTTTCGCGTTTTTTTCGCATAAAAAGATAAATGATAAATGCAAAAATGTATCTATCGAAAAAACGATCCGTCATTCCGTGAAGACATATTTTCTGAGCATGCTCTCCAAATTTCAGGTCGATATGTTAATTACAGCGGTCAGGAGAATGTCAGCCATTTTTAAAAACGTGTTTTCGAGAAAAACGCGTTTAAAGTTTTGTAATGTGTTTACACAAATGTGTTTATAATTACCGCTAATCGGCAATGCCCGGTCCATAGATGCATCCCTCCTCTTCTTCTAGCTGCTCATGTTGAGCCGCTAACATCTCCCGCCGATTTCAAGGACAAAGTCTCCCTTAACACAAGTTATAAGTAATAATTCACGCTATGCTAAATTTCACCCTTATGAGTCATAACCTATAATTTGCGTCATATTTACTTTCAAATATCCGATGTGAGATTCAATTGATAATGTCCCTCTGCGTTATAATTCCCGAGCTTAATTGACAAAGTATGCATCGATCTGTCATTAACGCCGCGAAATATTTTTTCTCCCAAAGATTTCGTCTAGAGCCTGCGCGTATACTATTGGTAAAAAATGTCCATAATCGAGGTTCCGTTTCACTTTGGACGATGAGACTTACCCGTCGAATTTTCGGAATTGCATTGCGCGTTCTCCGGCTCCCCTCTTTTTTCCCGCCCTCGTCAATGGTATAATGCCTGGGGCAATGTCGCCGGGAGGTTCGAACTAAGTACGAAGGAGCTTTTGCTCTGCGCAGACAATGAAAGTCCTGCAGGAAAGTGGCTTCTTAGCATCCGAGATTGCATTAGTCAAATTCTCACTCGTTCTCTCCCTGCCTCGCGCGCGCGCGCGCCCTCTCCCGTTGTAAGTGAAAAGAAAAGTTGAAGAAAGGAGCAAAGAAAGGAGGGAAGCGAGGCAAGAGGCCTCGGGCGGGTTGCCTTCGCTGCGAGAGTACAGATCCGCGTGATAAGGATAAGAAGAAAAGGGACGGCAAATCTGCCAGGTACATGAAAGAAGAGGGATGCAAAATCGGAAAAACTGCTGGGGTGGTGTAGGTGGTAGTGGCGGGGGTGAGATACTTGAGAGTTTCACGCGTACGGAAGCACCCCCCTCCCTGCATCGTTCAAGGGGTGAGATTCGCAGCCCACCCTCCTCCTCACCCTCCGACCCACCCTCTCACCTCTGCGATCCTGGGCAAGTTCATCCCTCCTGTTCTACATATACGACACGTAGCTCTCGCCCAGCTCCCTTGGGCCGAGAAAGCGTGCATTGCGATGTAATGCGAAACTAAAACAGAATTATCCGTAGGCGAGAGCTTTCACCCTCCCTGCGGAAAGGGAGAACGGAGCGACCGTGGCCGACGAAGGGTTTCATCGTAGGCTGGGAGGACGGGCCGAGGGGGCGTCGAGGGGCTCGGTGCGGGTCCGAGACAGGCCAAAGGGCGGCCCTCGCCATGCTCCTGCCGTAATGTAACAGTAGGAAATAATAATACGTATAAGCGGAAGCCCGTACGTGCCGACGAATTTTAAACTTCCGATAGGGCAAAAAAAACAGCACCTCGAACTTTCGATGTTCGCGCACGGAATTCCAGAGCAACGGGGCGCATTGCTATTCATCGGGGTGTCCGTGGGATGTTCTGAAAAATGTCCAACCCTGCAGATAAATCGTCCTCGAAGCTGCAGTGCACGGGGAAAAAATGTGGCGAGGTCAAGAAATGAAATATGAGAATGTGCTACGTCGCGGTCTTCCGCAATGCAACAATTTCGGATTGAATTTTCTTGGAAGATAGCCATTGAGGGGGCAGGGTTGAAATTCCGAACTTTGAATGCTCTGACGGTCTAAAATTGCGAATTTTAATGCTCCGAAATTCAAGATGGAGCTGGGTTGAAATTCCGAACTTTGAATGGTCAGAACGCTCACAACTCCGAAAGAATAGTGTACCCCGAAAGATCAAACCTCCGAAAGAATTTTACACGAAAGACCAAAACTCCGAAAATCTTAACACCGTCAAAATAATTCGGCTATGGAAGTTTTAAAAGTTTCAAAATTTTCAATCAATCGACGAATTATTACAAGAATTTTTTTTATTGAGAAGTGATTTTGCGTCACTTTTGAAATTTGTCTAGACAATGTTAGACGTTCCACATCATTTACAGTCAACTGTGCAGACTTTCGCTGGTATGATCTTGACATGAGGGCCGGGTTGGAATTCCGAACTTTGAATGCGCCGACGGTTAAAAATTCCTAGTTTCAATGTTCCGAAATTCCAAGGTTCGTCAAGATTATGCCAGCGAAAGTCTAGACAGTTGACTGTAAATGATGTAGAACGTATAACATTGTCTCGACAAATTTCAAAATTGACGTTCAATCATTTCTTAATAAAAAAAATTCTTGAAACAATTCATCGATTTATTGAAAATTTTGAAACTTTAAAAACTCCCATAGCCGAATTATCTTGACGGTGTTCAGATTTTCGGGGTTTTGATCTTTCGGGGTAGTATATTTTCGGAGTATCAGCTCTCCGATCATTCTAAGTTCGGAATTTCAACTCGTCCCCCCATGGAGAAAAATATACGATTGTGCGCGTAAAGTTGATGCTGCCTGGGAGGATTATTTTTTTGTCCTACTCCCAATGTCCCTTCGTAATGCCCTTAGGGTCTTTTACGATCCTGTCCCTTGCACTTTTTCCCCAAAAATTGTCTCTCACTATTTCCAGTCTCCGTGCCCGGGAGTTACCCAACGCTCTTGCCCGATCTGGCATTTGCAGGAGGGCACAGGGAAAGTTCGGAAAACCCGCGTCGATACAGGAGGTTGACTTTCGGTTGTGCTACGATCGGAAACTCGGTGAAGCCTCCCGCTTGGTAGCTGGCACGCAGCAGCTGAACGGTCACCCATCCGAGTAATGGTCGAGGCTGCCTATCGTACATCACAACAACGCAACAAATACCTGCGAGATTAATCGCACATTCGAAAAAGCCCCAACATTAATTACTTTTTTGCGCCACAAAGCTTATTTGATTCTCTCTTTATCGTCTCATATTGCATTCGAATTCGAACGAATGAGTTTCGACGTGGAAAAAAGCAGCGAACGTCAAATAGTCGGCAGCGTGAAAAAGCGACGCCCGACGGCAATGGAAAGAAAAAGGAAAAAATTCCCCAACATTTTACGAGGCAGGTGAAAAACATAGGGAGATTTTGAGGCTATAAAAAAAAAAGAAGAAGCTGTCGTACAACGAGGCAGGCACACAGACGCACTCGGTACATCGACGTATCACTGTCACAAAGAGATCTATAGCTTTGACATGCGGGTGTCCGTCGCGTTCTTTTTTTGTCCTGCGCCATTTCCCCCTTGATCCTTGTACAGCTTGTCGCTCTCGCGATTCCGAGAGAGAGAGAGAGAGAGAGAGAGAGAGAGAGAGACCGTGAAACCACCCCCATGTGACAGCGTTTTCCTCGTCGTTTTTACCATCCGCGAAATAATCGCGTCCGTCAGATATCTTCGTACGATTGGCAACTGGACACTAGGATGAGCGTCCAGTGCGTGCCAATCGTTCGTTTCGACTATCGAATTACCCCTGCAGCACTCATGTACACCGGACATCCTTTTCTGTTGGACATCACACGTGGATTGTATAGAAATCAAATAAATATCCAAAAAGTGTCACGCACACACCCATATACATCTTTATAACATTAATAATAAGAATAATGATAGAAAAAATAACAATTTAATGAAAAAACATCATTTGTAGTTGATTTTCTTTTTTAATAATAATATATTATGTAAGTGTGTTTTCACACCATCGTCCACGTCCCGTAGGATCGATATAACGCGCATGTCACCGAAATAGAGGTAGACGGGAATTCTGAATCCTCGCCATGACATACCTCTCGGTGACTGCACAACGGATGGCGAACACAAGAGAATCCGCAGATTCGCTCGTAAGCATATCTGATTTCAGTGACAATTAAATGATCATGATATCGATCTAAATTACGGAACAGCTGTTAATCTTCGTTATCCCCGCAGTCCTGTTAGACAAATCCTAATGCAGTTACCGTGCACGCACACACACACACACACACACACACACACATATATATATATATACAGTACCGGTCAAAAGTTTACGATCACTTTGGATAATTGCAAAATTATATTAGAATAAAATAATTAATTCAATAGACGACTATATAGACTATGTGTAGTATGTTCCCAAAATTATAAATACAATGAATTATGTTATTCTAATATAATTTTACAATTATTCACATTACTTTTGAAAATTAAAGTGATCCAAAACTTTTGACCGGTACACACACACACACACACACACACACACACACACACAAATGTGCGTGTATATATGCGTGTATATGTGCGTCTATACGGTTAGAGTCGTCATACACTTCGCTGATGACAACACCGTCAAAGTCTCTTAAAGTTCTCCACAAGTGCATGTGTTTTGAGTTCGTTTCGTCATGACACTATGCTAACAACGGGTCTTCTTTAATTATATATATATATATATATATATATATATATATATATATATATATATATATATATGTGTGTGTGTACCCAATGCAAGGAAACTTTGTACTGATATTACGAGATTAGAGGTCCTCTAGTCCATATAAATATATATATATATATATATATATATATCTATATATTTGTGTGTGTGTGTGTGTGTGTGCGTACGTGGGTGAATCAACCTATATACAGGTACAGTGATGTATGTACATCTATAAACGAAGAGGTCCCGAGAATCTCAGTGATGTCTTGAAACTTGTTAAAGTGACGCCTGACGCAAATGCGCCGCCACGATGCTCCCGGGAACTATTTAAGGTTGCCACAGTGACATTGCTATGTAGCGAAACGTGAACTGAAATTTGTCGCACGTCGCCACATTCGAACCAACGGTGAGGACACTTGTCGAATCGTCATCGTGTCTTGTTACAGAGACTGTAATATCCGCAAATGATGCAAATGTAGTTGCGTATGGAGTACTTACCAAAGTCGTATTGCTTACTCATTCGACGATTTCTTTACAATTTCTAGTTTTTTTTCCCGAGTTTTCTTCATTCGCATGTACTCACGGAACATCATTGATGTACACATCTCAAGGAAAATTGAATAGTTTGTAAGCAATTATTGAAAACTTTTAATTTTTGGGAACAGGTAATTTTATTTTAAATTCGTCCGGGTCAAAATGACTTAGTATGTCAAGGAAAGGACATTTTTCCGGCGGTGAAAAAAAAGTGGGTGTCTAATAGTTTTCAATGCTTGATCATATAAATGAGTTTCCACAAAATCGAAGGCAGACACTCAAGTGATGTTCCTTGTGAGTTGATGCGATGATTTCTTTTACCTGCCGGCACGAATTTACCTTCGCGCGTTTTTGTTACTTTTCAGTGATAACAATTGTTGCCGTTGATTGTTCTCATTGTTGTTCTCAAGTGTAGATATGGTTTTTTCTCGTTGAACGCGCTGAATCGTATTTTTATTTCCGAAAGACTGTCAAGCGTTGGGTAAAGCACACACGTTTGATAACGAAAGGTGTGTGTATGTATGTATGCATCTAGCTCGCACGTAATGCAGATGATATAGGCCGCTTGTTCATCGTTGGCCTCAACATCCCTCGCTCAACCTAACCGTGAGTGCATGTCTGGTCTTTCTTTGCCACGTGATGCTCTCGCTCACTTCTTCCATATCCACGTGCGTGCTTGTCCTCTGTAGTACTCGGGGCAAACTCACGACTTCTCGGGAGCAGCGTAACAAGCGCATTGAATGCGGACTTGATTGGAGTCTCGCGAATTCTATGTTGCATCCGATCCATATACGCCGTCAATGACGTCGTCGTCATCGTAATGCCCCTGGCTACTTCAACGAGAGGGAGGAAAAGGACGTAGAGGAAAGCCTGATGTGCCACGGAACCTCGCGACGTCGTCGATCCGATTACGTTGAGACGTTTGAAAAGTATGCGACGAGGATTTAACCTTAAGGATTTCCACAAGGTATATACAGCGGACGAGGCAACAACTAATGGCAGTGGAAATGTTTTCTAGCCTATCAGACTTGGGGGAGAACTTTTCCTAAAAACGTTACATTGTTCGGAGGGTCATCGAGTGGTGGATACGAGGTTCATCCAGGTGCAGGTGCCTCAGAGATTTAAGGAGCTATACCAGTGTGAACGCTGAGAATTTGGGTGATTTTTGGAAATTTTTTGGAAGAAAAGTACTCAATTAAATGTTTCAGAAAATTAAGAATATATTCGGCTATATTTGACCTATATTACATAATTTTTTCATAGAAAAATGTTGAGATCCAAGCGACTTATGCGCTGCCTTCGGAGGCGGAAAAAAAAAGTTCCTCCACTGCTGACATGATTCCGGCCGATTGAGTAGCTGAAACCGAAAAAGGAAAAAATGTCCTTAAACTGGAAGGTAATTCCTGTATAATGACGTAGGATTAAAAAAAAATATCAAAATCTAACAAAATGGCGTGGTTGTGAAAAAGTCTGTTTTCTTGCCTATAAAATGGTCGTTTTTCCCGATGCCAAATGGTCAATTTTCATCCAATCAAAAATATCCTACGTCATTGTAAAGTAAATATATTCAAGAGTACTCAGTTCAAATTTCAAGTCAATCGGATAATTGCTCTTTGAGTTACAATGTCAGCAAATTTGAAAAATCTAATTTCGAGAAAAACGCGTTTAAAGATTTAACTATCGATTTTTGCAATATAAAATGATATTGATTATAAATTATATAAATGATAATAATATTCGTGAAAGTATAAACTGTCGAAAAAGGCAAAAAAAAATCGATTTTTTGAAAGTGTCACACTGGTATAGCCCCTTAAAGCTCACCTCCATTTTAAAAATGGGAACACCATTAGTTTGCAGAATTTTATCAAGGAACTGAAAATAAGTTCTAACGACAAATTTCAAGATCATCCATCGAGATTTAGTATAAAAAATCAATAAAAAACGAAATTGCAATGTTTTTAGTTTAGAATTGATTTAAAAGCGGTGCTAATACTTCTATGAAATGATGGGATTGATGTTTTTTGCACAATTGAAATGCAACGAAAATACTTTCCAATTTCTTATTTTCATTATTATCCAAAATCATACTTTGCAAATTCGTTGCAGATAGCTAAATAACGATGTTGAAATTTCCATCGTTGGAATGCAACGAAAATTCTATTTTTTGTTTATTTCCTCATTTCATGATGATCCAAAATCTTTTCATACACATTTAGGCTGAAGATTTCTAATGAGGATCCTGATAAACGTTCGAGTGACTTGGAAGGGCTGAATGTGCCGGAAAAAATTGGGCTACGAAACTTTTGTTGCATTCCAACGATGCAAACTTCAATATCATGCTAAATAAGAATTCTAAAAAATGTTTGCTGACGAAATGATTTTAGTAGATCAAATCTGCTAACAGAAAATTGCGAGATAAAAAAAATCCTTTTAGTTGCATTTGAACGATGGAAACTTCAACCTCATATGAAAGGTGATCAATGTGATGGTCACCACTTTCAGCTTCCAACATTCTTGAGGCGCCCAAACTAACCGAAACCGTGCGCGACGTTCGAATAAACTTTAGAAAAGAGCCAACCCATTTTTCTCAATGTGGAAGAAAGCGGCATCTTCAAAAAAAAAATCGAAAATGCGTTTTTGGTACCGTTGACATCGGTAAAAAAATTCCCATCGTATAATAAAACGCATTTTCGATTTTTTTGTAGATGCCGCCTTCTTCCATACGACGGCAGCATAGAGCTACGTGTATGTATATATCAGTAAACCGAACGTTAACAATTAACGTCGAAGGAACGTAAGAACGAGGCGAATCGGCTCGAATGATCGCGGTTCGAAGACCGAATGCACCACACCGCACTTGTGTCGTGTTCTCCGTTTCGCTCGCACATACTTGAGTACGTACACGAAATTGTATCGAGCACGCGGAGCAAGGCTCTGCCCATTATGTGTGCACGTACCAGTTTGCCCCCCCCCCCCCCCAACCTTCACCACACACTCACTCTCTGGCGTTCTTCACCACCCGGGGCTTAATTACGGTTTATACGCGTCGAAACTTCTTCGGTCGCGAGCTTCGGCCAACTCGAAGATTTATGGTCGAACGGATTGAACGAGGTATACTCGAATTTAAAGCGTTTGTGTGCATGCGCGTACGTGTGCATCTGCCGGTCAATCGTGGAGAACCACTTGCTGGGTCGTGAACCCTTTTTGGAGGACCAGCGCATCCCTTACATACAGGGTGTCCTGCTGTAAATGGATAATCCTACAACTGTCGATAGGCCAGATCATGTCCTACTGTATGCTGAAATTTTAGTTTAGTAAAAGTCCCAAACCCTGGCCAAAAGTACAGTGAAACCTCGTTTATACGTTTTGCACTTGTAATGAAGTTTCATTTCTACGTTTTTCACTTATACGTTTTTCGCGCTTATACGTTATTAATTTTATTCACCAGCGTCGGTTTCGAGGCTCGTTTTTTCTCAGTTATACGTTCATCACACGTGATATACTCTCGCCGGAGATAATTTGATCTGACTGCCTTTTGATGTTTTGTTCGATGTTTTTATGTTTCGATGTTTTGATGTTTCTGACCTCGACTACGTATGCATGTACTGTGATTACATATCTCTTATCAATACGAACCTGTCTGCTAATTACTAGTCTAAAACGTCAAAGCTTAGTGTTACAAACTTGCATTAAATAAAAGTTCAAAATGGAAATTCGAAAACTTGAGTTGGCTCATTACTTAATTATTACCAATCAAATTTTCAATTGGAAAACCAAACATTGACCCAACAGAGGTACTGCTATTGGAAAACATCGTGAATTATGCACCAATCGCCATTTTCAAATGTCGACGAGTTTCAGATTTTACTTCTACATTATTCTAACTTATATGTCATATTTGATGTATCTCTTGAAAAAGTATAACTGAAGTTTCACTGTATTGGGCTCCATGTACATTTTCTATCCGGACAAAAAATCGAATATCTCGGCGAAAAAAATCGTAAATCAATTTGCCAAACGGGGTTTTTAAGCGAACAAAACCAGCTTCATTTTGCTCTTTTATTTTTATTTTTGCGATATTTATTGTACCCGGTACGTTATTTTGAAGATGCCAATTTTTCACGCTTTTCGAAGTTTGCAAAATCGCGTGCTGAACTTTGAAATATAGTAATCTCACTATTTAGTGATAAGATTTTTGAAAAGGTCACCGTGAGCTTGAGTTTCCTTAAAAAACAAAAAAAAATCGCGATTTCTTTTCGCCGAGTTATTTAGTTTTATCGTGAAAAAACGGCAGGTTCCGAAAAGCCGGCCTCGTGCGGCGTAACTTGAAAACTATGAGGTTTGGAATATTTAGTCTAAGGAGTAAAAAGTTGTATTTTCTTATTCTGGAGTCACTAAATATTTTTTGGATTTTTTTTCGAAAATTTCTTTGTATGGCTATTTTTGGTTGATAGTCGACGAATTGCCTCATTAATTGATTGCTGTTACTTTAAAACGAAGATTTTTTAAGAAAATATCAAGAGGAGAAAAGGTACATATAGCCTTAGCCAAAAGTATTGGACACCCCTATAAAATATTGATATTTTAAAAAGTACATTAAACTATTACAATTGCCTTGATCTAAAGCTAAGACGGCATCATCAAGTATAAAATTCAACAATAGAAAACCTCTTTTGGTGGATTGCAAAACATCTGGATCGTGAAAAGGCTAAACATGTGCGTTTTTTACATTTCGACAAAAACTTTTACCAGTCTTCCTTTGCTATTCTTAGAGTGGGGAAGCCCTATTTTGGTATTTCATTAGTTCAGCGCGATTCCTTGTTTTGGAAAACGCCGAAAAGTAGTGAGCTTTCACACGAAAAAGGGGTAAAAATTCAACTTCTGCACAAACAAGGAAAGTCCCCAGTCGAAATATCGAAGTTGGTGAAATGTTCGCGATGTGCAGTGCAATCTGCAATTAAAAGATTGCGGAAGAGGCTTCGCAGCCTCTTCCGAGAGAGCCGCAGCGAGGGCAGACGATAGTTTTTTTGCGACCCTTAACGGATTCGCGGATAAGTTTTCTGTCCTGGCGGTTCGTAGTCACTCGTTCTAGGTTTATTTACGTGGGAGTCGGGCTCAACGAATCTTTTTATTCATCATACGCGAAAAAATAAAAGCCTATGGCTGCAAGAAAAAAAAACGAGAAAAAAAAACGAGAAAAATGCTTTTACCTCGGAAACTAAAAAAGTTTGTAAAACATACATGGGGATGATTCGGATAGGTATTGATACGAGGCATCTAGATTTTCCTTCAGGACGTCACTTTTTCTGCCACCCTATATCGTCGCATGCGCGAATACTTTATTTTTGCTGCATTCATTTGTGATCGTGATCTGAATCGTGTGGTTCAATTGAAAAAAAAAACAAATAAATAACCCAAGTTTACAAGCATTTTCGTCCAATGATCTCTCAACGCCCCCAATAAAGGTGAATATCAGCCTTTCCATTAAAAAAAAATGTTTTGCCCTCCGCCGATATTCTGAAGTCGCAATATTCACGAAAACAATTACTAAAAATTATTTAATTTCGTTGCATTTCAACGATGCAAACTTTAAACCCTAAATTTAGAGATAGACACGTAATATTTTGTCGATTCCGAAAGCCGTTTTCGCTATTCAGCAGATACATTGATTTTTCTTTTCATCATCTCTTATTTTGCGATCTTAATTATACGAGAATGCGGAGCAGCCCTGCTTGGCTGACGCATCACGCGTCAATTCTCCCTGTCATTTCTCCAACGACGTTATTCGCGGTTCGGTTGAAACGACTTTGTAAATTCTATCGAGGGGGAGAGGTGTCGAGTAGATGCATCCCGTGCAACGAGATGCTCAACAATGGCATTCCAAAGTCTCGGACGCCATAAATTAAGCGACGAATTAAATCTTGTCACCGCCCCCAGCCCCTCGCCTCTTTTTCGTTGACGAACACAACGCTATTTTTGGTTAAAGTGTCTATGGCACGATGGCGATGCGCGCATGGAGACGACCAGTATTTTTATATTTTCTCTCCGCGCCACAAGGAACGGGCCGAAAAAACAATTGCTCGGGTAGACCGATAAATTTGCGAGTTTCTCTTCAGCTCATGAAATCGCGTATATCCGCGCAATTGCCGCGAGACTCTTCGCGCCGAGGTCAACGGGGTCAACCGCAGTGCTTAAGCTCAAAGTTCAAAAAGAAAAGGTTGCGAGCCTCGAGTAATGAAAACAAGTACCAGAAGAGAGAGTAATATTTCGTCCGTACCGTTGCTTGTTTCGAAATTGAAAAGCGGAAAATTAAAGAAAAATCGAAGCGCAAACCCGAAAGCGATTGGTGTGGCAAAATCGGTGCTTTTGAGTGATCGCTCGCTCCCGTCAAAATTCATCAAAGCGTAGACCCGCCTAATTCACCGCGCAGTAAAGCGAGATCAGCTCTCGTACATCGTTGACGAATGATTGATGAAGAGCTTGGATCCATAGCGAGACTTTCGCGATATTTAGCCCATACGCAATATCTAGTGGAGACAAAAAATGGTTTTTTCTCCTCGCCCTTTCACATTGCGTGATCTCGCACAGTAGAATCTATGCTTTTATCTCGGGGACCAGAATGCCACGGAGAAAAAAGAGAGACAGAGAGAGCGAGAGAGAGAGAGAGAGAGAGAGAGAGAGAGAGAGAGAGAGAGAGAGAGAGAGAGAAAGAGAGGAAAGAGAAGGGAAAGAGAAAATCGTACACATGGCTTTTGCTTGGATCTGCTGCTCCAATGCAACAGCTCAACGTGAGTATACGGAGTTTGTAACTCAAGTCGAGAAGAGCACCACGTTCAACTAGGTTACCCATGAGAGTAAGTGCTAGAGCCTCTCTCTCTCTCTCTCTCTCTCTCTCTCTCTCTCTCTCTCTCTCTCTCTCTCTTTCGCGCGCCCAGTCATTCAGCCGCGCCACCCGCGACCACTCGGCGCAACGCGATGCTGCAACCCCCGCGAAACGGATAACGAGAAAATTTACATAATCCTACGCCATAATGACGTTTACCCAGGAAAACGGCACCGTAGGATCGCAGCTCTAAAACGCCCTTTCCTTCTCCATATATATATATATATATATATATATATATATATATATATATATATATATATATATATAGTATGTGTATAGACATCTATGTACAGTGGATAACGCGCTATCCAAGCTCGTCTGTCACCTCGCCGTAACGTCATTATTATTGAATCAATGCTTCTCGTTTCATCGCTCATCGGTGCCTAAGAGCATTCACAGCTCGTCTCATAGTGTACAAAAACGAGCGAGTGCAAGAGACGATGAATAAGAATTGTCGGAGGAGAATAAAAGCAAGAGAGAAATTGAAATGAAAATAATGGTGTTGCACGGAGGAAATAAGATGAAGTACAGTGCCCAGAAGCGTCCGAGACACTGATGCATCGTCTAGAAATGGCATTACAGGCGCCTCAGTATTATAATGCAGACATCGGAGAGTTATTCTAATCTGTCCTCGAAGGTATGCGTACGTATATTGTACGGCATATGTGCTTATATAATCTTCTGTGTGTGATTCCATCGATATATGTGCGTGTGTGTGCGTTGGAGAGGCGACTTCGAAGACATGTGACTGAGAGTCGCCCGGACCTCAAAACAGATGATTCGTTTGAGTCAAATTTTAAGAAGCGCCCTTAAATCAGCCGGATGTGACGATAGCCGACGTTTCATGGATACAACAGGCTGATGACGTATGTAAATGTATTTTATTCATATATATATATATACAGGGGCCCGAAAAGTGACGTTTAGAATGAAAACCTCGATGCCTCGTATCAATACCAATCTGAATCACCCCTATGTATGTTCTACTATCTTTTTTCGGTTTTAAAGAAAAAGGCCTAACATTTTTTTCTGAACCTTCCCGTACCATAGGTTTTTTATTTTTTTTGTCTGTTTTGTGCATGTATTTTCCTCTTAGTTGATTTTCAAAGCAATTGGTAGTAATTTGGACTAATGGAAGTATTTTTTTATCATCTGAACTTTGACTGGTCCTCTTAACCCTTTTTTGAACTTTTGATGAAGGTCTGAAGCGTGTACGTTAGTGATCAATTTGTCATTCATTTATTGCTCAACAGACTTCATAACGATAACACAAGTAACAAAAAAATCGTGCGGAAAGTATTGCTTCTTTCTCAAAAACTAAAAAAGAAAGTACGACGTGGATGGGACGCATCTAAACATCTAGATTTTCTTTTTTTGACATCACTTTTCTGGTCAGCCTCTATATCACTATATACATACATATTATATATATATGTGTGAATAAACGGGGATATGTGTGAGAGTCCTCGTGGGCACATTCCGCGCGGCGCCTTATCGTTGCCATAATCAAACGACGGAGCGCCGTCTGCAATCGTGCACAGTGCAGACGACATCAAGATAGATCGTTCACTGCTCATTCACGCATCTATTTTCATACGCAGCCACTAGACGCGACGCGATTATTCTCTCTAATTTATAAGCTCGACCCAACGTGCACCATATCGCGCGCTGAGGGCTTAGCAATCAATAATTCCCTGGCTTGTAACAGTCGAGACATCACTGGTCGCACGAGTGCTAAGTTCAAAGCAATTGTTTTCTTGCTGAAACGACAATAGATGCGCCGACGTTAATAGGACGCGGTGCGGTTATTGGCTTCTTCTTGCTCTCGCGAGGAAAAGTGGAATTGTCTTGCGAGTAGGATCGGTTTGAGGAGGCTGGAGACAGTTCTCGAAGAAGTGCCTATTAGTTTGGGGGGGATCTGAGCTGAGGATGTCGATTTGGGGCTGCAGAATAATACTGCCCGGAAAATATTTTTTTGCCATTCTTATTAGGTGAAAGTGACTGATACCAAATGTCAACCGTGCGTGGATGGTTTGCTTGGGATGGCGTTGAAGTTTGCATCGTTGGAATGCAACGAAAATTCTTGTTGATTTTTTCCCTTTCTTTATAATCATTATTCTATAAAATCTTTCTCGCGGGTCTTGGTTATGGATTTCGAACAAGGATCCTCAAAAATGTTTCAGTGATTTCCGTAGCCTGAATGTGCCAGAAAAGAACAAGACAGTGCGACAAAAAAAATATTTTCGTTGGAGCCCAACGATACGAACTTCAATATCATTTGTTTGGGTTACCAGATCCCACAGCTGTACTAAATGTATTTGAGTTCGTTTGGATCACCACCACCGTGCGACGTAAGTTAGGATTCTTATGACTCCATCTACCGTAACATCAAATGCCACATCATATTCGTAATAAGCATCGTCAAAAATAAAATCAACTCTGGAGGTCTGATTGGGCATATTTACCATTTTATTCTGGGATGTCCAACATCTACAGGTGAAGTTCCTCCGTGACAAAGGGATTGTTAAGGTTCCACGAAATGCTGAAGTTTTTCACAGAGTGCTGGAAATAGAACGTCCAAGGCTGAGGAGATCGACGCTAGCATCATGAGGTGGTTGGACAGATCATCCTACTGTTTATCATCGTTTGGAGCTAGTGAATAAAGGACATCGCAAATGGGCAGGCTCAGAAGCCCTAAGCCGGGCTTCCGTCTTCTATGAAGCCGTAGCTGGGCTGTTGCTTTAGTCAGGATATCATCTCGTGTACGAGAGGCAACGAACCCGATAGGTCCTGAATACGTGGAAGTGCCACAGAAGGCGGTAACATTGAGGATTCGGAGCGCAAAATGAGGGTAGTTGCATCACTTTTGTTGCCAAGCTGGAACAGACGTATATCTATTTCCTGGAATATTCGCTGCAAAGCGGCTGTGGCGATGGCGCACACGTTGAAACAGCTTTGAGAGAGTAGAGACCCTCATATCCGAAACGAATTGGAGAGATAAAATCAAAAGCACGCAGGCTCATTTCCGTATGGCTATTTCAATCTCTCTCTCTCTTCTCTCTTCCTCTTACCCTCTTATCTCTCTACGTCCACCTCTCTCCCCTTACGGGCATCGTTGCTCCCAGCCAGTGTATCTCTCTGCCAGAAGCTCACATCTCTCACATTTCCGTACCGCACGTGAATCTACAAAACGCAAGCACCAGGGCGTTGTGGAAGCGAAAGCCTGACGTGCATGAAGTTCGAGCTTAAGTACGGATCGGCTCTCCGCCCCCAATCAGCATGTCCTCGCGTGTCTGTGTGCCCACTCAAGTGTCAGCCTCAATGAAGCCTGATAGGGAAGTTCCTCTTCAATGCGATTTGAGCATTGATGTTCTCCATTGGATGCCGATTGGTGTATCAATTGATAGGCCGCTGCGGCGATCTTTCGTGCCAAGCCAATACTTGGATGCTGACCCCAGTACTGGCTTTCACAACAGAGAGGGTGGCAGTTGTGCCGAGTTTCCATGGCGGCACGGGTTTTCCGCTCTTTGCCTGTGCCCTCGATACGCTACGGTAGTTCAGTAGGGAAGACCGGCTACAGGGCCTTGGCGGTCTCTGAGGCATCGGAAATTGCGAAGTTGGAAATTTGAGGTGAAGGCAAAGGAAATGGAAATGAACTTTGGAAATAGAAGTACAAAAATGGATAAAAATTGAATAACAAAAAAAGTGTTTTTGCAGAACCACCGCCTAGTTTTTTGCACTCGCGATTCGCGACACCCTGTACCACCTTACCTAGTCCTCGAGCTCTCCTTCGCCTGGATACGGTGCTGTATGTGCGACCATGCATATATTTACTAATATCCATGATTTCGAGATATAAGTGCGGGTTAATGAACGCTGCGAGAGTATTTTACCCGGCATACAGAAGTTCTTCGCACAAGCAACGCGTGAAATATGCACGCGCGAGAGAGTGAGAGAGAGAGAGAGAGAGAGAGAGAGAGAGAGAGAGAGAGAGAGAGAGAGAGAGAGGGAGAGAGAGAAAGCGGGAAGGAGAGCTTTTATGCAACGTGTGTGCAAAGCGTATAAAAGATGCTAATCTGAAAACGGTAGCTCGACGAGTGCCGTGAAAGTGAAGCACAGAGTGGCAAGAAAGAAGAAAAAGAGAGAAAGAGAGAGAGAGAAAGAGAGAGAGAGAAAGACAGAGCGAGAGGGTGGAGTAGAAAGACAGAGCGATAAGAGATCATCGTCTCTATTCGCCCCGCGCCTTTTGACCAAGTTCTCTCGCCAACTGTTCACTTGCTGCTCTCGGTTCGCCTACTGCAAGAGAAAGAGGCGATATGGCTCCGGCGAACGAACAGGCAACTCCCCAAGGCTCGAAGAAGATCACTGGGGGAGATTGGTGTTTCGTACCCCCCCCCCCCCCCCCCCCATCGCTTCGGCCCCTGCATTTGCCGGAATAAACGTGAGGCAGTATCCTCTTGGTTGAAGTGCATCAGCGGGATAAAGAAGGAGAGTCGATTATACGAGTGGAGCAGCGACAAGAGCAACTCTCCTCGATCGTACTCACTCGTTAGTCACGCTAATAGACACCAAAGGCGATATCGATAGCGCCTACCTTGTTTACATATTCGTGTCTGCAAATGCACAACCGTGTCTAATCTCGTTACGGACATAACGTTGCAAAATTTGCAATAATGCGTGACGATGTTAATGACAATTGATACGTTCGCTTGTGGGCTCGATATCATCGAACCATCAAAGCCAATCGTACGGAGTGCACCCAATGGTGATGAATTTTGCATGCGTTGAATGCCATGAAAATCGCTAGGAAACGTACTTGGGCAGGTACTGCGCATCGAAATTAGGACACGATGCGAACTTCTGTAAAGTTTGTTTAAACTCGTTTCCACATGTTTATGGGACACAATTTTACTCGCTATTTTGTGCAACACGAAGACTTCGCACGAAGAACTGACCCAATGCCATACAAAAGCACTTTTTAAATCACAAACAATTTTACAACGTCAAACATCAATGCAACGAAGTTATAAAGAGTTTGTCATCGATTTTTGTCTCGTCGCGTAAATATTTATCGTGCTCGCCGGTAATTCGTGAGTTTCGTATTTTTTTGCTCGCTGAAACGCAGTTTCCAACATTTTTCCATTTTCCCGGCTGCCGCGAGAGCAAGTTTTATTCGGCTCTTTCGAGCGTGTGCATCGAATGTTTTTTCATTTTTATCAGATCCGCTGGGCAAACGGCTTCATACGAGTGGAACGGCGTTTTTTTTTCTCGCAAATATATTCATTCGAAGCAATTGCGCGTGTTGCAGAAACCAGTTTAAAAAGCGTGAATATTTGCGGCTACGATTGAGAGCTCGGGTTGAAAAATGTTTTTCTTTTTTTTTCATTCGCGTAAACGCAAACTTTTTCACGTTTTTTTTTATTTGTACGTACCCTCCCTGCGTCTCTGAAAAGCGGGAATTTCTGCGAGAATAGACACTGTTAAAGTTAAAAATAGCCGAAAGTCAAAACGACGCGTGACACTATTTTCCATGTAACCAATATGGACACGTTTTTAAATTTTGAGTTGACGCATGTATAATCTTTTGATGAATGTCAGCATGTTTATATAAAAGAGATCTCAAGGACCGCCCTGTCATCAGTCATGTAAATCAAATTGAATCAATCAACGAAAATAAATAAAGATTTCTTCATTCGCTTAAGGGAGGATACCACTGTGACAGATCGAAAGAAGGTAGTATTTTCCGATTTTTTTTTTGTGTATTAGATTATTCATTTAGGATTTGGAAAAAAGGGTATGTTGTTAAGCATTCATTAGATTTATCACGTGCAAATTTTTATTCAATAAAATTAAAAAATTAACAACGTTATTGAGATATAATGGAGCCTCTGTATAAAAAATGTGGTCCAACCGCCGAATCGATAGCTTGACAATGGTTTCTCTGAAAAATAAAAATAAAAATGTTTTATAATCTAAATAAATGTAGTTCTTGTACGTAGCTGTTTTGCGAAAAAATGCACAAAATGACCGGTGTTAAAAAATAAAAGTATCATCTTGACGAAATTTTTATTTATATTCGGGTGCTTAAAAAATACTGAATAAAAAAAACCATTACGTACAACTATAACTACGGCGGTTACGGAAATTTTGTTTTTTTTTTCAACTGAAAATTGGACAATTATAGATAAAGTCATGATTCCGGCCAGGTCGAGTAAAGTCATTTCGAGAACAACGCGATTGAAAGTTTTAGTTTACGTAAATCGTTGCGCTACCTGCTCTGACTAAATCGTCTGAAAGTGGGTCAACTTTCTATATTTCAACTTGAATTTATTTCCACATATTCTTGAATATGTATACTTTGAAAACATGCAAAAAAATCGATTTTTCAACCCGTTACAATGGTGTCCCACCCATGAAGAATTTGAAAACCGTTCTCAAAACAGCCAGATGTGTTGATTTCCAGCATTACACATTATACCGGATCCACAATGTCCTTTCCCGATATGTATATACACACACACACACATACACACACATTAAATGCATATGCGGGGGTGTGTATTCAAAGGGGTGCAAATACGGGTCGAGTAGAGTGGACGATCTCTACAAGAGCTAATGGATCCGCAAAACATCGTGTTCACCCATGCCCAGAGTAGACACTACCGGGCGTACATTACTCAACCTTTCGTCGTTCAAAGTATATTTTAAAAATCCTCAATTTCAGAAAAGTTTGTTGACCTTTCAAAATCGCATTGGAATATTCCGTTCATGCAAATTTCATTTTAAAAAAACCAACTAATTCGTTTTTTTTTCAGATAGGCCACTTCGGTTTGCGATTTAAAAAAAAATTGAAAAACATTATTTTATCATTTTCGAGTCGCTGCTATGTGTCCCCTTCCGAAAAACGTCAAACTTTTGTTACGGCACCGTTGCATTGATTGAAATGTGTAAATAAAAAAAAAAGAAGAAGCGCAGGTGCAGCAGCGTGCGTTTATCGATTTTGGCACGCCCTGTAGATTGCATCCCTTGGTGCAAGCTTTGGATTTTAAGCTTCGTGCACGTACCCTCTGGCGCTTCGTCTCTGAATGCTGTAATCGTCGAGTGTGACACACATAGAAGGATTCAAGCATATATCCCTGGGAAGACAGTGACGAAGAGAAAAGGAGCCGGAGATAAAGAGATAAAGACAAAGGGAGCGCGGGAAATTACACATCGGGGTTCGTGAAGAAAATCTGCAAGGAGAAATTAACAGCTGAAATTCTCGCTCCTCAACCAATTTCTCTCGCAACAAACTCGATTCTCCATACTTCTCTCCTCCGTGCAATGGATTTCGGCAAGGATTCTCTCCTTCTTTCACTTCTTCTTGCTTACTTACAAGTACATACGCGAGAATTCTCTTCGTCGGTAGCAATTGCTATAGTTCTTGCAGCCTGCATTGAGAAATACAGCGGGAGAGAATGCTTCGGAGTTTTACATCGCACATCCGAAAAGGGAGACGAGCGAATGAGAATTTCATTCGAATCTCGCGAACTGAGCGAAAATGCTCCAGGGGAGGGGGACTGTTCCCTTTCGATCTTGAGAAAGGCAAATATGCGAAGGAATGAAAGGGGACTTACATCGAAAATACCTACACACCCACATACTTATATATATGAATATATATATATATATATATATATATATATATATATATATATATATATATATATATATATATTGGATAAATGTAATTTTAAAAATCCTATATATACCGGGTGTCCCATTTTAATCTTACACATAATTTATCTCGAAAAATACTGCACAGGTCAAGTATTGAGTATAATAAAACGATTAGGGTTCAAAGAGGGACGCTCGAAAAAAATTGTCGTTTGGTCCACAATTCAATATGTCGACGTTAAGATGCCCGACATGTTTATTTTAATGGGGGGAAGCATTTTTTTTCATGAAAAAAGTCGTCAGGCGAACACTAACAACGTTTGTAGAAAAAGTTCTTTTAAAACGTTCCTAATTTTCAGGTTAGAATGCCATTTTTACTATTTTAGCGCTAGCCAGAATGTACCACGAGGCGGTAAAATCTTCAAGAACCCAAGTGTACGGGTGCGTGTGAGTTTGTTTGGGATTGTTTGGTAACGAAAGTGACGAGCCGCAGTGACCTAATACTTGTTTGAGTTTATTTGGGTCATTAAACAAACTCAAACGCTGAAATAGTAAAAAGTGGTATTCTACCCTAAAAATTATGAACGTCATCAAAGAACTTTTTCTACAAAAGTAGTTGGTTTTGGGCTGACAAATTATTTGGCGAAAAAAAATTGACGTTCCCCCTTTGAAAAACCATTTTCACGTCGCCATTTTTAATTATATATATATATATATATATATATATACACACACATAATATGCCGGGTGTCGCATTTCAATCTTACACCTGATTTATCTCGAAAAATACTGCTCCGATCAAGTCTTGAGTATATAATAATAAAACTTTTAGGGTTCGAAGGAGGACGTTAAAAGAGAATCTTTTGTGGTACAAAATAAAAAATGGCGACTTGAAGATGGTTTTTCAAAGGGGAAACATCAATTTTTTTTCGCCAAATAATTTGTCAGCCCAAAACTAACTACTTTTGTAGGAAAAGTTATTTGTTGACGTTCATAATTTTTAGGGTAGAATACCACTTTTTACTATTTCAGCGTTTGAGTTTGTTTAATGACCCAAACAAACTCGAACAAGGATTAGGTCACTGCGGCTCGTGTATATATATATATATATATATATATATATATATATATATATATATATATATATATATATATACACACACACACACACACACACACACACACACACACACACACACACACACACACACACACACACACACACACACACACACACACATTATAATCCCAATATAATCCTATATTGATGTTCTAGATATTTTGAACCCGTTACATCGATGTAATGTTGGTTATCAATGAAGATGAAGTTTGCATCGTTGAAATGCAATGAAAGTTAACTTTTTTTCTATTGCTCACATTTGTTGCCGATTTAGGTTACCCAAATCGCCGAAACGGTTTTTCTTATGCCCATCAGAAATCCACGATCTTCATGGATACAAACAAATGATTAATTATAATGAATAAAGAAGAAATGAAAAACTTAAAAAGATCTTTCGTTGCACTTCCCATTTTCATAAAATAATTGGTTGATTTTGGGGACAGGATGGTCCCTGAAATGACCCTTATATGAAAAAGCTCACATTTATCTTAAAGTGACTTCAAAGACACTGGTTCAAAATGGAATGTTGTTTGAAAATGGACTACAGCATGAATGTCTTCAAAACCTCCCTTCTATATATATGCAAGTATACGAGCGCACGCGCGTGTATTCAGAGGAAATTCGGTGAGGGGTTGTCGCTTTTGTACCAGGACAACCGCGCACCTTTCACTGAAATTGGTTACTCCGAACAGCTTTTGTCTGCCGTGCATAAAAAAAAATGATGAAAAAAAAGCCTGCACGAATATTGTCCAGTTGCGTTGGCTCACATTCGTGAAAGAACGACTATTTATGCGCAGTATATAAAAAGTGTGTCTTATATACAAGTATACAAATGGACAAAAGTGTATTTCTCTTCTTTTGTTCGGGGCACGGCCGTCGGGGCAGCTATGTGGAAATCTGTGATAAAAAATTTAAGGGACTTCACGGGGTGCTGGAAGGACAGGGGAGAGAAGAAAAAAAATTATTCGTCACATCGGCGAACGTTTTCTGTGTCGACTTGCCGGAGTTGCGCGGTCAAACGAGCGATCTTGTAATAAAAACGAGAAATTATGTCAACATTCATTTAATTTAATAGTCGAAATGTGTGATTGAGATAAACGTCGTAAAATGAAATTGATGGCTGATATAAATTTTTTATCGAGATCGTGCGTGCGTTCGGTGGGATCTCGAGAGAAACGTGACGAAACTTGGCTCGAAGGGATAACGAGTTATCGAGCTTCTCGTTGGCATGGATTCGAAGGGACCATTTTTATATTGTTTTTTTTTTCTTTTTTTGACCCCGTATAGCCGATGTTGCGAATCGAGCTGAATCGCCTGAGGTTGATATTTTATTGACTGTTCACTTGGCACCGCAAAGCGACGGCTCCGCGTAAGCTTGGATCCCAAAAAACAGGTCGATTTCCAATATTTTTTTTATGAGGGTATTGTGATGACGAGGTCGGGATTTTACATACAATTTACACATAGTCTTACTAGATTTGAGTTTTTTTCTTGCTGAAAAATATTGATAAACAATGAAGTTATTATTATTTGAACAAAGTCCCGCCGTTGCTGCAATGTACTTTTGGTACAATAACAAAAAACTCTCGCATGACCGAATGCTCGAACGAAATTTTGAAATTTTGAATAACGAACGTCCAATTTTTCACAAAAAAATAAGAAAAAGCAAAAGGTTTTCAAAAATCGGATGAATCGCATTGGGGCGGTTCGTCGTAGCGCAGTGGGCAACCCAACCCTTCACAAACATCGTCACAACTTAGTACATTTTGAGCATTTTTTTAAAGAATTTGTTACCAAATAAAAATGAACACTCTAGACTATTGCATAGTTTTATAGTCTAGGGCCTAGACTATGAAACTATGCAATAAGAAAAAATTATTTCTTTTAAAGTCCCAGCTTATGCGTGCCCCTTAATGCACCTTGACTCTTCAAACAGCGACAAACAGACACACAGACAGAGAATTTTTTTTTTAAATCTTAATGCATTTTATCTTTTATCCTTCATCCCCCAATTCATTTTTTGGCAAATATTTTCAATGTGCAGACACGTAAAGTTTACAGCATTATTACAGGTATATATATATATATATATATATATATATATATATATATACCAGTGGAATTAACTCTGGATAATTTTAATAGAAATGATTTTTTTTTTAATTTACGCACAAAATTGTATATTCTGCCGAAATGATACTGTGATGTTTTTATTTTAATCTATAATGGTTGTTCTTAATATTTGCCGCAATGAACTTATTTTGATAAAAAGTATAGAACACAAATGATGATAACGTAAAAGTGATCAATCAAATCCGAAATTTTAGAAAATTTGAATTGCCCAGAATTAATTCTACTACCACTCAGCGGAAGACCAATACGTCTAAATCCTTGGTATAGATACTTGAGTAAAACGTCTGTGCACCAGAGAATCAGAAGAATTTCGGGCCGTCTATACCCTGACAGGTTTTCCACAAATTCCCCGTACCCTCGGCAAATGCGGTATAGTGTAGTTTAAAACGGCTGCGGACGCGACGGAAGTTAGGTTACATTAGTGAAGTGCGGGTAGGGAATGATAGGAAGGGATCAATTGGGAAGGGTAATGCGTAAAAACCCGCAAGGGTATACGTTGGAACTCAGGAAATAAAAAGTTATATACATATATACATATATATGATATTATGTATATAGTCATATGCCACGAATGTATACCTATCTCTACATATGACATATATAGCGCACGGAGCCCCTTGATGTAACTGCCACGAAATTCCCCTTCAGGCACGCTTACCAATCGAGTGGGGGCGAAGTAGCACGTGCACGCACGTGCGTATTACATATGCATATATGTGTGATACATACATAATATTATATCTCGAATTCTCAAACACACACACATACATACATACATACATACATACATACATACATACATACATACATACATACATATATATATATATATATATATATATATATATATATATATATATATATATATATATATATAAATAAACACACATATAGAGGGTGTCCTGCTATGAATGGATAATCCTGCAACTGTCGATAAATCAGATCATGTCCACCTACATGCTGGAATTTCAGGTTAGGAAAAGTCCCACGGTTTTCGAGACAAAAATCATCTGCTTTTGGTTTTTCACATGCCATTTCTACAAATGATAACTTTTTTTCTACCCGGATTTTTAAAAAATACCCTTGGTTATTTGTTTTATCTATAAAAGTCTTCTTTTTAACCTTAATTATTAATGAAACTTTGGGAAAAAATATCTTATGCAGAATTTTCATACAAACCAATTCGAACATCTGACTTTGATAGCCTGGGATGTAAAAAAATGCACTATGCATTTCGGGCCAATTACTTTAAAAAGTTACTTAATTATTGTCGATTCATATTATTTGTAGAAATCGCATGAGAAAAATCAAAAGCAGATGATGTTTTTTCAAAAAATAACATAAAGCCCAAAATCTCAGAAACCGTGGGACTTTTATTAAATTGAAATTCCAGCATATATAGTTGGACATGATCTGACCTATCGACAGTTGCAGGATTATCCATTTATAACAGGACACCCTGTACACACACACACACACACACACACACACACACACACACACACACACACACACACACACACACACACACACACACACACACACACACACACACACACACACACACACACACACACACACACACACACACACACACACACACACACACACACACACACACACACACACACACACACACACACACACACACACACACACACACACACACACACACACACACACACACACACACACCATATATATATATATATATATATATATATATATATATATATATATATATATATGATACGAGTCCACACATACGTAAGAACCGAGTCCGCTGATAACGGTAGGCGAAATACTCGTCTATATGATAATGCGAGATTCTCTCATGTACGTGTGATTCCAAATTAACCCGCGATATTCGACTTCACAGAGTGCGTTGATCAAAACATATCACGCTATAGCTAATGTCTACGCAGACGCCGAAACGAGTCATGATAACGCGAGGAATATTCGGCAATGCCGAGCCACGCGTGAATGCCGACAAATTACAGTTGGTCGTGCTTTTTGATACGCCTAATTTCGGATAACGCCAAGTGTTCCATCAAAGGATACGTCGAGAGGAGGAGAAATACAGAGAGCTGGAAGGAGTACTTTATTACGCCACATACCATCATACGCCATCATTGAGCGAATAAAGCTGGCTCGCCTTGTACGCTAATGATCCGTAAATCGCCGAACGTAATTTCAAAGCAATCAATAGTGTAAAAATTCATAGAATTTCAGCATTGCTGTGAATAAATTAATTTCTTTCATAAAGAATATCGTGCGAAATGACATGTTTCGTAGGCTTTCTAAGATCGCTGGATTTGCGACTGCTGTCAATATTTTTCCAGCGAAAGTCGCGAATCTGAAAGAGTCGTATTCTCCTGAAAGCGGTTTCTCCACGGGCGTTTTTTCGGTCCATGGGGATCGGTCGGATCGTTCGCATCGCGATTGATTTAAGCCGTATGATTTTTTTTTTCTTCATTGCCTCGTAACCACCCACGAAGACTCGTAGATCTTCGTGAATTATATCTCAATATCTCACGATCTATCGGAATGACGAACGCGCGGATAGCGATTTAATCAGGGAAAAGAGTCATACGTATATACGTACACACACGCGCATTCTTAAACGTCTAAACATAGTTACTCGTTATAACGTATTATGTACCGTAAGATAATAATTAACGTCTCACGCGCCAGGGAGATACGAGAAAAGATTCCAGTTTAGATAGCGCTAGATCGAAGGGACGATTGGCCAATGGATGATGCACACGTATAAAACGAATATATATATACAGGGTGTCCTGTTATGAATAGTTAATCCTGCAACTGTCGATAGGTCAGATCTTGCCTTACTACATGCTGAAATTTCAGTTCAGTAAAAGTCCTAAGGTTTTTCAGATAAAAATTAGCTGCTTTTGGTTGTTCGCATGCCATTTCTACAAATAATAACTTTGTTTGACTCGGTTTTTTTAAAATACTCTTGGTTATTTGTTTTATCTAGAAAAGTCTTCTTTTTAACCTTAAATGATGAGGCAGGATTCTACTTTGGGCGCTCGAAAAAAAGCTATTTTTGTGATTTTCAAATCAGTTTATTAATAAAGATAATGATGTAGGGTTTATCAGGCTTGAAAAATACACTCTTGAAATACCTTTAAAAATTAATGTACTTTATGCACTTTTTATACACAAAAACATAATTTAAATACAACGCCTCGATTAGTAGGTGGGTCGCGCTGGTGTTAGAATCTTGAAAATGGGGCATCTGAAACAGAATTTTTTAAAAGTTTCAGGTACAATATAAGACTAGTAAACGGCGAAACTAAAATTGTCAATGCACATGCAAAAATAATTAAATGGCGGCGAAAAAAAAATTGTATTATTTTTTACTGTTTATTGGAAAAAAAATACAGTGAAAAACAAAATTTTTGAAAAATTTCCCTTCAGTCGGTTGATATAGGTGTACAGAATATGTGGTTAAAATTTCATGACAATCGGTTCAGTAGTTTTGAAAATTTTAGCACCAAGCGTGTAAAAACGTGGTTTGGAGAAACATGCGTTTAAAGTTTTTTTTAAGGAAAAATCACAAAAAAATTAACATATGCTTAATCAGCGATGCCTGCACCATACAAAAGGCTTTCTGACTGTTCCAGTAGGTCATTCGTTTCCAAACTACCCTGTTCCAAAGTTCCAAAGTAGAATCCTACGGCATAGTGTATCACCAAGTGTTACACCTAATTCAATTCAGATTTTGGCGATTCAAAAGTGTTTTTTAATTCAATATGGCGGTTGTAAATGCGTTTCAAGGTTCCTAGCACTTCAATAACTACTAAAACATATCTATTAAATTTGTACTTTTCACGTAGCGGGTGTCATCAATAAGGAAAGTGCAAAAAAAACGTGCACGTAAAGAAAAATGTATGCTTCGAAGGGTTAAGGGACCAGTCCACTTTGGAGCCACGAAAAAGACTATTTTCGCGATTTTTTTTTAGGATTTTATAAAAATATGAATATAAAAGTTGTTGGGCTTGATAAAGAAAGTCTTGAAATACATTTTAAAAAATATTGAATTTATTTTTATTCATTTTTAAGTATAAAAACTATAGTTTGACGTAACGCCTCAAAAATAGGTGGGCTAGGTAGCTCCATCACAACTCGGCAACGGCTTGTCTGAAACAAAAAAATCAAAGTCCATTAGATTCAGTATGACACCAGCTACAAAATGACCCTCGGATATAAAGTTTCACCAGAAAATAATAATATGGCAGATGAAAAACGAAAAAAGTAAAAAAACGCGTTTTTTCGCAGTTTCGCAAAAAAAGAGTAAAAATCAAAATTTTAAAACCATCAAGGGTCATCTTGTTGCGAATCATGTTTACAATCTGCGGTTTAAATTTCAAGGGAATGGGTTTATTAGTTTAAGAGATCCGATGGAGCTCGATTTTGAAAACGTTTCGAGAAAAACGCATTTGAAGTTTATACTATGAAAAACTCTTACCTAAACTCAATCGGCAATTCGTGCACCGTACAAAATCCCTTCTGATTGCTCATCATCGTCGATTTCTTCAAGTCTTGCTTGCTTTTGATTTTTTGAAATTTTCAAAGTGGACTGGCCCCTTAAGGAAACTTTATGAAAAAAGATCTTATGCAGAATTTTCATACAAGCCAATTCGAACATGTCTTTGATAGCCTGCGGTGTAAAAAAAATGTGCTACGCACATCGTGCCAATCATTTTCAAAAGTTGCTCAGTTATTGTCGATTCATATCATTTGTAGAATGCGCATGCGAAAAACTAAAAGCAGATGATTCTTTTTAAAAAAGAAGATAAAGCCCGAATTCTCTAAATCCATGGGACTTTTACAAAACTCAAATTCCAACATATAGTGGGATATAATCTGACCTATTGACAGTTGCAGGATTATCCATTCATAATAGGACACCCTGTATATATATATGCGCGCGTGTGTAACGAATGTACAAATGTGTCCGATCGAAGGAGTCTTTCAAACGAGCCGTAGCGACGTTTGCGCCGTTCACGAGTTCCTAATGAGTGTCCAACTTCTTCTTCTCTCATCCGCCCGTTTACTTTTCTCCGCGGGCTTAATAGAAGCGGAGTCTTCAGCCGGCTTACCGGGGATTTATTTCCGTTGGTCGGCGAGGATGCTCCGAAACTCTTGACTCCCTCGTGTCGAGAAGCCGCGCTCGCGATCGTATTAAGGGATTTGTGCACGTGAGATGTTAAAGATTGACAAGATGCTTGCGCCGATCTCTTTTTTTCATCTGATTCGAGAATTGTGGGGTGGAGAGTAATTTAGTAGCTTATGCAGTTCGACTGCACCCCGTGCGGAAGTTTTCATAGGTATCCAATTGGATTCCCATACTTGTCTCTAGTTTCCATTGGGAATCCAATGAGCCATCGCGTTGGGCATACTGGAACGTCACGTTCGGACATTGGACTCGAGATTTCCCATTGGAATCCTATTTATACGAATCTAATTTGAATCCTAAAGGATTTCCACATTGTCGGGAGGTAGAGGATACGATTGTTGAAGCAAATATATCGATATACATAATGAGACGATGGGGAAGTTTGCACCGTGGGAATACAATTATTTTTTTCATTTTTTTTTATTTACTCATTTTTATTGTTATTCAAAAACTTTTGTTAAATATTTAGGCTGTAGATCTCTCATAAGGATCCTGAAAATCGTTCGATCATTTTTGGATGGATAAATCGTGCCAAAAAAATTCGATTACGAAACTTTCGTTGCGTTCCAACGATGCAAACTTCAACATCATAAAATGAGTGGATCTTCACAAAGTATAACAATTGTCTTAAGTATGAATCGCTCAAAAAAGTATATCTTAAAAATCGATTTGAATCACATCACTGGAAATCCATTGTGATTATCATTTGTTATTTATTTTACTGCACTTTGACATGACATCACCACGCTTCGTGAGCGTGTAGCTCACGAAGCGTTCAGGTGATGTTTCAATAGGCCGAGTTTTGTTACTCGTGACTTTTCATGCAGTCCTGCTGCATTCTTTCGAATTGATCCCAATGAGACTTCTCCATGGGGGTGAAGTTTGCATCGTTGGCAGACAACGATTTTTTTTCTCCATCACTATCATTATTATTCACAGTCATATTTTGCAGATGTAGGTTGTTGATCGCTGAATAAGAATCCTAAAAAAAAGTTTGCGTGATTTTCGTAGCTTAAATCTGCCAAAGGAAATTTGGGAAGTAGAAAAAAAAATCATTTTCGTTGCGTTCCAACGATGCAAACTTCAACGTCATCTTCAACTCCCAATCCCAATGGATTTCCAAGTGGACCCAATGGAATCAAATTGGATCGCAATGAGGACTCCCCATGTGCGGTCTCCCTAACAAATCCCTATAGAGATGTGGGTGCAGCTTGAGACTCCCCAACAAATTTGTGCCCGGAATCTCCAAAGGATTTTGTTTCTCCGATACCCAACAATTCTAGTTGAGAATTTTAGACAAAAAATCCTCAAACGATGTCAATCGAAAAAAAGCGCGAAATCGACTCGAATTCCAATGTGGACTCCCTTCGTGCAGCGTTCCTTTTAAACCCCTATCAGGATGTGGTAAGACCTGAGTACTCCCCAACAAATTCCTGCCCAGGTCGAGGCAAATTTCACCATTTTCGGTGTTTCGCTATTCCCGAAAGAAAGTTCACGACGTGACGTCACAGTCTCCTGGCAGGGTCTTCGCTCGGTTGGATAACTACCCTGAGCCGGGCAGAGAGCGAAGTACACAAAAGTTCGAACTCGTAAAGTGAAAGAGGAAAACGATGTTAATATTTTTCAAGCCGCGATCGCTCCGAAAAGTTCTTCTTGAACGAACGACCGAGTGCCAGGGTTGGAAAAAAGTCTTGCGACTGTACCTGGCCAAGTGAAGCCCACCAGGCTATGAATTATGCGCCAAGATTTGTCCACTCTAGAATCTCGATTTACCTGAATTGTCATGCCCGAATCCGAAAATGCAATTGTTCTCACGGTGTTATCTCGTATCCCCCAAACAGCCAGCCACTGCATTGCTTTTCCGATAAAGGAACCAAAGCCCCAAGCTTCGCTGACTGTACGTATATCGCGATTGCTCATTCGCCCCGTTTTTACCAGCGTACGAGCCACGGTATTGCCGTTTTCCCAGCGTGTACAGGACACGAGGTGGGAAAAGAGCAGGAGCGAGAGAGAGAGAGAGAAAATGAGAAAGAGAGCTAGAAGGGAAAGAGGATCGTAGAACCAAGCGAGAGATACACGCATCCCGCAATTATTCAATGAATACATGAATACACGTTCGCATATTCCGCGATACATAATGCAGCGATGCTGCACAGAGCGCAATCACAGAACCGTACAATGGGATTTCTCCCTCTTGGCCCTGTACCTACACCCAAAGCCACATACACACACACATATGTGTATATATATATATATATATATATATATATATATATATATATATATATATATATATATATATATAGCCATACAAATACGCATCAAACCCTTAGCCTACAAAATGCCTTCACCCGATTCACTTTGAGTATTAAATCGCATGAGTTACGTCTCTTTGTTTGAGAAATCGATACCTGTATCATCGCAGTATAACTCGTTGTATTACGCTGGCGGGTGGACCATACTATTTTCACGATAAACGAGGCGGATAATCCTCTAGTGATTCACGCGGACTTGATCTATAGATAGATATATAAACACCGCATCTTCAGCAATGCGGCGTTGTATTGCGATTACTCTCTCTCTCTCTGTCTCCCTCTCTGTCTCTCTCGCTCTCTCTCTCTCTCTCTGTCTCTGTCTCTGTCTCTCTCTCTCTCTCCCTCTCTCTCTCTCACACACACACACACACTCACACACACACACACACACACACACACACGCACGCACACACACACACACACACACACACACACACACACACACACACACACACACACACACATACACACACACACACACACACTCTCTCTCTCTCTCTTCCCGGGATACCAAGGCAGAATATGCGTTCGCATACCGCAGAACGTTTCCGTAGAGATGAAGTGAGACCGGAGAATAGGAGAATTATACATGTCGCGAGTAAATCGTGACTACACAAAGTTTTCGTGATACCAGCGAGTCTGCTTTGTCCTCCAGCTACGGATTAATGTATTTTGTGTAATTATGAACATGCAGTTTCGACAATTATTTCAAAAGCACCGTACATTGTGCGGAATGGCTGATAACTGCACAAGAGCTACTAGAATTGAATGTACACGCGTACGAGAGCATTTTAATCTTTGTGGAAAGACACTCACTTGACGGTGTCAAGTGCCTCGGCACAAAAATTCTACCCAAATTGCGTATTATATAAAATTTTATCTAGCGTTTTTAGTAGTTTCGAAATCCGAGATTGACGATGAATGAACATCGTTCGAACGCGACGAGATATTCTTTTTTTTCAGTTTCCTACATTTTTTGACAGATTTGAGCTATGGAAATCATGTGAACACTTTTTGGGATGCTTACTTGGGTATCTGTAACGTAAATATACGAAATACGATTTTTGATAATAATGAAGATAAGAAATTGAAAAGAATTTTTGTTGCATACCAATTATGAAGACTTCATCCCCATATGTGAGGAGATATAACGACGTTGAAGTTAGCATCGTTGGGATGCAATGATTTTCGTTTTACACTTTTCATTTCTTTGTTTTTATTATTATTGAAAAATATTTGTTTAATATAGAAGTTGCAAATCTATAATAAGAATCCGTGAAAACGCTCGTTTGATCTTCACAGCATAAATCGAACAAATAGAATATTTGCAATTTGGAGAAAAAAAAACAACGTGCGTTGCGTGCGAACGATGCAAACTTCTACGTCATGAAGGTATATGAAGATTTGTCGTATTCAAGCGAGGCATTTAAAAAAAAATAAAAGTGTATTTATGACATGAAAGTATATGAAGATATATAGATACAGTACAGTGTGGATAGCTGCTTTGAGCGTTGGAAAAATCATCGGCAAGAAAAGGTCGGAAGCGACAGAACTGTTTTCCCCTGGTACTTGTGAGAATCGACAGGTGTCTCCCAACACTCTTCGATACGAAAAACGTAACGCGATGAAATATAGAAATCGAATATGGATTTATATATATATATATCGCAAGGGCTGAGAATACCGTCATCGTCGTGGCAGATATACGTACATGCCTGACGACCGTATCACCGAGGCATTTTCGTATGTACATTTTCCAGCAATTCACAGCATCCACCATTATGTCACTCTGCGAGAGAAAACGTTTCGCAGCTGCAAAGAAACATGACAATCATATTTCGCGAGAGTTTTTTCTCGGGATTTCTTTTCAAGTATATTCGTACCTAGAGGAATAAATAAACCCAAATAGAGGATGCTGTTGAAGTTTGCATCGTTGGGATGCAATGAAAATTCTACTCTTTTCGTTTCTTCATTCCTACTAATATACAAAATTATTTTTCGGAGATCTGAGGTCGTAGATGTTTGATGAGGATATGAAAAAAAATGCTTGAGTGATTCTCGTAGCGTAAAATGGCCAAACAAAATTTGGGAAATTAACCAAATTTAAGTCGGTTGCATTCTAACGAGGAAAATTTTAATATCTATCGTAGGTCATGTGGAAGCTGAAAAATGGAGCGCACAAATCATACAACTGATTTGTAGGCCTTACATACCGTTGGATAGTCGAAAAACAAGGCTTTTTTCGTAAATGTTTTTTTTTAATACTGATACAACAATCGAAATGAGGTTTGGAAGGTTTATTTTACATATCTGCAGAAACTCAGATCAATTTTTTATGTTCCAAAAAAATAGAAAATAGCAGCTCAGTGATCGGTAAAAAGAGAACACCTTTTTTAGGCTCTCCACGGGCGGGCTTGTTGGAGACACACATGAGCACCCAGACCAAAGAGTAATTTACATGAATTTTGCTAGCGAAGTACACACAATTAATACAGAATGCTAACTTTTGTAAATATAGCACCATTTTGGAAACAGTTGCATTTTCGACTGCAAAACGGCCTTAATGTGTTCATAAATACCATAATTGTCAGTCGATCGTAAAAATAGTGAGTACTTCACTTAATAATTTATTTAAAAAGGTACAGCCAAAATTTAAAGACAATCAGTTGAAAATTGTAGGGGATACGAGACGGCCCGATTTTGAAAACATGGGTTCAGGAAAAGCGCGTTTAAAGTTTTAAAACCATTTTTCTTCGGGACATATTATTCTTGGGATGTTAATAAATATCAACCCTATAATTCTAGGAGTGTTCATACATCATTTGAGACAATAAAAAGAAGTTAATTTTTTATCTTAACGGTATATAAGGCCGTAAGGGACAACGTGTATACGAAGAATAATAATAATATTTATCACCGGAGTAAAATTATCGCCAGATTCTTGCATTTGTAGATTCTACCATGCATAAATGGGGACATTTTCGTGTGAAAGTTATCGCAGGAACGAGCATCCCATTTGTCCCACGAAGATTTTTCCTTCACTAACACTCATACGCAGAATATAAACAAAAAAAGTGGGAAATTTTGAAAGTCGATGAAGAATTGTCCGCTTTGAAACAAAAAGATTGAATTTTCGAAAAAAAAATGGCTACAAATCGCAATGAAAAATAGGTTTTTTGTCATTTTCAAAAACATTTAGGGTCATGTTTTAGACAATAAGGTTAGAAAGATTTATACCAAATTTCATCAGAATCGGTCGATAAGTTCTTTAGCTGTACGCCACGCCAGTTTTGAGAATGCAATTTTGAGAATGCCGCTTTGAAGACCGTGTCCTTTTTCCGCCATTTTTTAAAAACAATTAAAAAAATACAATATCACAGCCAAAAATAGTAATTTATTACTACTTGGCTGCTACATGGTATTTGCTGATTTTCATAATTTTTTTTTAATCCTTAGGGTACGTTTCAACTTTGAGACTTTAGGTATGTTTTAACATGCAAAAAAGTCTCAAAAAAAATTTACATTCTTTATACGTAAAACATGTTCACATATCCTAAAACATACTTTAGGGTATGTTAAAACATGTTTTAACATAGTTAAACATACATGTTTTAACTTTGAGACTTAGGGTACGTTAAAGCATGTTTTAACATACCCTAAGTCTCAAAGTTAAAACATACAAAGTATGTTTTACATATAAAGTATATTAAAACATACGTTAACAAAAGTTAAAGTATGTTTTAACATACCCGAAGTTTCGTAAATAGAGAAGAAATTTTTCCTTAAAAAAAATTACGATAATCAGCCAATTTTTCCTCGTCTCCAGGTGTCTCCCCCCTTAAGAGTGCAGTACTCGAATTCAAAGCTACCGATTGGTATTTCGAGTCGATCTCGCCATGTCACCAATCGGAAAGCCTGGATCGATTGCTTTCAGATTTTTATTCGTATTTGGCGATTCCTCGAGGTCGTCCGTTTTGAGGGACATTATTTCGACTATTATTCCCCCCTGCAGAGAGGGGTACTTCTCGCAGTTGATGAACCTGTTCGTTCCCCGTTGCAACAAACGTTTTTCCACCGATTCCAGTAAGGGTGTACGCGGAGGCTTGGCAATCGATACGCAAGAATGCACCTTCTCCCCTAAAGTCGAAAAGCAACCCTAGGCCATTAACGTGCACCCGCGCTGGAGCATAATCCCCGGGCGTATGTCGCGATATTCCGAGTCGTTGGCGCCCCCAAGCCCCCACCTTACCGGCGGTGCATCGGTCATCCATGGCCCCTTGATTCATCGATATTGTACCCTCGGTCGTTTCGTCTCGAGAAATACATAGTCATGCACTCCGCGTATATATAGGGCCTTTCGTCTCAACTCGATATCGACTCTGCGCGTTATCGAAGCTTCCACAGATAACGTTCGGAACCCCCCCCCCCCCCCCCCCCCCCGAACAAGCTGAAATGTTGCACAAAACTTCATTTTAATACTGTAAGACAACCCCTAAAGGGATTTTTGGCGACTCGCAAAAGTTTTCGAGGTATTGAATTTTTAAGATTTTTTTTAAGGTAAGAGATTTTTGGTGACTCGGAATAGTTTTCGAGATATGGAATATTTAAGTTTTTTTTAAAGGGTAAGGTTCCAACTCCAATTTTGAAGTTTTTTTTAAGGGTAAAGTTCTGAATCCCCCCTGCGAACGAGCTGAAATTTTGCACGAACCTTCCTTTTAATATTTTAAGACAACCCCGAAAGGGATTTTTGGCGACTCGCAATAGTTTTCGAGATATGGAATTTTTAAGTTTTTTTTTTAAGGGTGAGGTTCCGAACCCCCCCTCTCCGATCGAGCTAAAATTTTGCACAAACCTTCCTTTCAATATTTTAAGACAACCCCTGAAGAGATTTTTGGTGACTCGTAATACTTTTCGAGGTATTGAATTTTAAGGTTTTTTTTTTTAACGCGCGCCAATTATATCTATATATCTGCTACGTCTCCGTTCATACCTATATATGTTATCGTGCCCTCCGTTTTGTCCAAACAAACTCAAACCCAAACCCAAAAACCTATTGCGCGTCGCCAAAAATGCTTTAGGGGTTGTCTTAAAATATTCAACGGAAGATTTTTTTAGGGTGACCTTACCCGCTTGCACGATTGCAGTGCAACGCAAATTCATTTTTTCCCTTTTTTATCTTTTCATTACCATCCATAGTCTTGTTCTGCAACTCTGGGTTTTTGGATCTCTAATGAGGATTTAATGGATTAATGGAATTTTCGCAGCATGAATCTGCCGAAGAGAGCGACAGTTCGCAAATAAAAATTGTATTGAATACCAACGATGCAGATTGATATCGTGATTCCGTCAGGTCATCCCGGATCTACGAGATTGAAGTTTGCATCGTTGGGATGCAACCAAAAATTATTATTTTTTAATTGCTCAACTTCCTTTTGGCGTATCTTAGCGACGGAAATATAGATTTTCGTCTAATCTATATTTTAGATTTCAGATTGAAAATCTATATTTTCGAAGATTTATATTGAAGATCGGTAAATAAGAATTTAAAAAAATGGTCGAGCGATTTTTTTGACACAAAATCTGTCGAAGAAAATAAAAGGAATGCAGAAATGTTAATGTTCATTGCATTCCAACGATGTAAACTTCAACCGCATACCAAGGATGAATCGAATATAAGCATTAACCAATTGAACTTTACAACGATCGTTTTATTTATAATTATAAATAAATATATAATTAAACTCAATAATCTCTGATCGACACTTTTTTTTATCTCATTGTCAGTATCGTTAAAAATTGTTGAAAGTTTCATAATTATTGTTACCGGAAAAAAAAAGAAAATCCCCAGTCGATCCAGTCCGCATGGAGGCGCCCATAGTTAGCGTTACGTTGCGAAAATTAAGGGGGCGGAAAAGGGAGGCTTAGTGGATATTGCGGGGGCGCCCCAAAACCGAGAGACCCCCCGCCCGTGTGGCGCACAAGCGGAAAATAGTTACAAAACAGTGGCGATGATCCGACCATGAGGCAAAGGGGGACGCAAACCGTGAAGGGAAGAAAAAAAAAGACCGAGAATGTCGCTCCCGAACGAGGGGGCCAAATATCGCGTTGCTCGCGAGCATTGGACGGTCGGCGGGGGGCGGGGGTGTGAAAATATTCCGAGGGGGGCCCGAGGCGTCCTTAATGTCCCGTACGATCCCCGGGGATTCGCTTTGCGTCTGGATTAAGTATTCCGAGTTATTCTATGTACCACGTGCGCGCAAACGAAATTTATCTCGTTGTTCTCTTGCCTGCTCGTCCTCCTCTGTCATACGTGGAGACGAGGCAGCCTCGCTTGAGCACGCTGCGAGCTTTGCGTTTACGGAATACTCGATTGGATGCGAGCCCAGCTAATATCGCGAGGCAGCGCGGCAATTGTCATCGGGTCTACATATGTGTCGCGAACGAATAAAAATATCGCATAAAATATTGTCGGTCAATCGTAGGCGTGCAGACGTCACATACATGCGGAGAAATGGAAAAAGTTCGCATCGTTGGAACTCAACGAAAGTTTTTTTTTTCATTTTTAATGCCTTATTTTCATAATTATTTTCACAAATCAATTATTTTTATTATTATTTTTAAGAATTAATTTCATTACTTTTATTATTTTCCAAAATTAATTTCACTATTTTTATTATTATTATTCAGAATAATTTTTCTTATGTTTATTATTATTTTTTTACATTATTTTCTTGATTTTTATTATGGTGATTATTTATATTATTGTACAAGATCTATTTCTCCGCGTGTTATAGTGTAGGTCACTAAATTGGTTTCCTTAAAAATGGTTGTGAGACTTTTGTAGGCAAATTTTACTAGAAGAAATTAAAGAATTTCAGAAATATTAATTTTTATTGCATTCCCACGATGCAAACTTCAACCTCGTGTCTGTACTTTCGTTTCTACAGGCGAAAATCAATCGCTTGAGTCGAAATAAAATACTGGGTGATTGTCTATCATTTTTTGAAAATTTATCCGCCTGAGCGTTTTTTCTTCAAACTCAGACTTCTTTTAGAACTTCTGGTATGTGGAAGTAAATGCTTCTGGATTTTTCCTACGCTTCGTTGCCTTGTCAAGGAAAACCTGAGAATTTGAGGTTTTGCTTTTAAAAGGACAGTGTCGCTCGATACCGTCCAACATTTACGAGGAAGCTTTTCAAAGAATATTCAACGTGATATGGCTCATCAGTTTTAGTTGTAATCTCACACATTTTCTTGTTTTTGTTTCTAGTGATTATGAGTACCAATGAAGTGGATGAAAAAAATAAAGAAATGATTACGAGTATTTTTAAGCATGTACTACCAATAAACTTTTCTTTAACTAGATATTTTATTAGGTAATGCTTTTTTTCTGTCTTAGTTCTTAGACAATACTAAACTGAAACGATATGGGGTGATCATAGCTAAAGAAAGCTTTGTATACTCCTGCTGTCAGCTAATAATAAAAATATATATTACAATACCTAATAACGTATTTTTGGGGTAAATACCAGCCAAGTGCCAATATCGTCATATTTTTCGCAGAAATAAAGGAGGCGAAGAAAAACAAATTAAATAACGATCTACAGTATTTTTTTAATTTGCAATCTCGTTTGTTCCGTGACGTCAATCTCTCGTTCTTGGCTGGCACCGACTCCAAAAATAAGTCATATGGTATTGTAAACATTCAAATAACAATAATTTTATATATTTTCATTATGAATTTATTGTATTATGTATACAATAAATTATTATACATACTACATTATGAATCGGCATTTTCAGTATGTGTTGTTTAAATACAATATACGAAGCATAATATGCAGAAATTCCAAATTCTTTACTAGTTTAGTTTTTTAAATAGACTCCTAACAAAAATGGTCTAAAAACTGATAACTTTGACGGCCGCCCATTTCTTTATTTTTAAAGATAAAAATAAAAAATATACATATATATTTGTACTCCACTATACTATAGTGTACTATAAGCTTTAGACAATGGCCCTCCACATGCCCGGATAAGGAAAACAAAATTCTGCTCTTTTTTCACGTATGGGACCCCCATGAAAATAATTTAATTGAACTTATAACTCAATATTCAGTTTTGGATCAACATTCTATACAAAATATCAAAATTTAAGATCTGTAACTCATTCCGTTTACGAACTAGAAACCTGTGAATAAAGTGACAGCAATAGGGCTCCGTTTTGCCCTTTGGGTACGGAACCGTAAAAATGATTTTTAATTTCCAATATTTCTTCGTATGCTCTTACAAGCTTTTACGATCCCTTTCTAAGCGGCCGAGCGGTCACCCATCCAAGTATTGGCCGTGCGCCCACTACTATCCGAGATTAATATTCATCAATAAAAAAGCAGAAAATATGCTCAATTTTCCGCATTTTCCGATAAAAATAATCGGATTATGGTCTTTGCATGAATAATTTTCGCGAATTTTTCAACGTCCGTACAACTTTAAATTCTACATAACGTAACATATGTTGACCAAGCGCATTATACGAGAGACGGAGCCGTGGAGAATTTCTCTCGTTGGAATTGCAATTCTTCTAATTCCGTTTCGTGGTTCGATGATCGGGATGTTGGGGACGCGTACGTAGTTATAAGCCTTGAAAAGGCAATCATTTCTCGCGTATGGCGCAACCCCTCGTATTTGCAACGAGGGTGTCGCTCCATGTGACAAACGCGTCGACGACGCACACACGCGTACACGTATGTACACAAAAGTAGCATGAAAAAAGTCCACCGTAGGCCTCGAAGGGGTTGGTGGTGCAGCTTTAATTTTTTGTCAATCGCACTTCCGTCGCCTGAGATGTTTGCTGTTAAAAAGACTGCAGTGATTTCCGATGATACGGAAGATTTTCCGGATGTAGAAACAGACCACTTATGGTGGGCATAAAAATATGGGGTTAAAGTTTACATGGTTGGAGTGCAACGAGGGTTTTTTTTTTAGTATTTTAATTTTTGCATTTTTCATCATTGTACAATATTTTTGGAGATTGAAATTGTAGTTTAAAAAATGGTCGAGGGATTTTTGTCGTCAAAATCTGCCAAAAGAAATTGACAGGATTTAAAAAGATAAATTTCCATTGCATCCCACCGCTGCAAACTCCAACGTCATATAAAAAGAGCCATTCATTTTTCGAATATTACGAATCTCCAAGCTTGTCATTAATTTTAAGCTTCGATATAAATTATATCGTAAAAGTATCGCGCAACATTCGGTTATCTCGTCCTCCGAACAAAAAACATTTCGCGATTCCATTAAAAAAATGTATGGGGAACATTTATAATTCCATAAAGAAATATTTATGGAGAATATTTAAGGGTTTTTCTACATCGCTGCTCGAGGCAGTGAAAAAACAATGTTTGGTGAAAAAAAATATGTTCAACCCGCTAAGGGACGTGGTTTATTGTAATGACGACATTTTTTTAGACATCGGCTTAGTAGACTTTTAATATTGAGGATAATAATATATTTACTTCAACCCAATGCTTCAATCGATAACCACTCTCCGAAAAAAACCTTCATTTTGCTTCAATAAAATAAATTCAAGCTGAAATGATTTTTTGCTCGCTAAAATAAAATTCAAGCTTAAAAGATTTTTTTGCTCATTGCAATAAAATTACACATTTTACATGAACAAATAATTGATTTTGTCGTCAAAGGATACTACTTCGAATAGAAGAATATTTGGTCAACTCGAATAGAATTTATATTCAATCCTGTCTAATTTATTACGTAGAAGTTCGCATCGTTGGGATGCAACAAAAAGATTTTCTTTTAATTGCACAGATTTAATTTCACCGATTTAGGTTGGGTAAATCACCCAAACGTTTTTCGTATTCTCATTAGAGATTAACGACCTCAAATTGCAAAAAAAGCTTTGGATAATGATGACCATGAACAATGCAAACTTCAACAATTTTCAAATTTATTCAATGTGTCAGCGAATATTTTTACTTTTGACGTTCGTACACAAAATCGTGGACCCACCGTAAAATGGCGGAACTGCAATTCAGAATTAAGGTCAACGCTTGTATTTCCACAAAATATCGCAAACTTCAATTTTTTGAAGTTATTCGTAATACGCTAAAGCACGATGTTCCCGCTCAAAATGTTACACGCAGCGCGCTCTTGTTCCGCCTCCTCAGCACTTTCTTCACTCTCGTGAATAACTCACTCGACGAATAAATACTCTAGTGAAATATTTATTCGATTTGGACAAACGATTTATTCGTCGTTAAAGCTCAATTAAAAATTTATTCGAAACAGCATGCATGCTTCGAGTCCAACAATTCTCTGGGTCCCAAAAAAATATTTTGGTAGAACTGGGCAAAAGTATAATAATAATAACTTTAATTGACAGTCGATGCAAACAAATCATTTCACTCCAAGTAGAAATGAATTCGTTGTGAAAAATGATGTCTCGCACACGGGCTATCCACTGTCATCGCAAACCCACAAGGGCCTGCGGGCCTTTTTTACAGGTGCCAAACTTTTGTCTCCTTATTGTAGATGGTTCAAAGCATCTCTCAAGGCAATTGAAAAAAAAAATCAATTTTTTGGAATTTTGTTTCCCCTTAAAGATTTACCTTTAGGAAAAAAATAAAACGCGTTTGGTGCTTGAAGACTGCAAGAACATTTCGGAAAAGTTTTTTTTCCGCCATTCTGTACCACGCACACACAGCAGCGATGCGACACGGAAGCGTGAAAAATTTACCGGAGAGAGTGTCTACGGCCTTTTTTTCACCAAGGGATATCAAGTATTTCGTGTAGGACCGCGAGACGAGGGTGTAAACGAAGAGAAAGAGAGAGAGAGAGAGAGAGAGGGGTAGAGAGAGTCGCGAATCTCCTTCGGATATTCTCTTGCGGAATCTCGCTCGCTCGTGATTCTGCACGTTGCAATTTCGAAAGTGGCTCCGGTTCTGCAGTTATATATAGTGGGCTTCGCGGGCCTCTAGAGAGGCTCAACGTAAATCTATCAGTTCGACGTTTCAGAGTGTCAGAGAAAGCCACGAGGTACGACAAGCTTTGAAACAATATATATATATATATATATATATATATATATATATATATATATATATATATATATATTATTTATTTATTTATATGTGTGTGTGTGTGTATGTGTGTGAAAAGGATATTTTGATCCCGTTGCATCTGATGAGATTAAAGTTTGTATCGTTGGAGTGCAATGAAAATGAATACTCGTAAATTTCTTTTTATTTCTTTCGGCAAATTTTACATACAAAAATCCCTTAACTACTTTTTGAGACACTCACCCAGAGATCTGCGATATAAATATGCAAGAAAAGATTTTGCATAATGATGAAAATGAAGAAATTAAAATATAAAGAAGAACTTTAGTTGCATTCCAACGATCCAAACATCAACATCTGTGTAAAGTTGGCTATTGAAACATCCGGCTGCTTTGATCAGCCAAATGTCCTTGAAATAACCTTTATAAAAATACGCCTACATTATTCCATAGGCGGCATGAAAGACATTGGGATCTACATAAAGTTGAGTATGGACACGATGAAGGTTACTGTGAAAATCTTCATATATATATATATTTGTATATATATACAAAATGCATATGAAACATTCTCGAAAAAGAGGACAAAAATCTACTTAGGAGCTTCGGTATAACGATTGTTATTTTTGTTAAAAATGAAGTTTTTACATGAATTTCGTAATTTGAAAAAATGTCAAAAAAATATAAGAGTTACTGTAGGGGCGATCCCCGAAATCGAACATCTCCATTATTATGCATATATAAGAGAGAGGAGCGTAAAGCTGTATTATAAAAAAATCTTGAAAAAAAATTAGCAATCCCTATACCGAAGTTCCTGAGTAGAAAAAAAAATTATTTTCGGTTTTTTTCGAGCATTTTCTACATAAATTTATTCACTTAAAAAATGCCCTCCAAAAAGATAAGGGTTACTGTAAGGGCGATCCTCGAAACCGAATATCTTCATGATTTCACATAGAGATATAAGAGAGAGGAGAGCAAAGCTGCAGTGAAAACTTCTCCTAAAAAAAAAGAATAAGGCATCCTTATATCGAAGCTCTTAGGTGGAAAAATGTTTTATCTTCGTTTTTTGTGCATCTTTTACATGAATTTCTTTACTCAAATTTTTTAAAAGACGAAACATGCAATTATTTTTCACACCATCGGAATGGCTATAAAATCGCAGGAATGGCTTTTGGATTAACGATTGTTTGAAAAAGAATAACAGTAATCGAATCGTCTCACTTTGCCTGACGTTCCACCCTCCTTGATTCTTTAACCGCCTTTGCGGATTTTATCACAACGGAATGTACGAAATTCTCAGTTCTGTCGAAAAATGACCCATCACACCCCGTTTTCACCTGTAAATTCTGAGACAAAGTGGCCTCTCAATTTTTCCATCCCCTCTCTCTCTGCCTCCACCTCCCATACCACTTCCGTTTGATCCTCTATCCTTTCACACGAATTTAACGTCTAATGATGAAGCCGAAGGTAATAAATTCGTGGTCCCATTCCGGGACATGCCAAGTGAGGACAGGTTTATATGGAGGAGCCGCTACACACCTATATCCACCTGCTATTAGCCTGATCGAAGCGACGTCGGAACGTAGCTACCAAAGCCGGAGTGATTGATCACATCCGCTACCACGGATAAGAAATTGAAACAACAAAAAAAGACGAGTACTTCCCGTATACACACGTACACACAGGTAACACTCGACTCAAGAAGGAGAAAAAAATCATCGTCCCGTGGATTTTAAGGCATTACTCTCGCGGAGGGCCGTATTTTGTGGGGGCTTAAGGAGGGCCCTTCTGAATCATCAATAAATTGCAGTGCGCCTAATAAAAATAAGTCACAATCAATTATTATGCCCAACGATGAAATGGAATAAAAAATTGAGTACATTCGAACATTTTGACATTTTCTCTGAAGAATCGCAGCTACGAAAATGCTTCTGCTAGTCACGTTTTTTAAAGTTTTATCATTATTATTTTCTTCAACAGGAAGTTACCGTAGAGAGGCATGAAAAAAGTACGAACGTCAGGAATTTTCTTTTTCGTTATAATATAAATATTTTTGGAAATGGGTTTCAATGTATTTATATTATATCTAATATATAATAAATGTATCTATGCCATATCTAATACGTCATTCTTCCATCAATGGAGAGTAAATTCCAATTTTATTTATATAAAAAAGTAAACAATGGCGGCTCCAGCCAGTTCACTTGAAACGAAAAAGAGTCAAGAATTATTAAACTAAACTAAATTTGGGGGGTTTTATCGTTTTGTGTTTTTCAAAAAACCTCTGAATAACGAAATAGCAGCCGTTTGAAAAAAAATCCCTTTTTTAAGCAGCGGTTTGAAATAAAAGTATCGAATTTAGCCAATTTTTTTCACAGTTTTTCGTTAAAAAAATATGAATATATAAAAATAAGAAAAGCTTCCATGGCAAGATAAAGAATGGCGTGAAGAATGTTGTGTAAAAATTTGAGCGCATCTGGTCGAATCCCTTTTTCTGAAAAAAGCTCCAGCAACCGAAATGATTCGAATTTTGCCCCAAAAATTGAACAGCATATTTATAACCGTCTATACTATCGAATAATGCAAAAAAATCCATTTTTGGATATTTTACCTCACGGGTTCGATAACTTGGCTTGAAATTTTACCAGCATACTGGGATGTATTTTTTTCTTTATTATAGACGAAAATCATTTAATTGTTAAATATTCGGGTTCGTGAAAGGTTCAACTTGAGGCGTTAGGTCACAGTAACGGGTATAAAATCATGTGCGAATTTAACAATTTTTTTTCGCATGAAAAAGTGTATCAGTCATAACATGAATTAAACATCTATTTAGTATGAATATCAAGCTGTTAGAAAATATATATTTTTTTTCGATGTACAAAATGGCCGACGACTAATATTTTCGTTTGTTATCTTTTTATACGCGCTCCGCGGCGTGACATTTAGCATTCACAATTTTTTGCCTAGAACAAAAAACAAAAATTCTCATCAATCTACATTAGAATACCTAGAGAAGTACGTATGGAATTTAAAAAGTATCGTTTTATTCAAAAGTTGTAGGTATTGGAACTTAAGAAATGAATTTTCAGTGAATAATTTCGTTATAACTGCTCATAAACTGCTCATAAAGTGAAAAGTTTTCGATTAAGGGCCCCCACTTGCCCCCCACTTGCGATTTTGAAAAAATCGATTTTTTTTATTGCATTTTTTTAAGCATAAGTATCTGAGGATATGTCCTGAAAATTTCAAGTCGATCCGAACAAAATTGACTGAGATATGAGCGTTGAAAGAGAAGAATCCGCGTTGAAAGAGAAACTTTAAACGCGTTTTTTTCAAAATGGCATTTCTGAAGTCGTTGACCATGATTACTCGAACACTAATGAACCGATCGTCTTGAAATTTTGCAGGCTTATTTAATACATAAAAATGTATTCTTTAATCGTTCGATTTTATTTTTCGAAAAAAATGGCCGTTTTATAGCCAAAAAACGGCCGTTTTTTTCGTTAAGATCGAACCATTAACTTTGACTGTCCGCCATTTTGTGAAAAATGAATATTTTTTAAAATCCTTCGATTAAAGACTAGTTTATACTTATATTTGACTAAATCCATCCGCATTTTTTTCTTCAGATGATCCACTTCGCCGCAATGTTGGTCACCGCAAACCGTGTATATAAAAACATTATTTCATTGACGGCCATTTGCCACTAAACAGTGTAATATTTTTCAATAAAAAAATTACTGAAAGTTCTTCAAGATGTGTTCTTTAAGATGGTATATTGATCGATTAAAAAAGTTTTGTAGTTTTCTTTAAAAAAATTCACGAAAAAGGCCTTTTTTGCGCTACAAGTGGGGGTAACGCCTTAATCAGAAATTCCGTACGTACTTCTCTGCGAAATGCAATTAGGAACGTAACTTTTAAATTTGAAGCAAACCGAGTGAAAATGGTTGAAGTTATTTGTCACGCCAATTGGAAAAAAGCTGTTTCGAGAAGTTTCGAGTAGTCGGCCATTTGGTACGTCGAAAAAAAATATATATACATTTTCTAACAGCTTGATATTCATACTAAATAGATGTGTAATTAATTTTACGAGTGAATTACTTTTTCATACGATTTTTTTTAATTCGCACATGATTCTATACCCGTTACTGTGGCCTAACGCCTTAATCGCATCGCATCAAAAATCCGAAGAAAGGAGTACACAGCTACCACGTCTTAATGAACCTAAAGAAAAATATGGAAGCCCTACGGTTTCTTTTGCTCGCCTGGTCGAAAATCTTTCCGTCGATTTTTCAGCTCCAACGGACACTGGCGAGCCGCGGCATTCCATCGACGCGTGTCCAATCGCGATATATCGAAAGTGCGTGTACGCGCCGCAGGGCCGTATTCGCGGAGCTCCACTGCCCACATTATGTTGTCCGGTTGTTAGCGTTAATCACGACCGAATTATACGAAGTATATGTCTGTGTAAGATAGCGCGATCGGGCGGGGGCGCGATCGGACATGGTTTTATCGGCGATTGAACGGCGATAAATTGTTCGTGTGCGTGGCCGTACGATCGCGCGCGCCCTCCCGGTGCCCAGAACTTTGACTGCAATTAGTATGGTAATGTAATGAGACCTCACCCCTATACACATTTACAGGGCCGATTTTGGGAGTCTGGAGATCCCGGGGCGACGATAAACTGGAAGGATCTCAATTATTTTCCAAACAAGATAAACTTTATAAATAGTTTGTCAAAAATGTATCGCCCAAAAACAAAAGCCTTTTGAAGAACGTGAGAAATTTGATGTATGACGTTAAAGTTTGCATCGTGGGACCGCAACGAAATTTCTTAAATAGTTTTTTAATTTCTTCATTTTTATTGCAATCTATAATTTTTTTTATTGATTAACCCTTCCTGACACAGTCATATTTGGCTACGAGTTTGACACACTGGGTCAAATTGACCCGGATAGTATTTTATCCGGGATGCACGTTAAGCATTTCTTAATATGTCTGCATGATTGAAATTCGCAGAGTATAAAATTGAATTGTTGTAAAAAATTATTGAAAACTTTCAATTTTGGGGAAGTGAGCATTTTATTTCAAATTCGCCCGGGTCGAAATGACCCAGTGTGTCGAGGAAGGGTTAAGATAGTAGATCTCTGAAGAGGATCAAAACACTGTTTGAGTGATATCCGTATCCGAAATATCAGCGAAAAAATCGTGAGCAGTGGTAGAAAAATTAACTTTCGTTGCATTTCAACGATGCAAAATTCAACATCATTTTAAAGTTGCAGGAGGAGACGTTTTCTGACAACAGCTAAATTCGTTTACAATTATAATGTGTTTCCTTTTTTATCCATGTGAGTACATTCATTTTTAGTGTGTAATCGTAGACTTTACAGTATAATTGCATACTGTACGCATGAGTTGGACTTGCCAATTCGAAAATGTTTTTCTCTTTACATTTATGCCATTTAGAGTAAACTATTTTCAGATGAATAGCATATACTGGACGGTGTGAGCATCTGGCGCTAAGTACTAAAACTTTCATAGCCGTTTTAGCAGTTGTAAAAAACCAATAAGAATAAAACAAATATAATTTTTTTCGTATACACCGTAAAATGTTTAGAAATGAACGGTTGGCTCAATCCACATGACATTCTAAGAATTATAATCCGTAAAATATATTCTAGAGAATTGGAGAATTCATCGTCATTAGTGTTTTTAATTATTTTTTACATAAATACGCTTAGAAATGTTGAAAAAAGTACTTCATAAAAGTGTGACGACTTCTTTGTTCTTTCTCAATCCCTGGAGTGATTTCATTTCCACCAACAAGAAACATCACTTAAGAATCCGTCTTCGATTTCGTTGAAACTCATATATATGAAAACGAATTGCGCTATTAAACACGTATTTTTTTTTATCGGCGGGAAACCCGTTTTAAGGTGGGAAACCACCCCTGAAAGAGCGTGTCGAGGGGTGGTTTTGCAGTTTCACCCACACGCGTTCCACCGATCTGAATAAAACAAAGACCCAAAATTCTTCTAATCTAAAGCGATGAAAAAATCCACTATAAAACTATTCAACAAAAACTAAATTAAGGGGTGATTTCCGCACTTAGGGCCGCTTTTCCGCCGATAAAAAAAAATACGTATCTAATAGTGTTCAATGCTTTATCCCATATATGAGTCTCAATAAAACCGAAGGCGGACCCTCGACCCTATGCACTCGAGAGGTGACTCGCCACTTACTATCCGAGCGAAAAGGGCCTCGAGTGCAAAGGGTTAAGTGATGTTCCTTGTAAGTGTCGCGTACGTCAGCAAAATTTACCAAAAAATTTGAATTGTAGAGGCCTCGGACTTCGATCCCTGTTGCCCCCTAAATTCAGCCCTGCATACATGTATGAAGTCGCATATTCTCGAAATAATTTTCTTCCAATTGTATAAAGAACACATGCGGCCATGACAGTCGGAAGGGAACGAACGGCTGAACACGAAAGGAGGGACTTTGCATGTACGTAGCTCGGCACCGTCCAAATTGTCATTTATATATATATATATATATATATATATATATATATATATATATATATATATATATATATATATATATATATATATATATATATATACAAACATACATACATACATACATACATACATATATATATATATATATATATATATATATATATATATATATACACACATATAAATAAACGCCCACGCGCTTACGTAGGACGGACCACCCTACTGGCGGTGCAGACCATTCACTTGCGATCGTTAGGTAGTTCCGCCTTTGAAATCACTTAAACTGATTAAGCCTGGAACGTAATAGGGCTCCTCTGCCCATCGAACACCCATATATGCACACATGTAAATGTGTGAGTATATACTTATAGCACACTCATGCCCGCAAGTGTATATAGTTGTACAGTGCAGTTTGTACGGAAACACTCCATACAACACTATACGAAATATCGATTTACATTTTCTCTCCTTCTCTCACTCTCTCCCTTTCTCGCAAACCGGAGCACTCGCAGTTCCCTCGTGATTTACGAGCATCCAGCAGCCAATTTCGCATTTTCGATACTCTATACTCTGGAGCAGCTCACGGTCCTCTCCCGCGGTCCGCCGCGACCACATGTCTCCCGCTTGCGGGAGTAAGAGAGAGAGAGAGGGGGGGGAGGGAGGGAGAGAGACATATAAAAGAGGTGCAAGCATGCACGTAAAATAAATCTATAAGCAATCGCGAAATGTCCGAGGCATAGCTGAAATTACAAAATAAATAATACGAATGAACCGAGAAATAGTTCTTGTATTGTTGCAAGGTCCGATAAACGTACGTTATTTGCGAAAGAAGGAATTATTGGCATTCGAGTTAAATGTTTTGGATTTAGATTGCTGAGTAGATCGTAGTTCACATCGGGTCTTCACTTTTGAGAGTTACTCCACACGGAAAAGAAATGCTTGGGCTGGCCAGATTCGCCACTAGGGGATGTCAACGAGTTATGAGTCGGAAAAAGGGAATATCAGATTATTTAAAGCATTATTTATTTCTGTGAACTAAAGAATACTCGGGGTAATAAAATATTTTAGTGTATTATATGAATATTTTGTTGGCTATCTGTAAACGAACAAATTCGTTGATGCAAGTGTGATTTTTAACTTTGTGCCTCGAGCGTTCCACTGAGGCTTGCCTTGAGGAATTTTTAACAATTCATCGATAATTTATTTAATTGATGATTCATTTAATTAACCACTTATTGATAATGTACTGAAAATTTATATAATTGATATTGTTGACTGATAATTTACTGATCATTCATTCATAATTCATTTTACTGGTAATTAATTCAAAGTTTATTTTCCCGATAATTCATCGGTAATCTAGTTTATTAATCATTCATTGATAATTTATTTCATTGGCAATTGAATCAAAGTTCATTCCATCGATAACTCATTGATCATTTATTTCTTTAGTAATTCTTTGAAAGTTCATTTCGTCGATAATTCTTTGATAATTCATTCACAATTCGATAAAAATTCATTGATAATTAATGTGACAACTTATGTACACCAGTAGAATCGTTCCCTATTCGTAATGAAAAAATTACCGTATGGCCTGTTCAAATGGACTTCATTTTATTTTGACTTCGTTACCGGTATCCCTTTAATTCCGCATATCGCTACAGAAGTGCATACCCTCGGGGTATCTCTCTCCCGATCATTTGCCAGTTAAAAACTTTTGCACGCGCCGTCCACCGTAATCGTATCGAATTACCGCTTCGATGATCGTGCCAATACATTATGATCGATCTGTCTCTCGCGCGCAGCCGCCGCCGGAGATGTAACGCGTATCGAGATAATTGTATCGGACGTGCGACAATGACGAGGAGAACCGTATTTCTCTCGCCACGTGCCAGAACACACGACCACCGTGTCTTATTCTCCCCACCCCTCAGCCCCTCAGCCTCTCTCTCTCTCTCTCTCTCTCTCTCTCCCTCTCTCTTTCTCCTGCTCTCTTTTTTCTCAAAATACGAAATATACTCATCCATAATATTCATCTCTGCATTCGCGATGAATATGCGCTCACGTGACGTCTGCTGCTCTTACCCAACGCGCACGCGGTCCCGACCACTGCTGTTTACGCCGCATAAAATGTGGGCAACCCACACGCCGATGCATATCCCGTGGCTGCGTTTGCATATGAACACACACACACACACAAAAACGCACGCATCAAGCGTATATAATGGGACGACGAATGAATGATCGCGTACCGTAAACCACGAAACCGATATCTTCATGCCCAACCACACTAATGGGAGAAAAATATGTTGGTACGAGAGGCTCATTATTATGCGAGGCCTATCGAGAAATCGATTCGAGAGAAAGAAAAAAGGCTGAAAAAAGAAATCGCGATATATATATATATATACACACACATATATATATATATATATATATATATATATATATATATATATATATATATATATATATATATATATATATATATACATATACATATATATATATATATATATATATATATATATATATATATATATATATATATATATATATATATATATATACACGCACACACATATATATATACTCATATGCATACACGAATATATGTATACCCGGTGGCCCGAAAAGTGAAGTCCAAAAAGAAGATCTCCATGAAAAACGTTTAACTGAGTCGTGTAGCCCAAACCAAACACATTTAACCTTCCAAAATCACTCAAATGTTTTTCAGACTCCTTATTAAAGACTTTCAGGCGAAATATGCGAAAAAAGATTTTTTTATTGTAACGAAAACGAGGAAATAAATTTTTTTAAATCTTTTTCTTGTCAACCGTAACTTGTCATCATTCGATTTTTTGTCAGTCTCAAGCTACTAGGACTTACGTCTCGAACGTTTCTTAGAATGTTTCCAAGTTGTATAACCAAAAGTTAAAAAATGATCTATTTTGTAGCATTCCACCGATGCAAACTTCGAGACCATTTTACTTATCATCAGAACTTTAGTCACGGATCCTCTCAAACTTATTTTTTCAACTTTTGATGAAAATCTTAGGCGTTTATGTTATTGTTCAGTTTATCATTTATGTATTTCTTAACAGTGCACTTACAATAACAGATGTAATAAAAATCGAGAGGAAGGTACATACGCAAATGAGGGGGAAACAATGCTTGGAAAAGCGTTTTTGCCAAAGTGATGTCAAAAAAAGTGAAAAAGATGTGAAAAAAGTAAAAAAAAACTCAAAGTTATGTCGAAATGTCCGAAGGAAAACGAAAAAAGATCGTGGAGGGAAGATGGTGTGATTCGGGATGGTGTGATACGGGGCATCTGAATTTCTTTGACATCACTTCCCGGACCATTCTGCATACATATGCATACATATATCTGATAGTGTGAACTGAGACAATTGAAACATTTTTTATATCGTAAAAGAAGAAAAAAGATCGTTTAAAAAAAAAGATTCTTTTCTATCATAAAAGAAGAAAAAAGATCGTAGAGCGAAGATGGTGTAATTCAGGATGGTGTGATACGAGTTTTTTTTTTGACATCACTTTTCGGGCCACGCTGTATACATATACATAGATATATGTGATAGCGTGGAAACTGAGGCAATCGAAGTATTTTTCTGTACGTTAATCTTCAATATAGGGCGAATAGACTGATCTACGATATATATAGAATGACCGGGGTCCGTAATTTCCGCGAGGTAATAATACTTGATCGGGTTGCCGTATCGGTATTTATGTCGCCGGTAATTTAATCCGAAGAATGCGTCGATCTTGGACAAGAGATGAATTGACGTGCGAGCAGCACACGGTGAATGACCTGATGGCTCAACACAGATTGGTATCTTTCCTTTTTTCCTGCCCCTTTCCACCGATCTTTGGCTCTTACTTTCTCTTCACCTTCTTCTGCCTCGTCGGTTATCGGTGTTACTGATTTTTCAACGGGAAGATTTGAGCGTGGAGCAGTCGGGTGAGAAAAACTTCGTGAGATCTTTAACCCTTCGACTGCACACTTCCGCCACGAACCTCTGACTTCACATGGGGTCAATCTGACCCCAGACGTTTTTTAGATCGTTGTATTTCGGTAAATATGCGATTTTTTTTGTAGAAACGTTTTTTCTAGTGAATGATCCTTATTTCATGGCCGAACATTTATTTTTTAAGAAAAACCAACATTAAGAGCCCGAACACTCGTTCAAAGGGGGAGATGCGTTGAAAAATACGTTCTTGTACGAAAAAGATCATAATTTTTTTTCTTCAAAATATAAAAAAATGTCTTTTGAGCTTTTTAAAGAGGAAGGAGATAGGAAAAAAAGACAGAGTCGACTGTTTTTCCAAAAAGTATATTTATTCGGTGGTTTATGATCGGCATTCTAAATACATAATTTACTATAGTAGCGCAAAATAAAAAAAAATATCTATGACCATTTTCTATCGTAACTTACATGTATTAATAAAACTCCAAATTTCACAAAAAAGTGTTTTCACTTTCACCGCACTACTTCGTAAATGGGGTCGATGCGACCCCAGGTCCTTTGTCGACAGCTGTCCTCAGTATACGAGCAGGATGTAGGATGGGGGTCGAGTGTCCACCTATAGAGTAGGAGTGGGAGGTGAAGATCTGAAGAACAGGCAGTTGAAAAATGGGGCCAAAATGACCCAGTCTGCAGTCGAAGGGTTAAGGGTTCTGCGTAAGCTTGAAATTAAAAAAAATACGATTTTTTGTGCTCTTCTGTAGCCTAAGGTCTTAAATTCAATTTGCAACAGGGATTTTTTAAATAAGTGCCGGAATAAATTTCGGCACTTTGTTTAAATAATAATAACTTCATTGTTTATCAATATTTGTCTATGAAAAAAAACTCAAGCTTGGCAAGTCCATGTATCAATTGGGTGTAAAATCCCGACCTCGTTATCCTCAAAATCTCATCAGGCAAAAAAAAAGTTGAAAATCGACGCGTTAAGCACGCGCAATATTTCAACGTATATATACGAGCACAAAAGTCTTCTGAAAATGAGTTAACCAGTAAATGCATCTCCGTACAAAAAAACTGGTTGTTTCAGACGAATAACGCCCTGCCATGAACGTATCGTGAAATGTTTGTCCCCGCTAAATTCTCGCCGTATATAGTTATCTACGGGTGAAGACCTTTTCACAGAGTTTTCCTTCCGTTCGTATACTTCCATTTCTGTTTCGATAATTAATAAATTAATCACCATACATATCTATACCGCGGTTTTATGAGCCCTCTAGCAAAGTGCACTCGTCTCCCCGCCCGCGCCCCCGTTCGCCGCAACATGGCCCGTCAGTCACCGAGTTAAAGTTATAATTACATCGGAGAAACAATCAACAATCAGCGTGTAACAAAACTACCACGACCACGGGGAAACTCCTTCAGTCTCTAGATGGGTAGACTCGAGATTTTAGGCATATATATATATATATATATATATATATATATATATATATATATATATATATATATATATATATATATATATATATATATATATATATATACATACATTCCCCTTCTTCCTGGCTCCAGATATATTCGTGAGGCAACGAAGTCTCCTCAAAACTTCCATCCGTATGCATCGTGGAAGCTCGTCGAGAGATTTCTTTTTGTCCGCGTTAATTACCGCGAGTCGCCCGTCAAACACTATCAGCGGAATTCCAGAAATGAACTCAATATTCACATTGTTAACTTCCACCGTAAACCAACTGTTCCGGATTTTCTTTTTCATTCTCAAATCACCAACAACTCGATTTTTACTAATTCGTTGATTTTTATCTTCTGTTACAGGTGAGTTGACATCCCCGAACTATCCGCTCCGTTGAACACGATAAGTTACTTTTTGTTATTATTATTAATTAATTCTTGGCTAACGACGGCATACGCAAGTTGAACTGGAAGGTACAGAATTATGCGTTTTTCATTGCGCACAAAAAATGTACAGGTGAAAAAGACACATCGATATGTCAACCGGTAATGGTAAATGCGTTATTATTGAAAATGAATAATTTTCAATATGTTAATATTTAAAATTAAATATGAACATAGATGTCAGTATGTTAATATTCAAAATTAAATATAAACATAGATGCCGGGATGTTAATATTCAAAATTAGACAAAAACAGATGCCAATATCCGAATTAAATATAAACATATATGTGACTATTTTTATATTCAAAACTAGATATAAACATATATGTCAATATATTGCCTTAAAAAAAAAACAATTCAATATGTCCCCGCAGCAACAAAGTACCGCCCAATTAGATCGCGCCCAATACTATCCAGAACCTCCTCGCCCCGTCGAATAATTCACCCAAATTCCTCAACACTACGAATTATTCGAGGCACCTTGACTTGGAGAGCTCCCTAAAGGTGTGACCCCTGTCTATCCGCGCCGGTGTGTGAAGGCTTCTCAAACGTTTCTACTCCCAATCATCGAAAATACCTACCTCCGCACCATGAATTCCAATGCTCCGGGGATATTTTGCATAATCAAGATATAGCGCGGCGCCTGTACCACCAGAAGTTCAATATTGGGTTGCAGTATATGAGTGCGCAACGTGCGATGTAACCAGACATTGTGTATCGCTCCTTCTGTTTTCGGATGTCCCCCTCGACCCCATCCGTAAATGCGACTCTACATTCCTCATATATGTATGAGCACTCATATACGTACATAAACATAATATATGTGTCACCATCTGAATGCAGCCTCCGCGCTTCATCGCTGGAACATAATATACCAGCATAACTTTTGTGCACCCATACACATACGTACCGGCACGGTGTGCCTTCCTTTTGCGGTACATCCTGAGCGCGATACGTGCAATAAACACACACACATGGGGCATAATCTACGGTGCAGTGCTAGACCACATACATTACTGTACCGCAAAACTTATACTTGCGCTAACGCTACAGTTCTCCGAGTATGGCCATATATATATATATATATATATATATATATATATATATATATATATATATATATATATACACATAGACACAGACACACATATATGGGTGAGTGAGCATGGAATATTTGCGGTTAACATTACATTATCCGCGTTTAGAATTCTCCTTCCCCAGACGTCTATCTCGGGCTATGCATCTGCCGCGTGTATTTTGCTCGGGTGCAAACTTACCGGTGCAGTAATGCTCATGATCTCTCTCTCTCTCTCTCTCTCTCTCTCTCTCTCTCTCTCTCTCTCTCTCTCTCTCTTCTCTCTCCTCTCTCCTTGAGTACTTTAAAACAACTGAGTTAACCCTTAGTAGTCACACTTAGCTACAATCACGTTATAGTCATACTGGGTCCATGGGACCCGGGCGTTTTTAAATTCTTATAAATAATGAAATAATGCATCAAGTGATATGAAAAAAATAGTGAGGTATAATTTGAACCTCGTTTAATACAAGGATATTGGTTAGAAATCAAACATTAAATTTTAAATATGCAAAAAAAACGTGAAAAATGACTTTTTTTTTTACAAAAATTGCTGTACCTCTTGTAATTATTGACAAAAAAATGAAATAGGCATAGCGGTTTCTGTGGACTTTTCAAAAAGTATATTTATTTCATCCAACGCGGGCGCGATTTAGAAGAAAAGAAGGAAACGTCTACGCATACAAAAAAGTGTATGTTTTATTGGCAAAAAAAGTTGTACGGCATCAAAATAATTTGTTTGGGCCCCGTGGACCCAGTGTGACTATTAAGGGTTGAATTGGTGAAATTGATGAAATATTGATGATGTTCTCTTGCTTGGTACGACATAATACCATAATACGATATGATGCGGCATTATTTATGAAAACTACCCTTGAGTGTGAAATGAAATTCACTTATGTTAGCTATTCGCTGCTTACTCCGATATTTCACTCTGATATTTTAGGTATCTTTATTAGTAGTTATTTACGTTAATTATATGTTTAGTTTTACTCTCTATTGTACTTGATAATATTTTCTTGTGTTATAATTTTGGTTATAAGTTCCTATAGTACATAAGTTATTTTCTATGATTTCGTTTGTAACAGCAAAATGAAAAAATTAAAAATTTTCTCACGATTTCTGTATAATTCTTACTATTATTATTTCTCATTATGTTATATTGTTTTCACTGCTATGATTTCGTTATACAGCTGACAGCGAATCTTGTATTACTTTAGAAAACTGTTTATATTTACATAAACTCTCTCTTTCTCTCTCGCTCTTTCTCTTTCTCTCTCTTTCTCTCTCTCTCTCCATATTTCTCTTGAAGCTCTGCCAGTGTATTACATCGTGTCTGACAGTACGTATTGTACTTACACGTATTATTTTGGTACATTTCAAAAGTCAAAGAACAGTACGTATGCAGCCTATATCAAAGGCCCACATGTCTATATGTACACAAGCATATGCGTCATTATCACTTATATACACACATATGAGTGTGCTGCATAGAGTAGTAACAATATACATGTGCCATTTTGGCAAATTCGTCGTGTCAAAGTACTGTACGTATTTGCACGATATGTGAAGTACCTACACATGCATACGTGTCTGCATCGTCGATATAGGACTGTACAACGATAGGTAGTTCCAGGGTGGATAAACTTCTGCTATTTGGGTTTGTGAAACGACTACATGGACACGAGTAGATGCGTATAGCAGCTTCAGTACGGCTGCGAATGTACGCGAGACCACGTGCCCTCCCGATCCTGCAAAATACTTCAAGCGCCCAAGCTTCGTAACCGCGTATTCGAATTTATTAGGAAATTAGCGGAATTTATGTAGCCCGTATTCTATATAAAGAGAACACCCCGTATTAATGAGAAATCATCTGGATGTCATCACTATACGACAAGGTGATTATTCGCCATTTTGACAGCAAACCCGGATAAATCGGTATGGGTGCAAGACCGGGACGTATTTTTGTCACCGTTAACGGTGACATTGCTACATTAGCTAACACGTTCGCTCTCTCGAAACGCGAGGATCCGAAAATGCTCATCACAGTTTGGGCATATTTGTTGCGGCAGGTGCAGGTCGATCGATTCGTCGCTGAAATTAACCGGGAATCGGATCACAGCCGTGCATCCAGGATGACACTGTGAAACTTTATCAGGCTCATTTCGTACATGCAGCGATTCAGTTTTTTGCGCAGTTGGAAAATCGCGTCAATTAAGGGAAGAAAGACACACACACATGATGTTCCTTGTCAGTGCCAACATCAGATAGATATGACCGGCTCAAAATGTACTTTTCTCAACTATATTGATACGTATAGGAATAATGGATTGAAATACGGATATTTCTTATTAATTTCATATTTATTTAATATATATATATATACGTGTATGATATTGACTAAAAAAGATTCGTATATTAATCAATTATTGATATACATATCAACATGTATGGGAAAAGTACATTTTGAACCTATTATATCTATCTGATGTTGACACTGCTGAGGAACATCACTTACGTGTCCACCTTCGATTTTGTTGAAACTCATGTATGTGATAGCATCGCAAACTATTAGACACGTATTATTTTTTGTCAGCGGGAAAACGGTTTGAAGAGGGAAACTACCCCTCAAAAAAGGCGAGTCCACGGATGATTTTGCAGTTTCACCCACAGGCAGTCCACCGATCTTAATGAAACAAAAATCAAAATGCTTCTGATGTAAAGCGATGAAAAATCCGCTATAGAGTATTAAAAAAAATTAAGACGTGGCATGCCTTTCTATGAGGGGTGGTTTTCCCCCTTAGAATCATTTTTCCGACGATAAAACAAATACGTGGCTAATAGTATTCAATGCTCAATCACATATATGAGTTTCAACAAAATCGCAAGAGGACACTTAAGTGATGTTTCTTATGAGCACATCTGTCTTTTCTAAAGGCGATCCTTCAGATTGTTATAAACCGAATCGTCGATCACGGTGGTCCTCGAAATGACCCTTTTATGCATATCCGTTCATTTATCAAAAATTAAATTGGAGTTTGCATCGTTGGAATGCAACGGAAATGATTCTTCTTTAATTGCTCAAATTTGTCTTCGCATATCTTAGCGACGAAAATCCCTTAACAATTTTTGTAATTGCTCATTTAGAAACGAGTGATCTAAATCGGTAAAAAAAAGATTTCGTAGAATGATGAAAATAAGAAAATGAAAATATAAAAAAGGAATTTTCGTTGCATTCTACAGATGCAAACTTCAACACCGTTATCCGAAAAGTGGATTCAAAGACAGAGACGTAAGGCCTTAGGCCACTCCAGAGGCCGAAAGAATAGGCTTTTTGGGGATTTTTTTTTCAGAAAAACCACAAAATAAATCGAGATTACAAAAAAGGGTGTTTATCATACATATCAGTGACTGTATACAATAATTTTTTTGAAGCGATTAATTTCAAAATGGCGGCTGTGCAGCGTTTTTGCGATGACGTCTCCGTTTTTCCAGGGTCCACGGTCGGACAAACAACTCCTGTAATTTTTTAATTTTAATGAGCCAATGAATTGTTTTCCATTATATATAATAACTGCTATAGGAGTACGTAGGATTTTTTTCGATATATTGATTTTTGGCCAAATGGCGCACTTCTAAAGTGGAAAGTGAAAAATTCGCCTAAAAAATCGTCTATCGGATAATTGTTAATAACAAATGAACTATGCAATATAAACAAAAAATCCTACGTACTTCCATAAACAATGTATTTTTGAAGATATATTCAACATTTCAAGTGAATCGGTTGAAAATTGTCTGAGTTATGATTCCAGCCAACTGAAAAAATGCAGTTTTGAGATAAACGCGTTAGAAGTATTGAGTCCGCTCGCTGCGGACCAGGCGGCCTTGTACTAAAATTCGAAAACCGAGTACTTATAGATTTTTCCCGGCCATAATCTTTTGGGACATCATTTTTGAGGTCCTAGGGGACCATTAAAAGAAAATCGATTTTTCAACAATTCTAGAGTGGCCAAACCCCTTAGCTAAACCTAATGTTGATTATGCGGACAATAGAGTACTACGATGACGGTAACCAATCACAGTCGAATATCTTCGAAATGTTCTTTTCCCACGTTTGTCCCGTGCTTTATGTACTTCAGCTCGGCAAATTCAGAAGTGTTTCCCGCACTAAGGTATATAGAATCGAAAAGGGCCGCGTATCTGGCGCTGCTACCAGCAGAATCGAGAGCAACGCAAACTATTGCAGAGGTGTGTGAGTACACACACGTTAGTGATAGGTATCTTTGCGTGGTTCAAACGACACGAAACGGGCCGTGAACTTTGACGCCCTCGGCGTCCCTACTGGCCAAACTCACCCTTTTACTAAATTCTCTCTCTCCCTCCCCCCCTCTCTCTATATATACAGGGGGTGAGGAAGGTCGATGCAAAGCCTTAAGGGGATGATAGGTCACCTCGTTTGGAACATATCTAGCTTAGGGTACCTTAGTCCAAAGTCTAAGGATTACGAGTTATCATGGTAAGTATGATTTTTGGAAAACTTCCTAAAATTAGGTACTTACTCATTTACCTCTTATGTTAATGCTTTTTTTTTTAATAGCATTAACATAAGATTAATTTTTATTTTTTGACAAGTTTTTAATTATTCAACACGTCCCGTTTGGTTGGATACAGATGATTGTATTGGTGTTTGTCGATTGAATACACATTAAGCTAAGACGCAAATAAGTTTTTAGTTGCCAATTATTGTCTGTTTGAACATTATACACGGGTTAGAACCTAATTTTGGGAAATTTTCCAAAAATCATACTTACCATGGTAACTCGAAATCCTTAGACTTGGGCCTAAGGTAACCTAGGTTAGATATGTTCCTAGCGCGGTGACCTATCACGCCCTTAAGGCTTTGCATCGACCTTTCTAACAACTTGTGTCCACTCTGTGGACACCAGGTGTCCTATTTTAATCTTACACCAGATCTATTTCGAAAAATACCGCTCCGATAAACTATTCAGTATAATCAAACTTTTAGGGTTCAAAGAGAAACGTTTAAAAAAATATTTTTTGGTCCAAATTTCAAAATGGCGACGTTAAGGTGGCCGAAACGTAATTTTTTAAATTGGATCATGAATTTTTTTCACTAAAACATTTGTCAGATCAACACTAGTAACTTTTGTCCGAAAAGTTTTTTCGATAACGTTCATAATTTTTGGTTAGGATAACATTTTTTAGTATTTTAGCGCTATCCAAAATGTACGACAAGGAGGTAAAATCTTCAACATCCCCAGTGTAAGTGTCCGTGTGCGTGTGGGTGTGAATTTGTTTGGGTTTGTTGGATAACCCAAACAAACCCAAACAAGGATTAGGTCTCCGTGGCTCGCTTCGACTAAAAAATGGTAGTCGAACCTGAAAATTATGAACGTTATCAAATGCTTTTCCTACAAAAGTTGTTAGTTTTGGCCTGATAAATGTTTTGGTGAAAAAATGTATGATCCCATTTTTTTTTAAACACGACGGCCATCTTAACGTCATTAGTTTGAATTTTTTACCAAAAAATACTTTTTTGAACGTCCCCCTTTGAGCCTAAAAAGTTTTATTATACTCAATACTTGATCGGGGCAGTATTTTTCGAGATAAACTAGAGATTAAAATCTGGTGTGTTTATAAATGTGTGTGTGTGTGTGTATATATATATATATATATATATATATATATATACTATCCACCTTTTTCTCCTTCCATAGATCTATTCTACCACCACCACTCCCGACTATCCTTATACCTACATTGCCTTCACCAGAACCCTTGGGGATGCAGCGTATCCAAAGGCTTTCCCGATAATCTCCCGGTAACTCTTGGTAAAACGCGCGAGCGATGCCAAAGTTTACTCTCTGCCCGAGTTTCTACGGTTTGGCTACTTAAGAAAGCACACATGTACGCGTATGTATGTATGTGTATGGTTAGTCGTATGCCTTTGCCTATGTGCCTGTGTGCACGGGAGCTACCGTACTCGAAAGAGTGCAAACTGCAACTCCCTTAAATGTACGAATTCTCGAGTATCAAGTTCTAGTTTTTTTAATTTCTTTTTTTCTTCTTCCGCAGACTCCACATCTCGGACAGTTGTAGATTTTTTTATTTTGTTATTTTAGTTACGAAGTCAAACTGAGGCGATAGGGAATGGAAGTTTTTCCACCCCAAGCTCGAGTCTCCGACCGAATCAGCTCTTGACGACGGAATTTAAGTTCGCGTCGACCATTCACCTTAAATCGAGCACTGATCTTTCAAATAAGAGTTTTAATTAAATTTAAAATACGAAATTGTACGAAATTCTAAAGAATTTAAAAAAATGTTTGAGTGTCGAAGAACATTGATTTTCTTTTCGTCGTTTCGCCCGACAAAAGTTGAACTTTTATCGGACTTTTATGGAGCCCGTCCTTCGAACATTTTCTATTCTTTACTATTTTAGTCAATGTTATATTTTCGTTAAACTACATTTTAAATTATATAAAAATAATTATATTTCAATAAGTAAAAATAATTATACAATATAAAATAATTATACAATATATAAAATAATTATAATTCAATAATCAATAATTATATTTCATAAAAATAATTATATTTCGAATAATCATAATAATAGAATTATTTATGAACAAAACATTCCTCTCTTCAAATACGTATCAATTTCTTTACGACCTTATTTTTTTTTGTTATTTTGATTCAAAATACTTCGCATGCTCGTGGAGTCTAATCGAATATTCGCCTTAAATTGAGCACTGGTCTCTCGGAAAAAGTTTCCAATCATTTAAAAAAAAAACGGAATGGAACAAAATTCTAAAGAATGAAAAAAAGTTCGAGTATCGAAGGATATTGTTTTTTTTTTCTCGTAAATACGTCCGATAAAAGTTCAACTTTATACAGTGCATGAGTGAATCACCCGCCCTTCAAACATTTTCTACCCTTTACAATTCTAATCAATGCTTTATTTTTGTTAAATTATATTCTTTCAATTATATTAAAATAGTGATACTTCAAATAATCATAATAATGAAAACAATACAAAATAAACAATCCTTCGTGTATCCTTTTTTTTCGTATATCCGAAATACGTAACTACGCATGCTCGTGAATTGAATCGAGTCGAATCGATCTGGAACGAATTGAAAAATTGTTTCAAATGAACGGCAGCAGTTGCAGTTCGTGTCAACAACAAAATGTGGAGTAGGACATTTTTCTCGGCGCCTGTGTAGAGGATAATTTTGCCGTAGGGAGGGCGTCGATGGATTGGGTCATTAAGCTCGCAGTGGCGAGTTCGTCGTGTACATATATGCGTACACACACATAGATATACACATTTATGCGTACACACATATATATACATATATATGCGTACACACATATATATACATATATATGCGTACACACATATATATATACACATATATATACACATATATACGTACACACATCTATATACACATATATACGTACACACACATATATTTATACATATATATATATATATATATATGCATACATATACATGTCCACTCGCTTGGCTGGATTCTGCTTAACATTCAGCCAGGCACAGGCTCGCTGATTGGCTATTAATTATCCGCTCGATACGTCCGAGCAAGCGAGAGAATAACGATTAACCACGGCACGTATCGACGCGCGTGTGTGTTTGCACGACACCTCTTCTCATCCTCTTAACTCTCAATATCGTACATGTATGTATGTGTATATCTGTATATGCGTACACGCATCTCTCTCTCTCTCTCTCCCTCTCTCTCTCTCTCTCTCTCTCTCTATATATATATGTATATATATATATATATATATATATATATATATATATATATATATATATATATATATATATATATATATATATATATATACACACACACACACACACACACACACACACACACACACACACACACACACACACACACACACACGCACATACGCATAATGTAGTTTTCCGTTCACGTTCGTAGATCGATAGTAGATCAAGCTTCTGCGAGTATAGATTATAGCTGATATCAAGTGCGCGTTCACGCATCTGAAGCGCGTAAATCAAGAACATCGTTCTCGTTAATTTGGGATCTTGAGTGCGAACCCCGAGACCGCGTTCGTTCGAGGCATATTCACAAAATCCTCCCCTCATCCATCTACCCATATTATACGATCAATCGTTGTACGATCGATCGACTCTTGCTACGATACCCGATCGGGCCAAGTCCGCGCATCGGTCAATCCACTTATAACGTTCACCCTGAAATACCACACTTGCCTTAACGTTTCACCCATACTACACCGGACTGTCGAACACCGCACGACTTTGGTTCTTCTACCGTTTCTCGTTGAGGTGATGTTGATTGATACGTTTTTTTCACATGTGTTTGGAAACTCTATGGACCATTGAACACAGTCGTTCAACACGTGGAAATTCTTATTGTTTTCATCTATTTTTGTACCGTTTTTTCGATAAAATGTTGTATGTATGTATACATTGATATATCGATGAATTTATATATTGAGGTATTGATATATTGATGCATTGATATATTCATATATTGATGTATTGATGAATTAATATATCGAGGTATTGATATATTGATTCGTTGATATATTCATTTATTGATGTATTGATATATTGATATATTGATATATAATCGATGAACATACGGAACTACAACATTCCAATTTTTTGCACGAATTGAAAAATCATAGTGCATTGAGTACCCATATATTTTGGAAAAGATTAATAATTGCTTGAACAATTTAAGGAAGTTAAATCCCTGTAGTAAAACGATCGTAAGCAGGCACATGGAGCTTAGCAACGTGACGTAAAGTGTATAGTGTTTTATCGAACCATGCCAAAAACTAAACTCAACGATCACTTGGAATATCATATATTATATAAATTAATTGTTGAGAAAAAATATCAATTACCACTGTCAAATCGCCATCATGTTAATGTTCCCACGCAACTGCGTATGAGGGTCATCAAAATAATTGCTACATGCTGGACGATCGTGGGACTGTTCGCGTTCGACACGTGGGTATGGGCGACAGGATCTTCGCGTACTAGTGAACTTGCGGTATTTTCTCACCCCCGTATATTACACCGATCGACCGTTACTTGATCACGCTTCTGGGTTCCCTACACGCGCGTACGTAATGGTATACATTACGATAAACTAGAAGTATATAAAGAATCGCACGCACCCAAATGGTTACGCTGTTGAAAACGCGTCTCTCTCTCTCTCTCTTTCTCTCTTTCCTTTTCTCGAAAAACGATATAACATGGTACCTACCGCGTACGCGTATGCGTGTACAGCGAGATACGCGAGAGAGGAGAGTACAAGACGCGTTCGGAAGATGCCGGAGGAGATGCTTTATTATGCGTGCGGTGCACGGTAGCCCTCTGTCGCGAGTGCACACGTGCGAGAAGGATCCTTCGTGCGGGTTCTCCGTGCTCCTTCGACCACAGCAACGGAGATGCTCTACAATCCATACACGTGTACAGACGTATGAGTCGCGGCTGCATATATATGCGTGCCTATGTGTTCATATATTGTCTAAGATCGTTGAGTTCGCAATACCCGGAGGGGATCACGAATAGGAACGGGATGAATGAGCGAGTACTTGTGAGCAGGAAGAGGATGAGAGGAGTATAAAAAAGACATAAAAAAAGTGCATTGGGTGATACTTGGCACACAATGAACGTGAAACCTTGAAATGCGGGCCGCAAATATCCAGCATATTTACATAAAGGTCATTTCAAGAAACGTCCGGTCCCAAAATAATCTATAATGAGGTTAATAAAATTATAAACTCTTTAAAATAGCCCGATGTGTTATATATATATATATATCACATTCTTAAAATGACCTTTATGTAAATAAGCTTACATGTATCTAGAGATGATTTGGGGGCTTTGGATTTACGTAATATTGAATGCAGGGGGAATTAGTCACTCACAAGAAACATCATTCAAGTGTCCGCCTCCGATTTTATTGAAACTCATATATGTGATAAAGCATTGAAAACTATTAACCACGTATTTTTTCTTATATGCGGGCAAACGGTTTCAAGGGAGGAAACCACCCCTCAAAGAAAAGCGCGTCAACCCCTAACTCTTCGCTGACACATTTATATTTGGCCACGATTTTGACACACCGAGTCAATTTGACCCGGTTGTCAAATAATACTACATGCACCTGCCATTAACAACTGTACCGTCGGTTTTTATTGAAAAAAAATCAGGAATACACTTTAAGCATTGCTTAAAATGTCTGCATCATTGAAATTCGAAGAGTATAAAATTGAATTGATGCAAAACATTATTTACAACTTCCAAATTTGGGAAAGTGAGCTTTTTATTTCAAATTTGTCCTGGTCAAAAAGACCTAGTGTGTCAACTTAGGATTAATTACATTTTATTCGATACTTGTATAGTGCATTTTTCATCGCCTTACATTGAAAGAAATTTTGGTTTTTGTTTCGTTCAGATTGGTGAACTGCTTGGGGGTGAAACTGCAAAATCACCCCTCGAGACGCCTTTCTTTGAGGGGGTGGTTTTCCATCTTAGAAACGTTATTCCGCCGATACGAAAAAATACGTGGCTAATAGTTTTCAATGCTTTATCACATATTCGAGTACTAACAAAATAAAAGGCGGACACCTAAGTGATGTTCCTTGTGAGACGGCAATTCGCCAAATCGAATACTTTCAAAATCACCTTCGCCCATCAATGTATGTACGTATTCGAGGGCGCAGGATCAACTATGTGAATTAGCACGGAACGTCTGCGGCAACTTGTTTGGAGTACCCTAAATCATGATATTGATGTTTGCCTCGATGGAATGCAATAGAAATTCTTCTTCATTTTCTCATCTCTTCATTTTCACTACTATACAAACTCTTTTTTAGCAATTGCAGGTTACGGATCTTCAATGAGAATTTCCAAAAATGCCTCAGTCATTTTCGTCGCCTAAATATGCTGGAAAAATGTAAGTCATACGAAAAGAAAAATATATTTTCGTTGCATTCTAACTGCAAACTTCAATACCATGCTAAATCGCGAATTGAGGTCCTGCAAAGAACCAAAGTGTTTTATAACTCCATAGAAAAAAATCAACCGTCGATCTGAGGATTTCTCCTAAATAATAATTGTCACCAGACAAGATTTTTGTAAATTGCGATATGTACAATAAAAAAAAAAATTGCCATTATTTCACATATTTTTTCATAAATTTTCTCTAAAAAATGTTCTACTGGTCGAACCCACTTTTGATATACGGACATAGGTAAAACGGAGTACAGTATAAACGACGATTTCATGGAATTTTTTTCTCCCAAAAAAAACGGTAGATTTATCACCAGCGTAACATCTCACAATCAATTCATCGCGATTCGTGTTTTATGTCATTGTCGGCGGCGAAGATTCAGCGATTATACAAAAACATATAACGGTCAAGAAAATGGCAAACATAAAATAAGTTTTTTTTTTCAGCCGCGTACTATAAAACCGTCAAGAAGTACGGACGATTTAACGTTTTATATGCCTCATCAACGAGCTCGGCGGCGTCGATAGTTCATCGCGATTCGTGCGAGCTTTTATTTATAACAGTCGCAATCGTACTGTCGCGAATTGGAAATATCAGCAGGAGGAAAAGCCGGCGCATAGCCCTTTGGCGAAAGAGAAGCAGAAGCCTCGTGCCCGCGGTTACTTTGTCGTCCCGCTGGGTATTAAACCATTAACACACCAGGCACGTCCCGTCGAGTAATTTGCAGCGTTCGCGTGTGTGCATCGCTCCCTCTCTCTCTCTCTCTCTCTCTCTCTCTCTCTCTCTCTCTCTCTCCCCCTCTCTCTCTCTCTCTCTCTCGCGTTTCGATATCCGCAGCTCGAGGGATCGAAGCACCGGATCTCTCTCATCTGGTACTATCTTCCGATAAGACTATCGCAGATGCACCAACTCTCCGCTGCTCTGTAGTCGATCCAAACTCGATACACTCCTAGCTAATTCTAGCTCCTCCCTCGACTTTCCCGACGTGGTCTTCCCTTATCGAATACCTCCGTGCGAGATCAGCCGTGGATCTTAAAGTCCAACGAGACTGGCGAAGCCCACAGCAATCAGTTCGTTCTTTGATATAAATTCTCTAACAAGTCCAACCAGAAATCGCCGGCTTGCGAATGAAGAAAATAAAACTTAAAAAACACTTGCAAGGAACAAGTTCCCGTCTTCGAATTCGTTGGAACTCATATATATGTGATACGGCATTGAAAATTATTAGACATGTTTTTTTTTATCGGCGAAAAAATGGTTTTAAGGGAGAAAACCACCCCTCGATTAAAGGCGTGTCACCCGTTCATTTTTTTAGTACTTCTGTAGTGGATTTTTCATCGCTCTACATTTGAAGAATTTCGGTTTTTGCTTCATTCAGATCGGTGGACTGCTTGTGGGGGAAACTGCAAAATCACCCCTCGACGCGCCTTTCATTGAGGGCTGGTCCCCCCCCCCCCCCCCCCCCCCCCCACAAAATGGTGATTTTCCTTGTTGAAACCATTCGCTCTCCATGATGAAAGTGTGGATTTTGCGTGTACCTTTTTTCGCGGAGGTTCTTCTTCAATGGGCTGGTCCTTTGAGCGAGAGGATTTCGCTTTTCCGATCGAGTGAACTTAGAAGGCCACGTAAGACTTCTAAATCTCAAAAGTTTAAAAACCATTTGAATTCAGTGACATTGAAGTTTGCATCTGTCAGCTACATTTTTTTCTCCGCATATTCAGAATACACATAGCACCAAAAACACTTCTCCGCATCCTCACAAGGCACCCAAAAATCTAAATTTGCCGAAAATATTTCAAATATCAATTGAAAAAAAATAATAATAAAATAAAATAAAGAAGAATCCGTGTTGCAGTCGAATTAATTATTTCCTCGTCCTTTTCGCTGCTCGAACTTACATCAACCGTAAAAATTTCATCCAACATCCGTGCCTAGACCATTAGCTTCAAAACGCCCCATAGGGCGTACTCGCGACTCTGTCGTTCGATCTCTGCTGCACTGTTATCCTCGTGTATTCCTCGTACTTTCAACCTCCCATTCGGTAAATCATTACTCACTCTGATTTACGCTTCGCCAACGAATTGTATTGTACCAGTTCGATGATAACTCTTATTAGGTTGGACTTTTTCATTCTCACCACTGTACCCATATTCTTGTATTTGTATATACATATGGATAAATGTTATTACGCGTCTGAAAAAAATGTTGAAGCAAAATGTGCACGAGACCCAGCCGCGAAAGAACGGACAAGAATGAGACGGAGTGTTAGGTAAGGATCGCTGGGACTGTTCAACAACACACGCGTGTGGCAATATGATCGCGCGTGGGTCGCAACTACGGGGTCCAAACGATTATTATTACAAAGAATAAAAGAGCTCGGACGATAAAGAAGGAGTGTTATATAGTGGCGAGCCATCCATAAATTTTCGACTTGCCAGCTTGGATAAACTATGGCTCCTTTAAACCTTCGATTCGTAACTATATGAAGGAACACTCTGGTAAATGTGAATACACCAATGATATATATACATACATATATATCCGCACACACACATATATATGTATACACGCATATGTACACTTATGCGTATATGGTAAATGAAAATGGTATATGGAAATTACATAGGGCGCGACTAATTATTGTAATTGGCATATTCGATCGGTGCACATGTGTACCAGGGAGTAACGATGCCCACGGGAATTTTCATTTAGTATATATATATATATATATATATATATATATATATATATATATATATATATATATATATATATATATATATATAATTATCTGTCGATCGTTTACACATTCGTAAAGATGCATATACGCGGGAGAGGAAACGTCCTAATCGATATTGCCTATCTCCGAAGCATATGTTCGACACGGCTGTTAACTATATTTTTATAACCTCTTCGGCGAGAGGGTCATGACCCCGGTACGTTTCGTAAAATAATATACTCTCGGTAGAGAAGTCATGTAAAAGCCCCCATCTTGGACGGAGAATTCTTTTATTCTACTCCGCCGGGCTTTGTGTCTGTGGATGCACATGCACATGGGCAGACATGTGCAAAAGCTCTATGTCGAAGCCAAGCCTGCGCATAATTTAACCCTAGGAGAAACTTTCATCGTGCGTTTTTTACGGTACACCTACGTTCTATCTGTCGTCGATCGAGAATCAACGAGATTTTCTCCGGGCTTTCGCGTGTCTCGATTCAACTTAGCAATAAGGTTTACACGGTGTCGCGTGGAGGAATATACATGTTTAAGAAGAGGATGAAACAGAGGGATGGAGGTTTTGTGCAGTTTAGAGATTGGGTGGTGGATGTCGATGTGATTTTTGGGAACGTTTGGGAATGGGGAGGTGGATGTTGCGTAAGGGGTAGGAGAAAGTATCAATGGAGGCTGCGAGAAAAAGTCGCTGCGGTACACCCTGTATGTAGTGGCTGGATGTGGTATCGGTGGGGCGTATGGCGTCTACGTGCACACAGACACACCTGGGCTAAGTGCATACTTGAGAATTTTACAAACCAGTACCGGTTAGACGGGCTAGCCTTCGGCCCCCGCGCCTTCTCCCGTGATTCTCTCTTGCCCGGCAGGTGCACCGAGCACCCGGACTCTGCCAGTCCTCGCTGTTTTTACGCCAGCGAGGCCTTACTATAATTCAATGATAGCTGGGATGCAGCCGTCGATCGCCTATTGGACAATCCTCAATGAGGAACAAACTGCATCAAGCTGGATTGGGTCAACGAATTTTGGAGCGTCCTGGTGGTCAAAATACGACAGGAAAACGCCGCCGAGTCTGTAAATGGAAAATGTAATTATCCGAGAGTTGGATCGATGTATCGGGACGCGTATCGAAGTTCCGAAGAAATGTAGCTATCAAATTGGAAGCACTTGGAATCTTCTGGTACTTCTGCAAAGCTCGGTTCAATCTACCTTCACGCTTGTCCTCATTTGCGGACCGTATGAGCCGTCGATTCACCCAACGACCTGGAGGGAGTGATTTGATTGCTGAAAGCACTTCCACTTGGGGGACAATCAACCAGTCGGGCTGCATGCACCCTGTGGGAAAGTAACATCCATATACTCTTTCCTCCGAACGTTTCCAATGTTGGAAAACCAGGTATGTAGAAGAAGGTCCGTGGTCCCTTGGTACTCTTTGGGCACTTTAGTGGGCCAGAGAAGCACAGAGTCGCAGCCAATTCTTTCGATAACTTAAACTTGACTTAAAATCAGCACGAGTTTTATACTCGACTGTTCCTGAGAATGTGACACTTGCGATGTTACGCGAGTTCAGGGTTGGCATACGGCTTGGATTCGAAACCATACGAGGGAAGCGGTCGCCTTCCATTTCGTGAGCAAGATCGCAGCAACTTTGTCACGAACCAAGTTTATGAAAGTTTCAAGAACATCCTGGAACTTTGAATGCATGATGCGAGGGCGCTCTTTTACCAGGGGTTGGAATAAACATGAGGGGGCGTATCTTATTCACGTTACGTGTATGTATATATCCACGAACACACGTATATGGTGTCACCTCTTTCACAGAGGGTTTACTAGAGTTACACCCATTGTTTCCCAATAGTTCTTCCAACCCCGGCCCTTTCGACATTCTCGAATCTCAGCTTTCATCTTCATCTCCTTCAACAAACGGCCTCCAACTTTGCGCACTGATAACAGTATAAAGACAGGCTATTAAAGTCAATTGAAGAGTACGAAGAAACTTTTTATTATCTACATCCCAAAGACAAAACAAGTAGGCTCGAATCCCCTTCAGGTCTTCATATGAGATGCTGATGTATGAAACGCCAGCCATGTTGGTATGACGCAAGAAAATCTTGACTGGCATTTCCAGACATCAAGTTCCGACACTGAAACGTCCGCAATGATCGAAATGGTTTTACAATCGCGTCTAAAACTGTCAAGATCAAAACGTGAATGATTGTCGCCTAACAAATTATGCTCGTCCATTTGAGTTTGGATAAATCCTGTTCCTCTCTGCAATTTATTTGGATCTGGATGAAAAAAAAATCGACGCTATAGCCGTTTTCCTCAGCTTCCATCAAGCGAGACATCCAAAACGATGTTGGTCTCAAAACTTTGAGGAGGCGAAGCCCCTTCCAAGCTTTATCGCGCGTATATGCGAAACTATTCAGTTTGAATCATGAGGTGGAATTGAACGAAGTGAAAGACGTAGGTAAATTTAAATCTTCTATGGTACTTGGCAGTTGCCCGCAGTGCGAGAGGATTGAATCATCTCTGGGTATCTCCTCGCAGAGTCTCGAGTGTCGAGAGCTACGGAGTCGTCAAGTACGGTACACATTTTTTTTCATAACGAACGTCAGAGACGTTGGTAGATACTCGCATGTGGAAGTTCATCACGTGAAACTTCACAAGGACTGGCCGGATGAGCTTGCAACGATGAAAGGGAAGTTGGATTCAATGCTCCTCGTCAAGCTCTCCAGTCCCAGCGCGAAAACGGGCTCCGTATTTCATTCGTCCATTTTTTATGTACCTAGCTCGCGCCTATCTCTTTTTTGCCCTTTTCCCTTGACATGCCTGAGGATCTCACCTGGACGGAACACCTCGAAATTCCTCGAGGGTCGACCTTGCTGACCGTAGAAGCAGGGCGAAGGAGAGACCAAGAGAGAGAAAAAGAGCCCAAACAAACTCGCCAGTTCGAGTGAAATTCAGCACTTGACCGCGACCAAATGTGGTTGGCCCCCTACGGGTGTACCTACCTAGTGGTACATACCTCAGGTACCAATAAACGCCAGACTATTTTCGTTCCTGAATTAACGAGGACTTTCGCAAAACGAAGAAAAAAAGAGTGATAAAATGTGAGAAATTCTAAAACTATTCGACACGGGCGGTCAAAACGTGTAGAAAGCGTTTTCGAACTTCCGTACAGCTCATGTTGTATCGCGGCTACGAGGTATTTCCGTTTTGCCCTTGCAGCTTCGACCGTGGAATTCGTAAAATGCATCTCTCCAGAGTCACGTGCAGCGCGAACAAAACTTTCCGATGTAACGTATACGCTCAAGTTCTCGCTCTCGATCTGGCCTCGTTTCCAACCATATACTTTTCCCCTTCCTTCTTCGAAACTCCCTCCGCCCTATTTATCTTCCTCCCGCAATTCCGTAATTGACACACGAATCGGCGTACCCGCGGATACTAAAAATAGGCTCGTACAGCCATTGGAAGAAGAACAAAAAATGGAACAAAACGGAAAAGCCGAATGACGAGGGAGAAAGAGACGTCTGCAGCCATTGGAGTATTCAAGAAGCGAATGAGGCGGAAACGGAGATAGGAATCTCTGTCTTGATTGATGAAAGAGAGAGGGAGAGAGGAAGATAGAACAAGGGAGTGATGGAAGACCGGAATGATAGGACTCTCGGATGAACGAGAAGACGAAGAAGGGAATCTTATAGAATTGCGTGCTCAAGTCGGGCTAACGATTTTCCATTCTAGCCAGGATTCAGATGTTGGAGAGTGACTCGAACGCGAGCGAGAAAGGGAGTGAGAAAGACTACACGAACTGTCTTTTCAAATCCCAAGAAGAGAAAGACACAGGATGCAACACACTCACGGGTCGTCTACTATTCCAAGCCGAGAATACTACCAGGCCTCAACCGGATACCATGAGGAGGCTAGGTTAACTTGTATATCTATACGATTGTCAGATCGACCAGGAGTAAGAAAAGAGAGAAGGCACGAGAGAAGCCAGGGGGATCGTTAATAAACCTTAGTTATGCCTCCTGAGAGCAGAGTGAACCGCTCAACCGTCTAATCTCTTTTATCCACTTTCATGACGCGAGCAGTGGTACTCAATCCCATCAGCCGATTGTTCGAATACATTTGTCCTAGGTAGGAAATTGCAATGTACGAATGCTCCTGAACTCATTCCACAATCGACACTCCTTTCTGGATTGTATTTGCCGAAGTATACTTTAGCAATCGATGACGAAGAACTGGGACTTCGAAATGTATTCTCACCGCTGAGATCTACTGACATCAATAGTCCTGTTTGGCCAAGCTGTTTTTCCTTCAAACGGTCCTCGCCGTGGGCATCGTCATCAGCGAGTCCCCTGTTGATCGTCTAACGACCCCCCGCGAATGTTATCCGCGTCGTAATATTTTGCAGAGTACCTCCGACATTACCGACTTTCTCACACCTTGATCGGGCCTAGTCGAATAGGCATTGGAAGACGCACCCCAGGGATTCCGGAGATTCAGGTTCATTTTTTTAATGACATTGTAGTACACAAGTCTCGTACTTCGTTCCCACGGACCAAGAACTTTCACGATTCTAACGAAACCGATTCGAGCTCTGATTCATTTACCCGATAGGCCTCCACATTGAACTTACACGGCAGAATGTAGCTTCTTAGGGATCTTCTGCATGCGCTGTATTTCAGTGATGACTTTTTTCAGCAGCTTCGAAAGGACCAACGGCCTATGGGTTTTATAGCCTAAGTCGAATCGCGGCTTCTCGCTGGTGCACTTTGAACCCAGTGGCACATTGAAGACATCGTAAACGTGATTCGTAACTTCGATAACCTGAAGATAAGCCCTACTGGTGTCTACATCACAGTAAAGTGGAAAATCGCCGATGGGCATGTGCGTTGTTACATATACTGCGGCATTTATTATACCGCAGCATTCATCCTGGTGATAGCTTCTGTGATGTGTAGCTGGGACTATGCGAGCACAAGTTCTGGTCTTATGGGCATATAACTTTTGGCTTCTAGACCTGATCTTTGCATGGCCCTATCTACCAGAAGCCTTCGGCCTCCCTCATCCTCCTTTGTGTTCCAGAAAGCCTTTCGGAACATCTTTATAGACCATGATATCTCCATTCCATATTTAGTGTCCAGGTTCGCGCCCTCACCGGTTATTATCTACCCTCGGTGAAACGGCCGACGGAAATGGATCAGAAGTAATCGGGCGAGAGGTTGCGGGGCATGGATAAAACTTCCAATGTCCATTTTGTCACTACATCGATCATTAATGTGTAACAACGTCTGTGGCCTACATAATGGAGTGTGGCAAATGTCAATGCCAGATTCTCGGTCATTGTTTCTCCCGTTCGACCTGACCTTCGCGTTCCCTCGATCGGAAGGTACAAAGCCCTAAAATATCCGCCAGGCTATTTTTCTCCCCGGTCTGCAGCCGGTTAAGCCAGACAACGCTGAAAACTGCACGGCTCTTGCGGCTAGAAGAGAAATCAACGGTGTCACGTGCAAGAAGAAGGTCGACAGGTTGAACGAGATTCTTTGACCTTTGGAAGAGTTCCAGACGGAATATTGCTGCCCTGAGAGACGCAATCGATTATGTATAACCGTGCAGACAATATCAGAATGCCAAGATCACTTCTGTGTGAGTCACGAGGCCAGCTCCGTCAATCGGGTCAGTAGGGTTGGTCCTTGCGATTGGATTGATCAGATTTCGAGCCAAGGTTTGGAAAAAAAAGATATGGGAGGAACAGAAGAAGAATAGAGATCCACTGATGACATCATGATCAATGGGGAAACGGCTATGTTCCTCAAGAGATCCACAATGCCTGACTTAGCGTGTACGTGAGGCACAAGACGAAAGATCATCCGCTGCGCGAACCGCAACTCCAGTGAGCAGCCACAAACCCGTGCAACGCTAGTTCTCCAGTATTCAAGGAGAGTCTTACCTCATTACCGCGCGATTAGCATTACCTACGCCTAGTAATTAGAGGATGCAATAACGAAAACGAGTTGCAGGATGGCGCGAAATTATCTTCCATCAAGCAATCTTCCTTCCATAGCATGACTGGATTTGTTTTTCCGGCTTGCACAAAAGAAAATAACAAGCAATGGGAACAGACGGGTGAGGGAAGTTTCCCGCATTGGCTAACTTGAACTCAGCTGCGTTCGTGAATCCGTTCCATGCACTTCGCAAGTTTTCATCACGTGTCTCGAAGTTATTCGAACTAGAAGCAAGTCGTAAGGAAGTCTTCAGAACCTAATTCGGTATCGTAACGCCGCCGGCTATTTTCATCATTCTACATGGCACGTTTGTACCTTGGACGCCATACAACATCTATTACTTTTGAATATTTTTCCAATTGCTGGCATTAAGACGCAACTAGCCGTTCTTGACGGCGTAATAGCACATTATTGACCTGTCCAGAAACGCTGGATAATCTATGCGCACGCTGCTTATCTCGTCGACGCGTATGTTTAACCTCAAGAGTGGAAACGTGTGCACCTATCGATTGCCAGTTCGCTGCGGCCTTGGGGCCATTCATCGCGAGGACGAAAAGGACTGAATATCCCTGTCGTGCGTCAAATATCGCATGTCTTATATATATTCAGAAAAGGTTTACTCGGTGAAAATGATAATTGCTCAAGGCATACATCACTTCTTGAGACTTCTGTGTTTACCGTAGGTGAACTTTGGAAGTGCCTATGAAGACTTCTGTTGGATCATATATCGAGTCTGTTGGTCGTCGTCACATAACAAGACGTTCGAAATAAGTCTCTTTGGCTCTCTCTCTCTCTCTCTCTCTCTATCTTTTCGTGTCTACGCGCAATTTGTCATGGAACAGTTTTCCTCGGGGCCAATAGGCGTATATTCTCGTTAATTATATGTATTTAAAGTGTGTATTCAACTGCTGTATATTTATGAGTCAAGTACATTAACAAGATAAGAGATAAGGAGATACTCGTTATCGTCGACTTTCTTTCGATCAGCGTGTTATCAACATGGAACAGTGATCACAGCATGGCAAAGCAAATTTTCCCAGTGTACAAGTTGTCGATTCAAAGGATCAGATCGTGCGGTTGAAATTAATGAGGCTAGAAGATCTTTGGCTAGGCAACGAGCAATAGCGATTGATCAGAGGGATCCTTCCGTGCCATATGAGAGACGGAGAGAAGGTGTGGATTCGAACAGTAGATGGAGACGAAAGGAGGCAGACGTTGACTCGAAAGATCTTTCGATCTCTCGAATCGTGACCCGCGCAGTCTGGTACACGGAGCTTGTCTTTCCTTCTCATTCCTCTTCTTCGTCTCTTCATACCCCTGGTGCCTCGAATTCCGCCTCACCTTCGTCTTCGTACGGATACACACACACACGAGATAACTTCCACGTGTTGCAACAGTGTGTATTTCTGGGCTCTTTCGCTGCTCGTGACAAGTGACTTTGAGAAGTTGCACCCGTCTGACGGATATGTCATCTGAACGATGACGACAAGCACGGAGACTTGCGAGGAGGGTTGGAGTGATGAGCCGTTGTCCCGTGGTATATGAGCCAACGTCCGACTATCAAAATATGCGTGACCATCGGGACTACTCCATTGGGAAAGAACCCAACGTGCCTACGTCCTAACACGGACACGTCGAACATCAACGAATCTCCACAATAATTATTCGTGGAATGACAGTTCGATATACGAGAAAAAAAGGCATTACAGTCGACATCTCCCAACACGTATAGTACATCATCCTTATTTTTATCTTCGCGTCCAATCAACTTCAACATGGAACATGGACCATATGCGGATTCGCTGTCTCCCACTTTCAACCGATCACTGAACGATTTCGACGTGGACCCGAATTCCAGTTTCGTAATAGCACTATCATCCTTATTACCCTGGAGAACGACCGAACTCTTCAGACATCAACTTTTAATCAAGTTGCAACGCGTGGGAGCATCATAGAACGTCAATGGTGGAAGGTTCCAAAACGACAAGCAAAAACGTGTTGACCGATCAGGAGGAACGCACCCTCGTCATCATATCCCTGATATTCGTGATTCAAGTCCCGCGTTTTGCGTATAATTAGTCGAATGATGCGACACTCTATCGTTCGGTTACCGCACAGCCGGCTCGCCTTCAGCCTGGGTCAATTTCCCTTAACTACCCAGAATCGACTGCCATGCTGCGGAACCACCTTGTTCACTATGCATAAGCAGTACGGCGTCCCTCACGATGCCTCGGCCATTCGCTCCCGGTGTGCACATAATCCGGACCACCCAGTTATCTGCCATTGAAGACGGGCCACATTATACGTGCGTATGGCTCGATCTCTCGATGCGATTCGTGGAGCATACATTTGCGCGTGTCCGTATACTTTGGCAGAGCCCATTGAAAGTGGCTCCCAATATTGCCAGTAAATCCCCAGAAGACTACCCGAGTCGAAATTTTCAGCCTATTTTGCCCCTCCAGATCCTCACAGTGGTAGGAGATAAAGGCAGTAGAGTAGCTTCGCATTCGATATAAAATGAGCTCCTACTTAACGCCTAGAACGGGAACAAATTTCCCTTTTCTCCACGTGCAGGCGCTGACGAGGACGTCGAATGGCACACGTATACACGCACACCCATACACTCTATTACCCATATAGAAATACATATGCCTGAATACGCGCATGCGTAGACACACGTATTTACCCGCACACATACATGCCTAAGCATACACCAACACATGTATACTAGTACCTATACGTATGTATGCGTGTCTGCTATAGGGATCCGCGTATACATGCATACATGAGGGCAATTCCTATCAAAAATATTGTAACTGTTTGCCCAAGATCCATTTCATCTACTTTGGAGAGTTGCTGGAGCTGCAGGGCCAAGTTTGAAGCGAATGCGAAAGCTTCGCTGGGTGGAGATAGCGGAAAGACCATTGGAAAAGTAGGCCTCTACGGCGAACACGCGGTCCTACCTAGTCCAACGCATGACGGTTACTGAAAACTATCAGACCCGCTCTTCCGAATGCGACCATCCCGACCCTCGTTTCGTCGAAACAGCCAAATGCACGATAGGTGCAAACGCAATCAAAAGAGGAGCTGCAACGACTTCAGCTAGGTTAGGTAGGAGTATAAGGGCCTATGCAGGAGGTAAGCAGCAAAGGAAGAGCGTGTGGTGGCCAATAGTAGAACTTCTAGTAGTAATCAGACTCAAGTGCGGCTGACATAGGATCAAAGACCTTTAAAATATCCACTAGGTCTGCCTATGACCGTTCATCAACTTGGCAAAGTGCGAATCCGAAGAAAAAGAACATTCAGGTTTTTCCCAAAGCGATCGGAAATGGTGTATGATTGTTTCCCGAAGATCGCAACGGCGGATGCTGGAGGTAAACTTTCACGGAGGTCATAAAAATGGTCGAAAGTTCAAACATCATGATCGTCGCATTACCGGATAGAGCCGAGCAGAAGAAAGAAGACATGGATCTGACAAAAGATATCCGAAGCTGACGATGTTCTCCACCCTGGTTCACCCGAATGCGCTGGATCGTGGAAGCTCGCAAGCTGCGAAGCTTCAACACTGGCAATGCATTTCGTTGGCTCTGCGGTCCCGTTCCGCACTCGTGCGGATGTGCACCAAGGAGCTTTTTTTTCTATCCGTCGTTGCACATTGAGCCTCGCTGAGCTTAGCGCCTTTTTTGTTCAACAGCAAAAAATTGCCTTTTCGCACGGTGCTGTGAGGATACTACGGTCGGTAATCGCCCGGCGCGTAATGCGATCACGTACGTAAAAAGGATTATATTTTGCCGACAATGAGCGACCGCTTCGGACGGAGAGATAGCCCGAGAATATCGACGGAAAACAGAAAAATAAACACAATATGGAAGGCGGAAGCGAAGCGTGCATACCGGTACTCCACATTTTTGTGCACTGACTATTTTTTAGGAAATTCCGCTGTAAGCTGCTACACCGCACAGCTTTATAGTTGGCGAGAGAAAAAAGTATTGCGCGGTATTAAGCGTGTGGAAAATGTGCTATTCTCTCACAGCCTCTCTCTCTCTCTCTCTCTCTCTCTCTCTCTCTCTCTCTCTCTCTCTCTCTCTCTCTCTCTCTATCAAGAATCAATGAAATCCGCGAATTACACTCCCACGCGAGAGTTAAATCGACGGTGACTACCGTAAATGAATATTCCTCTCCCTTTGGAATTTCTTTCCATTCATAATTGATCGAACGTGAAAAAGCGTGCGATATTTTCGCCTGCCTCGATCCGAATTCTCCAATATTCAAAATTAGGTCAGAGAAATCTTTCAATTCATTGGAAGTCAACAAACCAAAAACGAGAGAATGTCTCTACTCGAGCAATTGGATTTTTTTCAAAACTTCCAATTCCGCGTCACATTTTTTTGACAAAATGACAAAAACACGAAAAATCTACAAATTTCCACAGTTAAGAGGATTATCAGAAGAATAATGCATCATATTAACGTTTGAACAAATGCAATTGAATAGAAATAAATGTTTTTTTACTTGCTCAAATTTTTGTCGAAGCTTTACGCTACACGAAAAACCCAGAGGTTTTTTTTTATCGTTATGAAGGATCTGCAACCCGAGTACTCAAAAAACCAACTTGTACGATAATAAAAACAAAAAAATGAATAAATGAAAGAAAAATATGTCATTGTATTCCAACCATGCAAGCTTTGACATCATCACTTTTGAGAGTCCACTTCACAAACGCAGAACCGACTAATCTGTGTTCGTAGAGTACAAAATTACGAAATCATTTTAAAGGATGTCCATTCCTGGGTAAGAGTACTCGTAGGATGTTTGTATTATCTTGAATCTTGGCTGGGAATACAGGCAGGACAAATTTGCCAGTCATCAGGCATTCTCTCTCTCTCTCTCTTTCTCTCTCTCTCTCTCTCTCTCTCTCTCTCTCTCTCATTCCTCCCTTGATTCTCCATCGAGCTCTACCGAGAGTCAAAGCACGTTTGATCTCCCTGATCTTATTGATCGGGTATTCGGACATACCTGCATATGATCGCACTGCAGTGCGACGTTATATTCCTAATGACTGGGTATTGAATATCAATGATGTCCCCTTTGTGTCAGTAATACGGCGCACAAAGCTGGGCTCTCGACGTATGCGTCCGCACGATTCCGCTATTATCTGCAATGTACCGCACACATCCATCCCCCTCGGTCCTTCTTGCTTTTTCGACGTTACTTTTCGAGTTGTACGTTTGATAAAAATCCAGTCAGCAAAGCTGCCTCGAATGAAGTAGCGTTTCGTCAGATTCCATTCCAACTCATTAAAACCTTCCTCAAAGCCTTGATATTCGCAAATTTGACGATTGAAATTTCCAAATTTGTTAACATCGAGGCTGACAGGAAGGAACCATCCCCCAAAGATGCGCAACAGCTATGCAGGGGGAAAAGACCGTCGCGAGATCAAAGCTCCTTTTTGAAATGATCTATGACGCACATAGTTGGGTAATAACCGCATCTCTTTTAAATTGAAGGTCTTGAGAGGGCCTTCAAGTTTTCCTTCTTAACTAGAGGCTGCGGCTGATACGCGAGAATAATTTAGTATGTCGGCTCGCGTTGCCTTGGGGGTCGAGGGGAGAGAAAATTCAAGTAGCCTAAACGAGATGCTGCGTCGTGTAATTCTCTCTCTCTCTATTTCTCTTTCTCTCGGTCCCCAGCTCCCTCTTGTATTTTGCCCCCTTTGCTCGAGGGCCGAAAGACTTTAGACCGTGCGGTGACTCCTCTCTCGTTGCTCTATCATTAATTAGAGGTTCAAAGTATGCACATCCCGCAACCCTCGGAGTTTCTCTCGCCCTCTTTGTTTCTTGCTCTCCGTCTCGCCATATTTTCGCGTTATTCTCTTTAACTCGTGCGCATAACTCGAGACTAGGAGACGTTATTAACGTGACATAACGCTACGAAGCAGAGAGAGAGGGAGGGAGAGAGAGAGAGAGAGAGGGGGGAAATAAAGAGTGAACGGTACACGACACACTCGTCTCACAACGTTTGCATTCGCGTTCTCAGTAACCCCGTACATACACACGTCTATATTTAAATCGCCGCCCACTCACTCCCTCGCGGCTCTTGCGCCGGAAAAAGCCTCTCAGAGGCAAAACACCCCACGTGCAATGTGACTTGCGAGCTTTTACAACCTCGAGTTTTGGCACGTGCTCATATCGCGCTCAACGATCCACTGGCAATTCAATAATGCCTCCTTTTATCCGCAAAATATCTTTGTAACCCCACATCAACGGAACTTATCGATGCTGCATATGTTTCCATTCGTTTGATCCACTTGAATGACATTGATTCTCCGAGATGGACATTTTCATTCTATTACTAACACCTATAGCCTCAGCCGATTTTTCACTGGTCCATTTTCATAAAAGAAGATTGCTAATTTACCATGGAAACCATCTAATGGACCATGATGTTTTGGGTAGCTACATCTGACCCCCTGCAACGCCACCGGCCTACCGTAATGTTGGTTTGATGGCCTCTGTTCTCCTCCGAGATACGGTGCCCGTTATGGAGAAACGTTTTGCAAAGTCGTTAATACATCCGGGATACATGGCCGGGGCGCATAAACCACAGGCAGAATTCGAGCACATAGTGGTAGATGCTTTTAGGACCTTTTGCGGTTATTGCAACGATTTCCCTATATTCATGCAGTGATTCCAAAGGCACTCCAACATCGTGGGTCTATAGCGCACAATAACGAGGATTTGTTTTATATATTTATGCATATTTAGACAATCTACATCGATCGATTTATAAACAAGGATAAATCGATTACCTGGAAATACAGTGAAAAGGAATTTTGAAGACATTCGACTTCGAGAACGATCCTCGTAATAGCCAATTGTCTCCATACTCAACATCATCATGGAAGCCGATATTCTCAAAGTCCTCGTTGGATAAATGTAAGCATATTCATATGAACGTCAGTGCAAGGGTTGCCCTGACCCTAAGAGGGGCAAGGATCGTTTCCTCATATATAGAGTGGGGCAACAACTGTTAGCAGTATAAATAGTTCCCAACCTATCAGGCTCGGAGGAAAACTTTTCCTATAATAGTTGCATAGTTCGAAGAGGGTCATCGAGTGGTGGCTGCGAGGTGTGTCCAGGTGGAGGCTTCGGAGATTTCGAGGTTGCCTTGATTTTTTAAAGTAGGTCAACTTTTTTTCAAAATTTTAGCGAGGAACTGGAAATAAGTTCGCACACCAAAAAAATTCAGTGTTTTAGTCTAGAATCGATTCAACGGCGCAAACACTTACTCATATAAAAGGTGCTTGAAATGATAGCCATCACTTTCAATGCACGCTTGCATTCTGATTCGCGTTGATTGCATTGTCTTTTTGAACACGTCGGTTTTTTTTATGGGGGACTTTAAAAGACATGATGTACGAAGAAGTGCCGACTACTGCGCAAGATATGGACGGAGTAATAATTAGATCCTGTTCGTTAACACAGACTGACGTGATTAATAAGACAATACAATCACCACCATTCATCCAATGGTGGATTGAATAAAATATCTTTCCGAGCGGAACAGAGTACAATAAAGTGCGTGTTGAGTCTCCTGAGTGATGGAAATTTAAAATTTCCATTTACAGCTCAGTCGTATATTTAAAGTTATTGTTTATAAATTTTATCAATTTATTTATTGCTATTATCAATGGTGGATTGAATAAAATATCTTTTCAGGCGGAATAGAGTACAATAAAGTGAGTGTTGTGCCTCCTGGGTGATGGGAAGTTGCAATTTTCATTTGCAACTCAAGCTTATATTTAAGGCCTTAGGCCTAAAACCGGGTATAAAATCATGTGCGAATTTAACAATTTTTTTCGTATGAAAAAGTGATGCACTCATAAAATTAATTATACATCTATTTAGTATGAATATCGAGCTGTTAGAAAATATATATATATTTTTTTTCGATGTACAAAATGGCCGACTACTAATATTACTTTTGGTATCTTTTTTTAGGCCCTCCACGGCGTGACATTTAGCATCCACAATTTTTTACCTAGAACAAAAAACAAAAATTTTTGTCAACCTACATTAGAATACCTAGAGAAGTACGTACGGAATTTAGAAAATATTGTTTTATTCATAAGTTGTAGGTATTTGAACTTAAGAAATGAATTTTGAGTGAAAAATTTCGCCATAACTGCTCATAAACTGTTCATAAAATAAAAAGTTTTCGATTAACCAGAATTCCGTACGTACTTATCTGCAAAATGCAATTAGGAACATAACTTTTATATTTGAAGTAAATCGAGTGAAAATTGTTGAAGTCATTTGTCACGCCAATTGGAAAAAAGCTGTTTCGAGAAGTTCCGAGTAGCCGGCCATTTTGTACAAAAAATATTTTCTCACAGCTTGATATTTATACTAAATAGATGTGTAATTAATTTGATGAGTAAATCACTTTTGCATGCGAAAAAAATTGTTAAATTCGCACATGATTATATACCCGTTACTGTGGCCTAAGCCCTTAAAGTTAGTATTTAAACAATATGGAAAAGCTCAAGAGTTTGCCGAAAACAAGGGGATTGAGGAAACCCAAGCTTTTTCACGTGCCTTTTTTATTGTGTTAATTCATAAACGGATCTATCCTCATCGATCTTACGACAAGTCGATTGGAAATCGTATGCTTTGAGGCAGGTTGCCCCATACCTCCGCTCCAAATTGACTCGATACTTTGATCCACTTTGGATGAATTGTGAAAAGTTCGCAGCTTTTAGCGCGGGGTTTCGCGGTGGTTGTGTAGTTGCGGCAAAGGACCAGCGGCAGCTTTGGAGGCGAAAGGGGAAGCAGGTTCGAGAGTTAGGGGTTGAGGAACACGGTGGTAAAACTTTAATGGGCACTGGACGCGATTCAGTTATCCGGGACGAGTTTCGACGACGGTATACGTACAGGGACCACCTCGCGTTGATGCCTCGCCAATGACTCACCTTTCCTATACCAAACCGAACACCATGCGTTACGCGTTTATGCGCATAAGCCGCAATTAATTATCGTGGAGTAGCGCGCATCCGGTGGCTATTGAAATCACAGCGGTAATAATTGTCACGACTTTCGACGTTAAATCCCGTTACGCTTGGACGGCTTAATGGGAATTATTGATAAAGGATTGGACGCGCGGTCGCGATCGCACACGATGACCAAGAACGAAATGTCCACACGGGATAACGACGAGAGCGTGCGAGGGACAAAACAATCGGAGTCGACAAGCAGATCCGTCTGATTCGATTGAATTTTACTTTCGTTGGATGTGTAGCGAGAAAACTGCTGAGCTTGGCTTATAATTGAATTTGTTTGAGTTTATTTGGATATGCCAGAGCCACGGAAAACGGCAAAGTTGAGGTCATCGTTATTGTTTGGGTTTGTTTGGATTTGCCACAGCCACGGTAAGGGACAACGTTAAGCTTATCGTTCAACTTGTTTGGGTCTGTTTGGGTTTGCAACAGCAATGGGAAAAGGCAAAGTTAAGCACGGCGCTGAAGTTTGCATCGTTGGAATGCAACGAAAACATTTTTTTTTCACTTTCATAATTTTTCTTTGGCAGAGTTGAACTACTGAAATGACGCAAACATTTTTTAGGATTTTTATTTAGCGATCTAGAACAAATTTGCGTAATTTGATTTTGGATAATAACATAAGTGAGACATTGGAAGGAACTTTCGTTGCGTTCCAACGATGCAAACTTCAGCCCCATAAGTTAAGCTTATAGTTGAACTTGTTTGGGTTTGCAACAGCAACAGGAAAGGGCAAAGTTGCGGTCATCGTTAAACTTCTGGGGTCTATTTAGGTTTGTCACAGCAACGGTAAAGGGCAAAGTTGAGCTTATAGTCGAACTTGTTCGGGTTTGTTTCGGCCTGCCACATCCACGGGAAAGCGCAATGATAAGCTTATCGTTGAACTTGTTTGGGTCTGGGTTTGCAACGGCGATGGGAAAAGGCAAAGTTAAGCTTATAGTTAAACTTGTTTAGTTTTGCCACAGCAAAGGGGAAAGGGCAAAGTTGAGGTCATCGTTAAAATTGTTTGGGTCTATTTAGATTTGCCTCAGCAACGGTAAAGGGCAAAGTTGAGCTTATAGTCGAACTTGTTTGGGTTTATTTGAGTTTGCCACAGCCACGGGAAGGGGCAAAGTTAAGCTCATTGTTGAACGTGTTTGGATCTACTTGGGATTGCCACAGCAATGGGAAAAGACAATGTTGGGCTTGTCGTTAAACGTGGTTGGGATTGCAACAGCAATGGGTTGGTAAAGTCGAGCTTATAGTTGAACTTGTTTGGGTTTGCCACAGCAAGGGTAAAGGACGAAGTTGCGGTCATCGTTAGACTTCCTGGGTCTATTTAGGTTTGCCACAGCCACTTGAGAGGGCAAAGTTGAGCTCATCATTGAACTTGTTTGGATTTATTTGGGTTTGCCACAGCCACGGAAACGGACAGAGTTGAGCTTTTTGTTGAACTTATTCTCGCTTTTTGGAGTACACTTTTCTTTGCTTGCTACTCGTAAAAACGTTCACTTCGGCAATTTTTTTATCAACATCTTTTTTTATTTATTTCAATTTCTAAACGTCCTGTTGAGGAATTTTCATGGAAATAATTTGTGATCGAAACTCGAGGGTGCGGAAGATTCCCCGCGTGGTATTTACGAGAGAGACAAAGCTACGAGGGAACAACCCGAGAATGAGTTATTTAAAAAAACAACAATCTCATCCCCGGAGCCGCTATGATTATCCGTGGTCCAAATATCGTGAACCAAATAACCGTGGACCAAATATTGACGGTGGAATATGAGGCCACTCGCTGCAGGTTGCAAGCGCACACGTACAGCAGTCTCGAAAACTGCATCGAGTATATATACGAGAAGCAAAGCCCGAGAATATTGCGAATATCGCAGGAGCAATATTAAATTGAGACGGGACACGCGAGACGCGCACGAACGCGTATCAAGATTATGAATTCATTAGGCGAGGAGCCGGTTAGATGAAGGTCTCGGTGCGCCTTCCACCCTCCCTACTCAGGGCAATTTTCGTCAAAAGTGTCGGTGAATTGCCCCATTTTTTTTTCATGACGTTGAAGTTTGCATCGTTCGAATGCAACGATATTTTTTCTTTTTCGTTTCTTGATTTCGACCATTATCCATAGTTGCATTTTTCATGACGATGACGTTTGCATCGTTGGAATGCAACGATATTTTCTTCTTTTTAATTTTTTATTTCTTTTTTTTCGTTATTATCGAAAGTTGCATTTTTTCTTGACGTTGAGACTTGCATCGTTGAAATGCAACGATAATTGTTTTTTTTTTCTTCGTTTTTCATTTATTTATTTTTACCAATATCCAAAGTTGCATTTTTCATGACATTGACGTTTGTATCGTTGGAATGCAGCGATATTTCTTTCCTTTCCATTTTTCATTTCTTTATTTTCATTATTATCCAAAGTTGCATTTTTCATGACGTCGACGTTTGCATCGTTGGAGTGCAACGATATTTTTTTCACTTTTACAAATTATTTTTATTATTATCCAAAGGCTTTTGTTGCACATTGAGGTCGCGAATTTCTGATAAGAATACGTGGAAACGTTTGAGCGATTTTCAGAGCCCAAATAGGCCGAAAAATATTCGCATAATTAAAAAGAATTACTTTTCGTTGCGTTCGAACTATGCAAACTTTAACGTAATTTTTTTCGACTCTAATACAATTTTCTTCCTCGCTTCTTAGGGCAGCAGGAACTTCATGTGTAATAAGATTATAGAATGAAATTGCGCGCAACTGCACGTTTGTATAACATGAAAAAAAAACTGATTTCAATCCGGTTTTGTTAAAAATTAGAAAAATATCGTTCGACTTTCATGCACATTTACGGCGTGAAATAAAAAGGATCTCTTCGATCGGAATTATTTGACTTTTCGTTCATTGAATCCACGCGAGTTTCCATGGGTACGAATGCAATTTTCTTTTATCATTCTCTCGAATTTCAATTAATGAAGCGATTCATATGTAAAGTTTTTCAACGACCCAGTGCTGAATATTCAGACCCGCATATAAAAATGAAATTGAAGTTTGCATCAATGGAATGCAATGAAAGTTATTATTCTTCAATTGCTCGAAATTTTCTTTCCGAATATCGTATACGAAAATCTCTCAAACATTGGTTAAATTCACTCTATTTAGAGATCCAGCATTTAAATCCGCAAAAAGGGTATTGTAAAATAATAAAAATAAGGACATAAAAATATAAACAACGAATATTTGTTGCGATCCAATGATGCAAAGTTCAAGACCATACGGAAAAATTAAATTTAAAGACCTAATCGTCTTAAAATTTAATTCCCATCGAATATTTACATGCCAGTAAAATAACCGGTACAGTATTTCGAAAAATTGTCCATAGGGATTATTTTCCCCACGACTTTTATTACACAATTAATTACATTGATTTAAAGATAAATGTTATTTTTTCAACAACTACCTCAACACGAAGTCCATTCATTCTGCCTCCCTCGGTACTCTCGACATTTTTCCAGACGTAGAAATCGCTCGCAATTAAAAAAATTAATATTTCAACATTACCCAGACGTTTTAATTTTTCCATGATACTTTATTGATTGCAATTCGCGAGGAATTTTATCGGGCTTAACAGCTCGTGGAATATTCGTCGAGAGAGATCGAAGATCGAAAAGATAAGGAAGTACGGCTGCAGTATAGGCAAGCATATTGGGGTTCCCACTTTATTCGATCGATATCGTCCGGCATTCAGACGCATTATTAGCAGTTAGCCGTATAATTATGAGGAGCAATTAAGATTCTCGTCGTCGGTGTCTTCGTTCGAAATATATACGAAACACCGTGAGACCTCGCCTTTTATATACCTCGCCGATATAAGTATACCGTAGCAATTAAATCCGGCATTATGTTAATTAAAACGTTGATATTTATTGCGGACCCCTCCCGAACGGTGTACCAAGGTAATAAGGCTTTACAATTGCACAATCTCTTCTCTTATATTCAACAGGAAAAAAAGTACGCGTATATTTTACAAATACACTATAAAACATCCCAGTATTGGAGCTTTTTTTATCAATGGAAATGAAAAATTCCGGACACTCTTTTCCCCGACGTAACGAGAACATTTTAATTTTCCCTTCAGGGTTGATGAGAAAATCTTCCCTTCTTTATGCAGCAACTTTTCCTCGAAAATTTCATATGCCCTCCTTTTTTATCTGCCCTCAAGGTTCTTTTGAATTTTCAGGCACGACGTTTTCTGAATGTGCCGATGCACCCTCGAGCATCGCGCTTTTCCGCGTCGCCGGATCTTTTGAAAAATCCTTATCACATCATCGTGTATACGCGTATACACGTAAGACACATCCTTCGTGGAGGAACATTTATAATTGAAAGAAACCGAGAAACTGCAACGAAAAATTCGTGACTGGAGGTTTTGGGGACTACACGATGAGAACGTTTTTCTTTTTTTGTTTATGTGTTGACATTTCCTTTCGGAGAACTTTTAATTCAACATTCACCTCAATTACGTGTTCTTCGTGAGGTCGACTGGAAGTTCTTTTCTGTACTGAGTTCAACCGAGACATTTATACGTGACAAATTATTTAATTGCATCATGACCCAGTTTGCCGAAGCTCCGAATAGGCCGCGGTGGTGGATCGAAAGGATTGCTGCACTCGCTTAAAAAATTGGGTACGCCGTAAGAGCTTCAGCAAGCTAGAGCTTCGGTAGAGAAGAGCGGGGAAAAAATCTCTATACAATTAGGAGACTAGCTGTTGAGTTGAAAAATGAATATTTCGAAAATACTGTTATCACAGTAATAAGAAATAAAATGATGAAAGTTGCATCGTTTGAATGCAATGCAATTTTTTTTTAATTGTCTAAATTTCTTGACGAATTCGCGCAACGAAAATCGACATTTCGGATAATAATAAAAGCAAAGACGTAAAGAAATGAAAAGGAATTTTCGTTGCATTACAATCATGCAAACTTTAACATCGTAAGAATAAATCTATTCGACAATCAGCTCGAGCAGAAACTTTTATATTTCGTTGATCTAGCTTTCAAATTTTCTTATTAAACTCAGCGACTCATCACGTTAACTTCACGACGGTGGAACGTATTTTTCTTTCTTCTACATCCCGACGTTCTGTTGAAAAAGCAACAGACTCGAACTTTCTTTTGCCTCGAGTGTAGCTCGATGTTGAAGTGTTCGGCACTTTTTTATTTCATCGAACGATGATGAAAGATTAATTGTCACGAAGAAAAAATCTCTTGAGATTAAAAAAAAACTCTCGAGATATTATTAAATTTTCCCAAACCTTTTGGATATTTAACGGAGACTTTGTCCTTGGAGTGCCATATTTCAGGTGTTTACATTTTATTTTTTTTAAAGGAAACGAGTAAAGCTTTTCGAGTGCGGTTTTTTTCTTGCTTTTATTCATGATATACAGAACGTTAAAATTTTTTTTCTTTTTTTAAACCAAGATGGCGGCCGTTGCAGCTCCGCGAAAACAGGTCCTCAAATCGCGGGAGGTAAACGGCTGACATCACTGCCCCCTCTTTATTGATCTGAAACACAAATTCAAAGCATATTATCAATCTGTGACCCTTTGGTCATGGAATGACGGATGGGTTTTTCGTTTAGTACAAATTTCGGAAAATGGCGGCAATTTTAAAAAAAATCGAATTTTCGCGTTTTTTTTCGCATAAAAAGATAAATAATAAATGCAAAAATGTATGTATCGAAAAAACGATCCGTCATTCCGTGAAGACATATTTTCTGAGTATGCTCGCCAAATTTCAGGTCGATATGTTAATTACAGCGGTCAAGAGAATGTCAGCCATTTTTAAAAACGTGTTTTCGAGAAAAACGCGTTTAAAGTTTTGTAATGTGTTTACACAAATGTGTTTATAATTACCGCTAATCGGCGATGCCTGGTCCATAGAGGCATCCCTCCTCTTCTTCTAGCTGCTCATGTTGAGCCGCCAACATCTCCCGCTGCTCTTTCAAGGACAAAGTCTCCCTTAATGAAGACCCGAGCACTCCCTGAATCGAAATTAGATATCATTGAAGTTTTTACAAATTCACTTTGTCGAAAGCGGATTGTCCTTGAACGATTTTGCTGATTTTGCCACGTTGAACTGGATTCCTCGAGCAAATAAGTAGAACAATCGCAAGAAAAAGGCATCGGAATTTTCCAATGCACACACACATATAAATGCGTGTGTGTATGTGTGTATAGAAAGGTTGAGAAGCCGGGGTTCTGCGGTTTATAAGATCGCAATCTCGTGCTCGATGGGTGTCGCTGATTGTGATCGTGATCGTGAACGCGTGGTCACGATCGTTCGTCCTCTTCGCTATCTCATCTTGGCTTGATAGTCCTATATACACGTAGCTTGCGATACGACCCTAGTTTCACCACACTGTGGCACACAATGCACACACACCCAATCGCAGTGAAAACTTCTCTATTAATATGCAGGGCGTTTCGTGTCAGATGGACTTCTGCTTCGGGACAATCAAATAAAAGCGTCAGGTCATCTATAAATCAAAGCAGTTTCGGATGATCAATAAATCGAAATCAATTTTAGGCTATGTGTGAATCAAGTAATTTCTATTAGGACGTTGAATAAGTTCCCGCTGTTATCCAACAGATGGCGTTAACAGAGCTGTATGCGTGTAGTTCAAGATGGTCACGCGTCTATAAAGAAGTATTATAAGCAAGCTCGAAATTCAGTGTATGTCGTTTCGCCGAAATATAAACAACTTTTTTTTATAGTGTTAAGGCGCTATGTGAACGCTGAAAATTTGGATGATTTTCGGGAATTTTTTGGAAGCAAAGTACTCAATCAAATGTTTCGGAAAATCAAGAATATATTTGGCCATATTTGACCTATATTGCATAATTTTTTCATAGCAAAATATTGAGATTCAAGCGACTTATGCGCTGTCTTCGGAAGCGCCAAAGAAAAGTTCCTCTACTGCTGACATGATTTCGGCCGATTGAGTAGCTGAAACCGAAAAAGGAAAAAATGTCGTTAAACTGCAAAGTATTTCCGGTACAATGACGTAGGATTTTCGAGAAATATAAAACTCTAACAAAATGGCGTAGTTATGAAAAAAAGTCTGTTTTCTTGCCTATAAAATGTTCGTTTTTTTCAATGCCACATCGTCAATTTTCATCCAATCAAAAATATCCTACGTCATTATAGAGTAAATATATTCAAGAGTACTCAGTTCAAATTTCAAGTCAATAGGACAATTGCTCTTTGAGTTACAATGTCAGCAAATTTGAAAAATGTAATTTCGAGAAAAACGCGTTTAACGATTTGACTATCGATTTTTGCAAGATAAAATGATAATGATATTCTTGAAAGTATAAACTGTCGAAAAAGGCAAAAAAAATCGATTTTTTAAAAGTGTCACACTGGTATAGCCCCTTAAACATGTCAAATTTTGTGCGAGAAAAGAGTATTTGCAGGGAATTTTACTGCACTGCTTTATTTTTTTTTTAACCTGCAGCTGAAGCACACGGAATTATTGATGAGACTTACGGCGAGCATGCTCTGTCGGAAACAACATGCAGAAATTGGTTTGGACGTTTCAAAAATGATGATTTTTATATGTTGAATTGGAGGCTTACTTCTTGGAGACTCATGTCGAACGCTATAACGTTGAAGTTTGCATCGTTGGAATGCAACGATCTTTTCTCTTGAATTTTTTATTTCGTCATTTTTATCATTATCGAAAGTCTTCTTTTTGCAAACCGAGGTCGTACGTCTCTAATAAAAATGTGTAAACACGTTCCACTGATTTTCGCAGCCAAAAAAATGAGTAGTAAAAAATAATTCGTTTTCGTTGCATCCGATGCAAACTTCAACGTCATCAGACGCCAGCTGTACTTGCAGAATCATTAGGATTTGATCACACAACACTTTCGAAACGTTTGAAAGCATTAAGGCGTTACCCCCACTTGTAGCGCAAAAAAAGGCCTTTTTCATGAATTTTTTTGAAGAAAACTAGAAACCTTTTTTAATCGATCAATATACCATCTTAAAGAACTTCAAGAACCATCTTGAAGAACTTTCAGTAATTTTTTTATTGAAAAATATTACATTGTTCAGTGGCAAATGGCCGTCAATGAAATAATGTTTTTATATACACGGTTTTCGGTGACCAACATTGCGGCGAAGTGGATCATCTGAAGAAAAAAATGCGGATGGATTTAGTCAAATATAAGTATAAACTAGTCTTTAATCGAAGGATTTCAAAAAATATTCATTTTTCACAAAATGGCGGACAGTCGAAGTTAATGGTTCGATTTTAACGAAAAAAACGGCCGTTTTTTGCTATAAAACGGCCATTTTTTCGAAAAAAAATCGAAAGATTAAAGACTACATTTTTATGTATTAAATAAGCCTGCAAAGTTCAAGAAGATCGGTTCATTAGTGTTCGAGTAATCTTGGTCACCGACTTCAGAAATGCCATTTTGAGAAAAACGCGTTTAAAGTTTCTCTTTCAACGCGGATTCTTCTCTTTCAACGCTCATATCTCAGAGAATTTTGTTCGGATCGACTTGAAATGTTCAGGACTTATTCTCAGATACTTATACTTCAAAAAAAATGCAATAAAAAAATCGATTTTTTGCAAATCGCAAGTGGGGGTAACCCCTTAAAAATGATTTTTTTCAAATGAAGCATTCATTTTCACGAAAAAACAGCGAATACTTATTCAAAACCCCAACAGATTCTCTATTAATCAAACTCATTTTAGGTTCTCTATCAATCAAATTCATTTGGGGTCGTCGATAAATCGAATTAATCCTAGATTCTCTCTAAACCGAATGATTTTTACGTTATCCGTAAATCAAACAAATTTCCAGTTATCTATAGTCAAAATAACTTTTGAGTGATCCATTAATCAAAAAACTCCTGAGTCATCCATAAATCAAATAAGCTTCAGTTTATCTGTACATCAAATAAACTCTGAGTGATCTATAAACGAAAATCAAGTCACCGAATCATACCCGTAACTATGCACACCCAATTTTGGCTCTAACCCTCCAAATGAGCCAACCAACATTTCAGCAAAATAAAAAACCTACACTTTTCAAATAACGACCGCAATAACATTAGTTTCGCTCTGAAATCCTATATTTCGAATGCAACAGTTTGCACAAGCCTGTATTGTGACTGATTTCAGCAAGGATTTCCGTTTAAAAAATATTCTCAACAAAAATTACGTCTTTTCGAACGGAGCAGCTCCTAGATTTATTTCTTCGCCTGTAGATGTATTCCGTGTACGTATACGCGTAGTTCTTGTTCACGGTAGACATATGTGCGTAACATAATAGACTACGAATAAATACGTGCACAGAGGTACGGTTAATTTACGATTGCTCCTTACGTAATTTATAGATCCTGATCTAGATATTTTATTGGCTTCGTAATTGCGATACATCCGCCGAGCTATTTATATATATATTATATATCATACATATTATACCGCATGTCTATATATATATACACACACACACACACACACACACACACACACACACACACACACATATATATATATATATATATATATACACATGAGGCAGTTTACGACAAGCCAGCTTGTCCTATTCTTGGACGTCGCCGCAAACGGCTCATTATTTTCCAAGTGTTACTTGCAACTATCGAAAAAAATCCGAATCTTTTTCATTACGCACAATTAATACATCCTGCTCTCGTAAATCGACTACACGGTTGTTCCAATCATCAACTCGCGAATATATTGAATTTTAAATTCCGAAGAAGAAAAAATCGTTCGTTTCGCGCTGCAATTATCCGATGCGGAAAAAATCATGCGGCATTTTTCGTGAGACGACGGTGAGCGAGGTAGCTCGTAGGCTGCTTGGAATGTCCCATGTGTAATATGATATTATGCATGTATATATACTTTATAGCGCTCCACTGCAAGACGATAAACATATCGTTGGAGCTTCTCGCATTCGGGTGGCCCGGGGGATAAATCGTTGTTCGGAGTTGGCACGAATTTTACCGCTCCCTCTCTCTCGCTCTCTCTCTCTCACTCCGTCTCTTTCTCTCCTCTCGATCGCTTCTTATTCTATCTCCCTCGCACTCGAGAGCCAGATCGTTAGATGTTGTCGCAGGTGATTACCGTTCGGTGTCGAACCCAATGATCCCCGACTGGCAAAGCAAGTCTGCATGTACTGTGCGAATATACAGCAGGCGAGCAGGCCCGGAGAGAAGTCCTCTCTCGCTCGATCACCCGCAACAAAACAGAGTACGGCCCAGCAGCATCTGAAATGGATGGTCTCCGGTGCCTAATGACTTGACCGCACGAGGCACAAGTTCGGCCCAATCCTACAACTGCCTTCAGCTTTTATGGATGTGTATAGATATGTGTGTACACACACACACACACATCTATATATATATATATATATATATATATACATATACATATACATATACAACTATTCGTTAAATAGGTATATGAAGCCGTGTGTAAAATAAAACAAAAAAGGCCACAAAAAGGAGTCGCTGGTTTTACGATTTGAGCGACAAAGGGAGAGAGAGAAAGGGAGAGAGAGAGAGAGAGAGAGAGAGAGAGAGAGAGAGAGAGAGAGAGAGAGTTGACTTTGTGGGCGTAACGCCAAAGAGAGTTGACGACTCTTGCTATATCTCCCTTTGGTGCATACCCATGGTTCGTCTAGAGACCCATCATTTCACATCTTTCTACATGTTTTTGTTGCACCTTTCCACAACGATTGCGCACACGTTCAAAAAGATTTTTTTTCACGATAAACGATCATTTCAACGAGAGAGAGAGAGAGAGAGAGAGAGAGAGAGAGAGACTCATTCGTGGTCTTCAAAGAAATAGTACAACGGTAACCTACAATTCATGCCCTATGGCCATTCTCTTCGACAATCGGAGCACAAACATGCACGCAGCGATGTACGTGTAATTACTTTGAGCTGAGAAAAGCTTTCGCCACGAGATAAGAGCGCTAAATGCACGGGATAATCCAGCAATTACATCGAGGGAAACATTCGTTTTTTTGCCAAGCCACAGTTGCCTTCGTCGTTCGCCAAATCGCTAACTCACGTAGCTGGAGTGGTCGCGGTTTTGCTTTTTTCCTCGCTATGATCAAGGCGGGTGTTTATTTTTTCTTTTGACTAGGTAGATGTGTCGGTTGGAATATATACGGTTGAGGCAGGAAATAGGGATTTGTGGAAATTCCGTAGTGGGTGTAGTTGGAGAACATTGTTATGGAAAAGTGTGGACGATAGTAGTGATAACGAGAAAAATGTGGTGGCGGAAGTGTTTGCATAGTATAGGTGAACTCATAACATAGGGAAGAGAAATAAAATAGAGGAAGCGCAATATATAATTTTTATTTATTCCGTTGTATTATTTCTAAAGGATGGAATACAAAGTCGCGATTGTGAAGAATAATAATGCCAGAAGAATAAAAGACCAATTCATTTTTATTATTAACCATTTATTAGGTGGTAGAAGGGAATTGGATTATTGACGGTCTTCAAAGTTTTATTTTTGAATCGAGACGTAGACAATTATGATGATGTTTACATCCTTCAAGCGCAACAAATATTCGTTTTCTTTTTGCGGTAACATTTTTCTCCCTGACTTCGGGTACGATCGTTACTCGATACTCAATTACTCATTAATCAATTATCTATTAATCAATTACCCATTACTCAATTATTCATTATTCAATTACTCATTGCTCGATACTCGTTACTCAATTGCTCATTACTCAAATGCTCATTACTCAAATACTCATTACTCAAAAACTCATTGCTCAAATACTCATTGCTCAAATACTCATTATTCAAATACTCATTGCTCAAATACTCATTACTCAAATACTCATTGCTCAAATACTCATTACTCAAATACTCATTACTCAAATACTCATTACTCAAATACTCATTACTCAAATACTCATTACTCAAATACTTGTTACTCAAATACTTGTTACTCGTTACTTACATACTCATTATTAAATTACTCGTTACTCGCAATTGCTCATTATCCAGTTACTCGTTACTCAATTACCCATTACTTGATGACTTGTCAATGAATTGCGTATCACGCAATTAGCCATTACTCAATTAATCATTACCTCTTACTCAATGACGCAATTACTCATTACTCAATGGCCGATTACTCAATTATGCATTACTTCATTGCTCGTTACTTAATTACTCATTACTCAATCACTCATAACTCATTGCGCATTACCCATTACTCAGGTACTCAATTACCCAATTACTTAGTACATAATACTTGATTACTCATTACTCGATTACCCATTCCTTTATCAATTGATTACTTGCTCCTTGATTACTCATTACTCAATCAAAATTCCTTTTTTGTGGTCTTAGAGGCCTACAACCTCAATATACAAAACAAAAAGTGGATTATATATGTATTTTACACGATATGTCTGCGCAAAATACTTCTACGTCTGCGCCATAATAGGAAATGCCGCAAAATCAAAGTGAAAAACATGAAAATTTTCGCGAACGTAAAAGCAAGGAGCTCAAGTTATAGAAGGGCAGCGATGGAAAATACGAAATGGACGACGGTTCGATTTGACGGGAGGTTTTCCCGGGCTATAGAGCAGGCTCCGCTGTAACGAGGCAATAGAAACCCATTTTACTTTATCGACATGGGAACTACCGTCATTTCGTATCGGCTAGTAAAACTGGGTGACTATGTTCCCTAACCCGGCAAACTATTTTCTTCCACCCCCCCCCCCCCCCCCGCACTCACTATCGTTATCGGTCTGCGTATATGCGGACCGCGTGTGTATATTAAAATAGTAAACGTGTTCTCTCGTTGAACACTTGGCGCTACATACAAGCGGCATTTTATCGCCGGAATAAAGAGAAATCGAATCAGTTACGGACAATTTAATCCGAGCGTCGCAGAATTGCGTGAATGGATGTAACCACTTTGGATAAAACGAGGCGGGCGCGCGCGCGCGAGTGCACGGAAGCCTTTCGTTCCATCGTATAGCGATGTATGCGCTGCTATATATATCTTTACGTGTATCTTTGAAGGTGAATTCTCGGGACTTAAAGATTGAAAACCGAACGAGTGAGAATACGACGTCGAGACGGACGATTCAGCTACCTCTTAAAAGTTAAGAGAAGCCCTTGCACAAAACGCGCCCGTGAATAAGCGGATAAACTAACTTTAGAGCCACGGAAAATGTAGCTGAAGAGTACGAGACTTATTTTATTTTCATTATTATTATAGGGTGTCTCAAAGTGACCGCACATTTTCATTTATTAATAAATCGTATTGTTTATTTGAAAAGTACGAATATTTTTATTTCAATATAAGGTACAAACATGGAGGTTATGTGTAGAAATCAATATCCGATGAATGGCCCCCACGGCCCTGTTTGCAAACGTTCACTCTTTTGATGAAATTTTCAATAATATTTTGGCATAATTGCGGACTAATTTCATTAAGGCCTTAGGTCACAGTAACGGGTATAAAATCATGTGCGAATTTAACCATTTTTTTCGTATGAAAAAGTGATTCACTCATAAAATTTATAACACATCTATTTAGTACGAATATCAAGCTGTTAGAATATATATATATATATATATATATATATATATATATATATATATATATATATATATATTTTGTTTTCGATATATATATTTTGTTTTTCGACAAAATGGCCGACTACTCGATACTTCTCGAAATAGCTTTTCGCCCAATTAGCGTGATAGATAACTTCAACAATTTTCACTCGATTTATTTTCGCAGAGAAGTACGTACGGAATTTCTGATTAATCCAAAACTTTTTATTTTACGAGCAGTTTTTGAGCAGTTATAACGCAATTTTTCACTGAAAATTCATTTCTTAAGTTCAAATACCTACAACTTTTGAATAAAAGAATTTTTTTTTTTTAATTCTGTACGTACTGCTCTAGGTATTCTAATGTGGAATGACGAGAATTTTTGTTTTTTGTTCTAGGTAAAAAATTGTGGATGCTAAATGTCACGCCGCGGAGCGCCTAAAGAAAGATAACAAAAGCAAATATCAGTAGTTGGCCATTTTGTACATCGAAAAAAAATGTATATATATTTTTTCAAACAGCTTGATATTCATACTAAATAGATGTGTAATTAATTTTATGAGTAAACCACTTTTTCATACGAAAAAAACTGTTAAATTCGCACATGATTTTATACCCGTTACTGTGGCCTAAGGCCACAGCCTTTACCTTGCTTCCTCGAGCTCGAGAATGGTCTGTGGATCATTAGCATACACTTTTCCTTTCAGAAAAGCCCAAAAAGGAAGTCCAATGGGGTCAAATCGCACGATCTTGGTGGACAATTCATATCACCGCGGCGCAAGATAACGCGACCATGAAACTTCGTCTGCAATACCTATGCAGTAACATTGCAGCGAATAAAAATTTCTATGCGTTGCTCGATCGTGTAATTCGCCATGACTAAACCTCATTGCTTCCTGATGTCAGTTGTCGAAGATTAGTACCCTGTGTTCGCCACAAAAAAAAATGGCGCGCAATTTAAAATGTCAGGTCATTTTGAGAAAGCCTTTATTGTTATTATTATTGTATTTATCATCACGATCATTATTATTATGCGATAAGAGGAGTCATCGGTACTGAGACAGGGGATAAAGAGACACAGAGAGAGAGAGAGAGAGAGAGAGAGAGAGAGAGACAGAGAGAGAGAGAGAGACAGAGGAAGAGAGCAAAACTCTCGTTGCAACCGATTATTCATTGTCCGAGTTGGACGCCTGACAATGAGTCCTTGTTCACGACTGTGGACGGGATTCTCTCGGCCAGTCGGCCGTCCGAACACCCAGTGGATAAATCACCAACGGACCTACGTGGTCAGACGCGGGGGTACGAGATACCAGGCCGTGGTTCTTTTCCCGAGTAACGCCCTCGAGAGCTTTGGAAGCGCGCGTACCCAATATGGGACATTTTTTTTACCAACTCGGCCAACAGTGCTCGTCATTGTTAAATCTTTTTATTGAATATCCAATCATTTTTCGTTCGTGAAACGTGATTGTGCGTTTTTGACAAAAAGAAAAATCGCGGAAGTCTATTATGTAGGTATAATCGTATTTGAAGTTAAAAGACCTTTTCTAGTGAAAATTTTCCTCGACATTTCCACGAAAATTCTTTTTTGTATTTCCATTAAACTTCTATTTTACTAATTTGTTAGATTCAAAATATATTTTTTACAATGTTATCTTTGTCGATGAAAATCAATGGAACGTTTTTCATTGCCCACTGATAAAAATGGGCAATTCCAGAACAAATTGAACCGGATAATCTAATTTTTAATCAAATTCGGTTAAAATTACAAACAATTAAATATCAATTTAGCGATGAAAAAACAAATGAAAACTTATTATCTGCGAAACGTTTCAGTGTTTTTCGTTGCCCAATTCTGCGAGAGAAAATCGGAAATCCAAAGATACTGAATTGCACTCCAACGAAGCGAACATCATCGTCGCAGATACGCGATCCCATTGAATTTCATCGAAGTATTTGTTTCTCTCCTCTCCGACGTTTATCCTTCGAATCCATAACGACGTTTATCCATAATGACGATGCGTGAGGGAAAAATCGTGCGACACCTTAAATGGAGGAATTACGGTGGCAATTTTTAAAAAATTATAAAATCTCCGAGTGCTCGGATAAGAAAGAAGTACGAGCACCCGGTGTCGGGCACACGCCGCCTGATTTTCGCGACAACCGAGAGAGAACAGCGTATGGAGAGTGGACAAATGACAATTGTAGGGAGAGCGAGTGAGAGAGTCGTATGCCCGGGGTGCGTGCCGCGAGCCCGCCGGGACGGTGAGCGACTCTTTCATGCTGGGAAATCAGGCGTCTAAATCTAAACGGCCCCACGGCACACAAAAGCTATGGTATTATGCCTAGAAAGAGAGAGGGGTGAAGAGAGAGAGAGAGAGAGAGAGAGAGAGAGAGAGAGAGAGAGAGAGAGAGAGAGAGAGAGAGAGAGAGAGAGAGAGAGAGAGAGAGAGAGAGAGAGAGAGAGGAGAGAGGAGAGAGAGAGAGAGAGAGAGAGAGAGAGAGAGAGAGAGAGAGAGAGAGAGAGAGAGAGAGAGAGAGAGAGGAAACCCTCGCAGCGTTCTCGCGCCTCGAACCAACGCAACTAGAAGCACGAGGACGAGAGCCTCGACTAATTACCGTTAACGCGACTTGGTTAATTAACGTCGACGTTAATTTTTCATTCTAACGAAGAGAGAACAAGAGATAGTGAGAGAGCAACAGCGAGAGAGAAACGAAACAGAGACCAACACACCCACAGTCGCACATGTACACATCAAATTGTATATAGACTCACATACATCCTCCCTTATATAATCTTGTATAATGCAAATGGCGATACACAGACTCCACCAGAGGCTCCCGCGTGCATTAAACAAGTCGCCAGAAGTGCCGAGCCTGCACAAATTTCAAATTCCGTCTCATATATATCTCTCTGACAGAGTTTCTTCGTCAAATTACTTCCTGTCTCTCGTAGAAAATTCTCGCCTATAACATTTGTATAGATATATATATATATATATATATATATATATATATATATATATATATATATATATATATATATATATATATATATATATATATATATATATATATTGATATTATATCTTCAATTATTTTGTTAAATCTGATATTTGTTTTCGCTATGAATCAACTTCGAGATTTTGAATTCGAAATTTCGGTCCTTCTAAATATTGATCGTTCGAATTTCCGATCCCCACCCCATAGATGTTTCACTCAAGTATCTACACCAAGGTCTCAGAAGTAACTATATATATATATATATATATATATATATATATATATATATATATATATATATATATATATATATATATATATATATATATATATATATGTATATAGTTACTTCTGAGACCTTGGTGTAGATACTTGAGTGAAACATCTATGGGGTGGGGATCGAAATTTCGAATTGAAAATCTCGAAGTTGATTCATAGCGAAAACAAATATCAGATTTAACAAAATAATTGGAGATATAATATTAATTCGCCTGTATATATACACCAACCTATTCGAGACGTAAAATCGTCGTATTGTAAATATTACGACAGTTTACAATTTCGAGTTCATTGAAGCGAAGGACCAAAAAGTCGATCAGTTAAAATAGCGATGAGCCAAGATGGCGAACGGTCCGGATAGCGAAAACTTGGGATAGAGCAATACTACTTGCACTTCAGAATGAATATGGCAGATGGCGTCAGTGGTCAGTCGGGTCAGGCAGCCATGCCATGTTCGCTATTTAGGTATTCGCTATTTTGGACGATCGATCATTTGTGTTTTTAAGATCTACACATTCGAAGTCTGTAGTCTCTATATATGGCTTTTTGCTATAGATGGCATTACGAATATTAGATACTGACTTTTTTCTATTTCGGAGAAATGAATATTGTAGATTGTTCGAATCTGTATTTGTATGACTCAAACTGCAGACTATCTGAATATATGTTCTCGAATAAATGAGCTCTCGAATAAATAATCCTTTGGTATAATTTAACGTTCGTTATTTTGAGAGTTCATAATTCTGTCGTTTCGAAACCTTTGTCGTTCTATATTTGGTCATTCGACATTTTGGCCCCCACCCGAAGTTAGGTTAGATTAGCGAACTGCGGGTAGGAAGTGATAGGAAAGAGTTCAAATTGGGAAGGCCAATACGTAAAAAATCCGCAAGGGTATACGTTAGAACTCCGGAAATTACAATCTGCATACCGATGAATACACAAGATCGATGACATCGAACCGATGACATTCTCAAGTGCTCGGGAAATGGTAGAACTATAATTCATAGAAAATTCGTGTTCAATAATGGAAAGCCAACTGGTGCTTGGTCGTACTCGGGTTAAAGAGTTTTTAAATGCAATTTCGAAATATGCATATATATATATACAGGGTGTCCTGTTATGAATGGATAATCCTGCAACTGTCGATAGGTCACATCACGTCCTACTATATGCTGGAATTTCAGTCTAGTCTTTTACTACGGTTTTCGGTAGTTCGGTAGTTCGCTAGTTTCCCACGCTTTTCGAGATTTTGGGCTTTATGTTGTTTTTTCAAAAAAAAAATAATCTGCTTTTGATTGTTCGCATGCCATTTCTAAAAATGATATGAATCGACAATAACTAAGCAGCTTTTTTAAGTGATTGGCACGATATGCGTAGTACATTTTTTTCTACACCGCAGGCTATCAAAGTCAGATGCTCGAATTAGTTTGTATGAAAATTCTACATAAATTTTTTTTTCATAAAGTTTCCTTGACGAAAGTTAAAAAGAAGACTTTTCTAGATAAAACAAATACCCAAGAGTATTTAAAAAAAACGGGTAAAAAAGTGTATGATTTGTAGAAATGGGATGCGAAAAACCAACCGCTGATGATCTTTATCTCGAAAGCAGTGGGGCTTTTACTAAACTGAAATTCCAGCATACAGTATGACATGATCCGACCAATCGAGAGTTGCAGGATTATCCATCCATAACATAACCCTGTATATATAAAAATAGGTAGATAAATAAATATATATACAGGGTGTCCCTCTTATCTCTGCCACCCGAAATAACTCGGTAATTATTGACGTCACGAAAAAATGTTCCAGACAAAAGTTGTACGGTGCGAAGGGCGCCATAAAATGCGACCAATTTTTTTTTATTTCATTCTACGCGCTGTCGCACTGTGAAGGTCACCTCCACTTTTTTAAATCGAATGGTACATTTTTTTTCAACCATCTTGGGGAGCACCTCAAGGCGCAAAAAAACATTAGGGGGTCAAAGTCGTCCACGGTCGTTCAAGGTGACCTATTAAAATGAAATACAAAACTAAATATATCGGATCACTACCAAATATTTGGTAGTGATCCGAGATATTTTGATTTGTATTATCGCTACTGACCTTGAATGACCTTGAATGACTTTGAAGCCCTATTGTTTTTCATGCGGATTGAAGTACTCCACAAGATGGTTGAAAAAAATGTACCATTCCATTTTAAAAAGTGGAGGTGACTTCACTGTGCGTCAGCGCCTCCGCTGAAATAAAAAAAAAAATGTTCGCATTTGATGGCCACCTTCACACCGTGCAACTTTTGTCTGGAACATTTTTTCGTGACGTCGATAATTACCGAGTCATTTCGGGTGGCAGAGATAAGAGGGACACCCTGTATATGCATAAGGTCAGACTACCATTTAATTACGACTATACAGGTATACTCGTCGATGTTAGCTTGTTCGCGAATATACATTTACATGTGTACCGGCAGCTCGACGACGTTTCAAAAGAAATGAAAAAATAACTAATTGTTAAAACATTATTGCGAGGGGAAAAAAAGCGACAAAGTGATTTTTCAGCGTTGCTAAACGAAGCGCAATATTCTTTCTCGAGCTTTCTCCGCAACGTATAACTGCGAGGTCTCGAGGATCAGCCAGCTTTTGCGTACGCGGGGACCACGGGGACGGAGTTCCCGCAAAGCGGTGAAATAACGAGACGCGAGAGTCGAGCGCGACGCTCGCAATAACTTTTCCACCTTTTATTTTTCCCATCGTAAATTATCAAGAACCCCGTATGTATTTTGTACCAGCTCGCGAAGCTGCGCTGCGAGCTCGAATGAGAGAAAAGCCGCTTGCGTTGCTGAGCTTTTCTTTATGCTTTTTTAAACGTCTATATGTATAGCTCCGGACTCTCCAATCTCCGTTGTCGACGACATGGATGTATAACAATGCACGACTGTTCTCTCGGACATGCGTTCGCACCCGTGTAGGGCCGTTCATGTCGAACGAGACCCGTTCGTAAGTCATAAGTAATTTGAGCTTTTCAAGGAAATTTGGCAATGAAAGAAATCTGAGAGTTTAGGTACAGAATAAAAATGTTCTATCTGTTCTTTATATGTAGAAAAAATACCTTCAGATATTCACGACGTTCACGAGATATTCACGATTTTCATTTCCGAATTTTCATTTTTTCATTTCCTTGTTTTTATCATTATTGAAAAATTCTTTTTGCAAATTGATGTCGTAAATCTCTCATGAGAATGTAAAAAAAGGTTCGATTCATTTTCACAACCTCAATCCGGTAAAAAAATTAGCATTTAGAAGGAATTGTTTTTCGTTGCATTCCAACGATGCAAGCTTTAAGGCGTTACCCCCACTTGTAGCGCAAAAAAAGGCCTTTTTCATGAATTTTTTTAAAGAAAACTACAAAACTTTTTTAATCGATCAATATACCATCTTAAAGAACACATCTTGAAGAACTTTCAGTAATTTTTTTATTGAAAAATATTACATTGTTTAGTGGCAAATGGCCGTCAATGAAATAATGTTTTTATATACACGGTTTGCGGTGACCAACATTGCGGCGAAGTGGATCATCTGAAAAAAAAAATGCGGATGGATTTAGTCAAATATAAGTATAAACTAGTCTTTAATCGAAGGATTTTAAAAAATATTCATTTTTCACAAAATGGCGGACAGTCAAAGTTAATGGTTCGATTTTAACGAAAAAAACGGCCGTTTTTTGGCTATAAAACGGCCATTTTTTTCGAAAAAAAAATCGAACGATTAAAGACTACATTTTTATGTATTAAATAAGCCTGCAAAATTTCAAGAAGATCGGTTCATTAGTGTTCGAGTAATCTTGGTCACCGACTTCAGAAATGCCATTTTGAGAAAAACGCGTTTAAAGTTTCTCTTTCAACGCTCTTTCAACGCGGATTCTTCTCTTTCAACGCTCATATCTCAGTCAATTTTGTTCGGATCGACTTGAAATTTTCAGGACATATTCTCAGATACTTATACTTCAAAAAAATGCAAAAAAAAATCGATTTTTTCAAAATCGCAAGTGGGGGTAACCCCTTAACGTCATAGAAATTCTGACATACTTGATTTAATGGTTTTGAATTTTGCATCGTTGGAATGCAACGAAAATCCTTCGATATATTTAACTTCTTCATTTTCATTACTATCTAAACGCCTTTATTGGATTTTTAGGTCATAGGTCGCTGATAAGGATCTTTAAAAATTTGTCAGAGATATTTATAGCCTAAATGTGTCAAAAAAAATTGGGAAATAGGAGAAAAAAAATTCATTGCATTCCAACGATGCAAACTTCAATATCATTTGATTTAGCACGTCGCGAAGAATTTTGGATTTGAATTATTTGCTTGGAACTTTTCATTGAAAATACTTGACAGAAATTCGAGCCTTTATCAATATGCAACTTTTTTGTATCGCTAATTCTTTTTCATACAATTTGAAAAGTGAATTATTTTTTACACGATACTTCACCGAAGGTATTCAAAATATGTTTATTCATTCGATTAAATTTTACCGACCAGCTTAACTTTAGCCAGTAAATTAAGTAATTATTTCTTCGTAAAGTCCGCGCTGCACTGATAATTCCAGAGAATAAATTCGTGATTAAAATATCAACTGGCGAATAATTACCGCGACAGTTGTTGAATGACAGCAGTCTTTAAATATTTAAAAAAAAAACGGGCGAACCAGCACTGAACGCCCCATATATATGTATAAAAATATGTACATAGTTTTTTAAGTACACCACCGCCACGACACGGCAATTACAACTTTTTCCATCCCCCTCCACTTTTCGGTTTCCGCATTCATTTTAGCGACGAGTAATTAATGAAGGTCGGGTGTACACCTAAAACTTTCCGAGAGCTGGTCTTTGCAGCGCCCTCCACCTGATTTCCCGTTCTCTTCTTTCGTCCCGTGCCGCAGCTTTTTTCCGCCCTTCCCGTATAACTGTACGCTTCCCTTGGAGCTGAAATTGCCTTGCCCACAATTTCCACTTCGAGCCACGTGCCAATGAGAGATTGCGAACGTTTAATTATCCTGATCAATCGACCGTTTCTTCCAGATTTGAATTACAAGCATTGAAATGATTGGTTCTCATAATTTTAGTCCCAGCATGAAGAAAAAACTTCAATACAAAATGTAAGCTGGTCGAAGTTTTTTTTTGTTGGAATTTTGGGGAAAAGAAATATAAATCGTAGAAATAATCGAAGTCTACTTGAGTCTTGGAACGAATCAGATGTAAGATAACATATGTGACGTTCCTTAAGGCGGGAAACCAGTCTAGATGACTAAAAAAATCGAACTTTTTTATTTATTCCATAAATTGTTAGTGAAACTATTGAAGAATATGTTCCCAAAGCAGTATAAATAATTTATTACTACCTTAATTTTTTGTTTTCGGCCATTTTTTTTCTCGAACCGACATTTTGTCCATTTATGTACTCTCTAGCTCAAAAAGTTTTTAACCACTAATTGTATAAAGAGATAGTTTCTTTATATAATTACGCTCTATATGAACCTAAATTTGGGTTAATATCATTGTTTAAAGTAGGTTTTTTATAGTAAAATAGGTTATAAAATAATGACAAAAGTTATAACACTTTTGTTTAAACACCTCTAAAAATGCAATTTTCAATATTTCGTCACAGCTAACTTCATATAGAAGGAAAACATGGTCTCAAAGTAATCTTCAAACCGTATTGATTTCCGATGAAAACTGTGGCCTTCACAGTGTACACAAACAGCAAAGTCCGATGGTGACCTTCGATGGGCAGCAGGTTATATGTTCCATATTTTCAGAGGAAATGCCGCAAAAAAATTAAAATATTTGTTTGATAATATGTATAAAATATTCCCAAAGTTTGAATAAATTCTATTCATTCGTTCCTTGTAAAAAAAAATCATAAAAATCATGAAAAAAACGTACTGCTGAACTGGTTTCCGCCTTAAGGCAGAAAAAGAGGAAATAAATTAAATGGTGAGTCTTTTTATGTTGAAATTGTTCGTGGTCTCAATAATGCCCCCCCCCCATCCCTGCTCTCTCTATCCATATCGTCTTCCCTGACCTCTCCATTCGTTAGCTTGTTCCAGTTTCTCCCTAAAGACGCGTATGTCTGCATGCGTGCAGCGCAAAAGCTTTGACGTTCTTGTGAAAGCTAATTTTTTTATACGAGCCTTTCTCTCTCTCTCTCTCTCTCTCTCTCTCTCTCTCTCTCTCTCTCTCTCTCTCTCTCTCTCTCTTTCTCACTCATTCCTCTTCGCAGATTTACGTGGAAATTGCGGGGGAGAGAGTAAAGCGCGAAGTGATTAGGCGATAGCACGTGCAACGTGCGTAGGTGGCAAACGTACTCTGTGTAAGGTGTCATTGCACACAGATTGCATACAGTTGCAGACCGAGACCGTTCCTGTCAGTTCATCGTTTTTTAATACTCACTCAATCCTGACTTTATAAAAAAACCGTGAGTGCGTTTAATAGAATGATGAATATAAATGAGGCTGAGGCTTTCATCGGTGAAATGCAATGAAAATCGTTTTTTTTTTAGTTTCCTAAGTTTCTGGTGGATTAAGACTACGAATATTGCTCAAAAGTTTTTTAGAACCCTTATTGAAGATCTACGGTCTAAAGTTACGATAGATTCTTCATAATAACACAAATTAAGAAGTAAAGTGGTGAAAATTATTTTTGGTTGCATCCCAACGGGGCAATCTTGAAATTCACAAATATTATAATGATGATAACTATTGTGGTTATATTTCAGTTATAATGAAAAGTTATTTTATTTCACATTATTATAAATAAATATTTTTTATTATAATGAATAGTTGTGTTATATCATTTTATTTTATATTATAATGAATAGTTATTTTACATTATATATGGGTATATTTATTATTATTTCCTGAGTTCCAACGTATACCCTCACGGACTTTTGTGTATTTTATATTAAATATTACATTCGATTTTATATTATTATTTTTTTTATCATTTTGTATAATATTATTTGTTAATTTATTATTTTAACGTTTAAAAAATAACCACTATCGTGGTCATATTCTACTTGTAATAGATAGTTATTTTTAATTATTTAATTTTCTATTATAATGAAAAGTTATTTTTTATTTCATATAATAAATAGTTATTTTATATTATTTTATATTATATATTATATTTTACTTCATTCGTTTGTTAATTATTTTGGATAATAATATTCAATTATTCATTTTATTTATTCGTCAAATTAGCATTCAAAAAAACAATCGTGTACGTAATTGACGATACGTTCTTGATGAGAAATTGTTAGCCAATTTCGACAAGTCCCTACGAAAAAAAAACCTTTCACGTAAGATCGTGGCAACTTCGCGTTGCGAAGAATTTACTCTAAACCGGTCAATTTCGTCCAGCGAGTCTTCCCGCCTGTATGTGCTTTTTGCGCGTTTCTGCGGTCTCACTTCGCCGCGCGGAAGAGAATCGTGTGTACACAATACGTTCCGCGTGTATACATGTGCACAAATAACGCTATAACCGGTGCCACGGGAACACCGTTATGAGGCGTACGCGTCGACGCTCAATTGCATTGTACCCGAGTACCGAATAACATTTGCCCACGTACCATGCCTGTCGTATCCTCCGCGTACCCGACGCTATAGTCCGGAGAATTCGCATCGCTCTGCAACGCGTATAAAGGGTGTCCCAAAAGTCACGCAACAATTAATTTTGATAGAAAACACAGGTTTTTAATTGAAAATTGGAAATTTTTAATTGATTCATCAAATATACAGTATAGGGTTATGGATGGACTAGCATATCGGGTAAATGGCCTCCACGGCCATCATTTGCAAGAAGATCCAAATCTTTCGTGAGAATACGCTGTATCGAGCTTCTCGAAATGTTCAATTCTTGACCACGGTGCCGAATTGATGTTCCTGGACTCTCAGCAACACTCTCACGAACTGCTTCGATGTTTTGTGGTGAACGACATGTCGAAGATCGCCCAGAGTGTATAAGACCCATTGATCCAGTCTTCCTGAATTTTTTAATTAATCTCTTCACAGTTGATAGAGTTGAGGGGTCTTCTCACTTTAAACGCTAATAAAGGCTATTTTCATGAATTTTTTTGACAGGTTTATATTATAGATATTGATATAAAAGTTGTTACACTTAATGAATACACTTTCGAAATAGATTAAATTTTTTATATTTTTTTTATTTAAGTCACTGTTTATAGACGAAATGGTAGTTAAAAAAATGTCCTAAGAAAATTGGAGGTCTGCGCTGTTGATAAAATCTCGGAGATGGATGATCCGAAACAAAAAAATCAAACGGTTTTAGATTAGATACTTTAGCACATACATATCATACAATTTTTTATATATGCAAAAATAACAAAATGGCGAACATTTTTCACCGTCCACTTCACCGTTTTTGGCGGTGAAAAATATACATAGATCACGGTTTTAGATTCGGTTTCAAATTAGATACTATAGCGCATATCATACGATTTTTTATGTATGCAAAAATAACAAAATGGCGGACATTTAAAAAAACATGTTTTTCTTATCACCGTTGTGGCAAAAAAAAATAGTAAATATTGAAATTTGAGAAAATCCTTGATATGCACTATAGCTAAAGTTGTAAAGAATATGTGGTTAACATTTCATAAGGATCGGTTCAGTAGTTTCGAAGATTTTATCAACAAGCCGTCGAAAAACGTTGTTTCGAAAAAAAACGCGTTTAAAGTTTGTTTGGGTTACATAAAAACATAAAAAAATGTTTTAATGTATTTAAAAAATGGGATTATTAAATGTAACAACTTTTATATCAAAATCTATGATGTAAACCTATCAAAAAAAATTAATTAAAGTAGCCTTTTTTAGCGTCTAAAGTGAGCAGACCCCTTAAATCAGCGTCCATATTTTGTACGAAAATTGCGAACTGGAGCTGCCAAACCTTCATTATTTGAAAAATATTGCTCAACAATAAAAACACGTTGTTCTTTCGTGTAGCGCTCCATTTTTAATGACCCTGAGCTGTCACGCTGTCTTTTTTTTTATTGGCAACGCTTTACCGCACAAACAGCGCAAAATTCGAATCTTGCGTGAATGTTTGGACACCCTGTACATGCGTTCGCCGTACACATTGCTTGCTGGAAGAACGACGTAAGTGTTGCGATTCGACCAGTACAATTGCGAGAGTTACTCCCTAAAGCGTCATGGTCGACTTGTACATGGCGTATACGTATTTACACGCGGTACCGGATATGCCGTATGAACACAGGGTGATTCGGAACAGAAGGTCGGGTCAATTTGGAGAGTGCCTTGGGCGGAGCTCTATGCAAGTATTTGTCTAAATTGGGAACCGTCGGAGTCTTTTTTGTATGATTGTAGCGAAACGAGACTTTGGTCGACAAAAAGACGGAAAAGCTCGGAAATGTTGTTAAAGACCATGTGTTTCACGAGCTTTCCGCCCGCGGCTTCGCTCGCGTAGACTTGTGTTGAATACTCCTTAATGAAATGTGCTCCTGAAATGTTTCGTCAAGGAACACGTAGAATTGTGTTGAACAGCATTAATACTAAATTTCACGAAAATCTGGACAGATTTTTATTTTACCATGCAAACTTTGCTACCACCATTTCCCCTTGAGGATTGAATTTCCAAAAACGCTGAAATTTCATGAATTGTGTCTGGGAGCACTAAAACAAAGTTTCAAGTAAATTTGACTCGATTTTTTTATTTTTCTACACAAACTTTGCCACCCCCTTCCGTTTAGGGGTTGAATTTCGAAAAACGCCAAAATACGTGGATTATTAATCGCGTCGAAGAGCTTTAATACTAAGTTTCAAGTAAATCTCCCAACCAGATTTTGTTTATTTTACATACAAACTTTGCCACCCTCTTTCTCCCCTTAGGGGTTGAATTTCTAAAAACGCTGAAATACGTGTTTCATTAATCGTGTCAAGAAGCACGAATACCAAATTTCAAGTAAATCAGACCAGATTTTTTTTTTTTTCCATACATCCTTTTGCACCTTTTTTCTCCCCTTAAGGGTTGCATTTCGAAAAATCTCGGAGACTCAACAGTTAATGATATTTTGAAAGTTCGGTCCAAAAGTACTCTTTATATTGTTAGTGTGGACAATATCCTTGGAGACGATGTGAAGAAGCTTTTCGAGATGCATTCGCGACACTGGACGCCTATGCTGGTCTCCAGAGCAGGGATGTCAGAAGAGCAGAGTATGAACAAATGTCTCGCAAGTTTTGTAATCCTTCTTACAGGAAAAAAAAGGAAGTTCGCATACATAAATCGCATAGAATTAAAACAATTTTTCTTTCAATAGATTTTTTCTTGACACATTCCCCTACGAAAATCACTCAAATGTTAAAAAAGACCTTCATCAGAGATCTACAGACTAAATCTGCAAAATGCGATCTCAGGTGATACAAAAATCAAGAAATAAAAAACGACAAAGAATTCACGTTGCATTCTAGCCAGAAAAACTTCGACATCACAGATAAAAATCCTCAGGAATTTGGAGAAAAAGAAGGTTATCGCAAAGCAGAGCTGCGAGAATCTCTGGGCAATGGGAATGATCAGAGCATCCCGTACGAATTGGCAACGAGGTGGACGTCTCGAATGAGCCCGTACATTCCCCAATGGTAAATGTCACAAGTACCACATAGTCGTTGTGTAAACATACGTGTTGGCCTAACGTGCGGTACGATTATGACCATACGCTTATAATGTTACGTGCGAGAAACGTGTATCTTGGTGCTCCGTCTATGCACGAGCCGTGCTGGTCCTTCGATGCTTGGAGCTGCCATTGCAAAAGCACGTTACAAGCAATGTATCATCGATTTACGAGCAAACGACAAGGCGCGCGTCTATTAATTCGCAAACCGTATATTATCCCGTGCGGGCATTTGTGTCGTTTGCGAATTTCAATTCTGTACGACTCTCTCTCTCTCTCTCTCTCTCTCTCTCTCTCTCTCTCTCTCCCTCTCTCTTTCTCTGTCTTCCCCTCCGCCTCGGCAACTGACGTTAAAATAATCACTGTGATGGATGCACATTGAGAGAAATATAATTATTCCTCCAAGGGGACAGTCGTTTTCAACTCTCGCGTGTGTCCCGTAATTACCGGGTCAAAATTTACGACGGCGTGCATGTCGGAAACATTTTATGACACGTCCCAGGCACAGTTGACAATACTTCTTCGGTCTTCGTGATATAATGGTACCTTCAAAGTCACATCTTTGTGACACAATGACGTTGAAGTTTGGATCGCTGGAATGCAACGTGAATGAATTTTTTTTCAATTGCTCAATTTTTGTTCGGCCCCTGTAGGCTGCCAAAATCACTTACACGTTGTTACGTATTCTTTTTAGAGATTCACGAGGTCAATTTGTAAAAAAAAAGGCTTTTGATAATGATGAAAATAAAGAAACGAGATATAAATTGAAAAATCGTTCCAACGATGCAAACTTCACCGTCATGTGACACACAGGATTGCAGAATGTGACGAGAATATTTCACGAATGTAGAGAACTTTGAAATATTTTTGGAAATTGCATCTGTGAACACGTCATGAGAATTTCGTAATGTTTTATCGGGCTGTCAATGGAAAGGGAGATGGCGGTACTGAAGGAGATAGCGAAGATGTACTTTTATGAGTCACGGGTTACTTCACGTAATAAAATGAGACGCAATGAAATTTTTTTTCACCGAACCAGTGTCACACTGGCTTCGTAGATCATGTGCAAACAACATGAACATTTAATTCAAAACACAGATCCACTTGTGTACTACATATATATATATATATTATACGGGAGAATTTTATGATAGGAGGGGAAGAGGGAAAAATGAATGTTATGGGATGGTACAAAGTGAGGGTTCGAATGATATGGCGGGGCTATACGGTGAGGATACTGGCAGATGTAATCAAAGTTTGCAGACAACCCCACTCAGCCTCTTCTGCCTTGAGGAGGTCACGTCAAAACCACCCGGATATTCATTTCCACCCTCGTCAGGGTTTACGACGCCAGCGGAGACTACGATGATAAAGACGACAACGAGTTTCGCATTAGATTACTTAAACTTTCCGAAAGTCTCTTGCACTCAGAACAAAGTGAGGAACACGTTATTCTACGGATGCCTTTTTAACTACGAATAAACCGGATGTACGGTGTAACGAAATCGACGGTACAGTCCTATATGTCCGCCGGATGGCTTGTAAAAAAGACTTTCGCGGAAGACATCTTACGCGAACGTCTACGAGGTGCTCTCATGGTTGCCTTCTTTGTTTCGTAGTCGAAAATCATTCCGGTATGAAGATGCACCAAAGCTTACAAGGAACATCACTTGAGTGATCGCTTTCGATTTTGTTGCAACTCGTATATATGATAAAGCATTGAGAACTATTGGACACGTATTTTTTTATCGGTGGAAAAACGGTTTTAAGGTGGAAAACCACCCTTCGAAGATAGGGGTGTCGAGGGGTGGTTTTGGCGTTTCACCCACAAGCAGTCCACCGATCTGGATGAACCAAAAACCAAAATTCTTCTAATGTAAAGTGATGAAAAATCAACTATAGAAGTATTGAAGAACCGGGGGATTTGTCCCGTTAAAACCGTTTTTCCGCCGATAAAGAGTTTGGGTTTGGGGCCAAATTGGGTACACTAGTGGAAATTTCTTACCGCACTAAACCTTAGATAGTGGACTCAAAAATCAAGATAATTGAATTTCCCAAGCGGCGTTCTAAAGACGACAAATTTACCTTTATTTTGCTTTTTCAGAAAATTCTCTACGATTTTTTTCGCTCCGTTACGCACTTTTAAACGTGGCCATTTTTCGGCTATTGTTTTGGCCGCCGAAAATAAACTGCGAAGTTTGTGGAAAAGAAATTCCTCGGCTTTTTCCATGCTAAACTTAAAACGCATATCAAAAACCCACAATTTTGTTTTTTGGAAACTCTCGTACGATTTTTTTTTCGCCCCAGTATGGCATTTTTGGCTAAAAATACGTTTAAAAAAAAGACGTCATCGAAGTACTATAGGATTTCAGAGGAAATATCAGGAGGGTCAAAAGTTGCACGGGTTCACACTGGAGTGGCTAGAATGCTTCAGAATATGTTTGGACTGTTTTTACGGCCAAAAAATAGCCGAAAAATGACCACGTTCAAAAGTGCGTACTAGAACGAAAAAAAATTGTAGAGAACTTTCTAAAAAAGCAAAATAAAGGTAAATTTGCCCTTTTTAAAAAGCCGCTTGGGAAATTCAATTATCTTTATGTTTTAAGTCCGCTGTCCAATTTTTAGTGCGGTAAGAAATTTCAAGTAGTATACCCAAGCTTTTGGCCGGCGGTGTATATGGGTTCCAACAAAATAGAAGACTGACACTTGAGTGATGTTCCTTGATTGTAAAGCGCTCACTTACCTGCAAATGTACCATACGTGCAGCTACATTTTTTCGCTGGATTGTGTTTTTTTTCCCACATGGCACAATCAGTCCCTTGGTCAATTGGAACAGATCCTAGAGATGTAGAAACATGGCCATGGAGAGTCGGGATGTCCTCAAAGATTCTTGACGTTTGTTGCCCACGTGCATAGACGCGGTGAGGCCTGCGGTCCATTGGAACCAACGAGTGGATATTCCGTTAATGGAGACCGCGAGTATAATGGAGGCAGAACCCAAAATCTCTGCAGAAAGACGGACGTTTGATTTTAGCCTCATGCTCCATTTTATAGAGTTATTTTTGTAGATGGACGTTATTGGGTTCTGCAGTTATTACAATATCTGTGACGAAATCGATCGTCGCTGGCGGAGTTTCAATTTGCTGAAATAGATCGTAATTTCTACAGCATCGTACTGCTAAAAATGAATACAACTGCATAAAAAAGTTATCGGTGAAATGAAAATGGTAGCAATGGCACTTGAAATTGATCATCTGTGTTCCGTGCAGAAATTGAGGAAAAGGAGATGAGAATAAATCAATTAGAAGTAGAGTGACGATCGTTGCAATCGTGCAATAAATCATGTTTGAGTGTTATTTTTAAGCCATTGGGGTAGACGCGACTGGTGAGAATAGTAGAAATGAAAATAGAAAGAGAGAAGCCATACAAAATTAGCGCCAATTTCACAAATAATTCCATTACATCAGCGGCAACTCTGACTTTTCAGTCACGTTCGGTTGATAATAAATGACAAACAATTATTTTCACCCGATCCGATAAAAAAAAGTTATCAACTGCGAAAAATAGTAGAAGTAAAAAAAGAAAAGCTTCAACGAAGTAGAAAAATCGTACGCCAGGAAAAAAAAACGGAAATTGCGAGATCTACGGTGGCAACGGTTTTTTAAGGGAGACTTTGTCCTTGGAGTGCCATATTTCAGGTGTTTACACTTTTGTTTTTTTTAAAGGAAACGAGTAAAGCTTTTTGAGTGTGGTTTTTTTCTTGCTTTTATTCATGATATACAGAACCTTAAAAAAAAAATTGAAAAAAAAACAAAATGGCGGCCGTTGCAGCTCCGCGAAAACAGGTCCTCCCCAGGACGGGTTTTTCGTTTAGTGCAAATTTCGGAAAATGGCGGCAATTTAAAAAAAAATCGAATTTTCGCGTTTTTTTTTCGCATAAAAAGATAAATAATGAATGCAAAAATGTATCTATCGAAAAAACGATCCGTCATTCCGTGAAGACATATTTTCTGAGCATGCTCTCCAAATTTCAGGTCGATATGTGAATTACAGCGGTCAGGAGAATGTCAGCCATTTTTAAAAACGTGTTTTCGAGAAAAACGCGTTTAAAGTTTTGTAATGTGTTTTCACAAATGTGTTTATAATTACCGCTAATCGGCAATGCCTGGTCCATTGAGGCATCCCTCCTCTTCTTCGAGCTGCTCATGTTGAGCCGCTAATATCTCCCGCTGTATTTCAAGGACAAAGTCTCCCTTAAGTCGACGGATGCATCGTAGGAAAGCACTGGAAATTGTTTTAATCGCCAAAGCTTCTCCATTTTGTTTGTACATTACGGCGATTAGAATAATGCAACCTCTTGTGAAATCTTTATGAAAAATAGGCATCGTAAATATGTAAAAAAGATTATGGAAAATAATAAGAATGAGGGAAAAGAAAATGTTCGTTGAATTCCAACAATGCAAACTGTTGAAACTCGCTTTTAATATTAAATTTACTAATATATATTTTATTAATATAATATATATTTACAAAATATATCAATGTTTAATATATTGACAAAATATAATATACATTTATTAATAATTAATTATATTAATATATATTTTAATATTTATTAATATTTTTATTCGCGATCGATCAATAAAAAAGAATCGTTTTATCCAATTGGAACAGGAGTTACCCAGCTCAACTGCCGATTTGGTGCCAAAAAACTATATTTTTATTAAATCGTATGGCTATATCGATCCTATTTTAACACTCAACATTGATATTCCACGTAAGAACACGGAAATGTACAATTGTTTTATCAAATCTTAGTGTATTGATAGATTTAAGTTTCATTATTTATGTTCACATTGAGTAAGCCTTTTTTCGTGATTTTCTTGAGAGAGACATTCTGGAGGCAGTCACGCATCAAACACCAAACGTAATCCAGCCATCATGTGTTTTATAGCTTGGTGGAAGCGTTTTCCTTGTTCTTCGCTGAAGGAGCCAAGATTTCTCGAATTTATCTTGAACCTTCATTCCTATCCCAAAATAAGAAGAAAAAAATTTGAATAACATACTCTCCGTGTATGTACTGAATAACATACTTTAAAAAATAACATAGAATAACATACTCTCAAAAAAAGCTCAAGAATAACACACAATAACATACTGAATATAAAAATAACTTCGAATAACATATTTTCAAAAAACTCTCAAAAATAACACGGAATAACATACTCACAAAAAAATACTCAAAAATAACACCGAATAACGCACTCTCAAAAAAGATCTTTTCCCGAAAACTGTAACCATTTTTTTAAACTTTTGAACAACATACTATCCGTTTATGTACTGAATAACATACTTAAAAAAATAACATAGAATAACATACTCTCAAAAAAGCTCAGAAATAACACAGAATAACATACTGAATAGAAAAATAACAGAATAACGTACTCTCAAAAAATAATCAAAAATAACACAGAATAACATACTCTCAAAAAAATACTCAAAAATAACACAGAATAACGTACTCTCAAAAAAGCTCTTTTCACGAAAACTAGTCATTTTTATAAATGTTTAATAACGTACTTTCCTTGAATTGAATAACATACTCTCCGCATATCCGAAACAAAATGTATAGGGTAGTTCGAACAAGCTCGTCTTCGCTTTGCTGCCATCGACACATCACTGGATTAATTTACAACAAATAATTTCTAAAAAAAAAAGGAAAAAGTTCTTAAATAAACTGCTAACGACCCTCACTATGAAATGAAAATTCATTTGGAAATCCTGCGTAGTAACTCGAAATATAGGTTGGTACAGATCTCACCCGTAGTCACTAGACAAATATCATACGAAATTTTGCCTGAACCAAGAATTTTTTCGTTTTTGTTGACTCATCTAAGCAACCCGAACAAACTGCGAACTAGAAAAGTATAAATAACAATATGATATACAAATTATAAATAACGATAACAAAAAACATCTCGAAATAGAAAAACGTCAGGAAGCAATCGTGACTACAGCAGTAGCGTTTTTTTAATATTTTTAATCACGTCACTTCGCGTGGCTCTCCAAGCAGCCGAATGCGACCTGATACGGTAGGATTAAAAAAATGTCTCGAGACTTCTCGGAGGACACTCGCGGACTCTGGCAAGTGAGCGCGCGGGTGTATGTGCAATTTTTTCGTGCATCGCCGAGCACATCTCTACGGCGTTTAACGCACCACCTGCCCTTCGGGAAAAGCTGGTTATCACTGGGAAGCTCCTCCATTCGGAGAAGCTCTGGCTCGAGTTATTTTAATTGAGCATGCGGCGTGGAGGCCGCGCTTAAAGGCCTGGCTATACAGTAAGGCCATCGGGGAAGAAAGTCGAAACGGCGAAAACGCGCTCGGCGAAGATCCTCCCGCGGGGCCCCTCTTATGCTCGCCGACGCCGTGCGCCGAGAAACGTTCTTGGAAGCACAAATCCGTCGTACTGCACGAGAAGGCTTTTGCTTCCATGTGGCCCTCGAGTGTTTCCGCACGGAGCCGTATCGCAAGTACACACAGATATAGATACTCAAGCGGGAATCATTTCGGAGACGCGGCCCTCTCCTTCAACGCATTTGCAATCTTTTTCGTTCCAACTATTTTTATTTTTATTTTTTCATTTCTTCACTTTTTGCGCGACGTTACCCTCGATGTCTAGGGACTTTTCCGCGACAGACAGCGCCGCAGTTGGAGGCAGAAAAATGCTGGCTAGATACCGAGTCGGCCAAATGTTCGCCGAGTACTGCAGCGTACGTGAAGTGAAATGTGCCTTTTTTATGGGATTGCGCGATCGAAGATTTTTGCAATCCTATGGGATACGCACTTTGTTTCGTTCACTTTAATCTACCTAGAGGCACGATTTTTTTTAACACAAAGGTACATATATCAAAATGTTTTTTAAAGATCACTGAAAATAAAGTAAAACAACAAAAACATGGCCGTCGGCAGATGATGAAATTTTCTTTGCGACGTTTGGCGACTTAAGGGGCTATACCAGTGTGAACAGTGAAAATTTGGGTGATTTTCGGGAATTTTTTGGAGGCAAAGTACTCGATTAAATGTTTCGGACAATTATGAATATATTCGGCTATATTTGACCTATATTATGGAATTTTTTCGTCAAAAAATATTGAGATCCAAGCGACTTATGCGCTGCCTTCGGAGGCGCGAAAAAAAAGTTCCTCCACTGCTGACATGATTCCGGCCGATTGAGTAGCTGAAACCGAAAAAGGAAAAAATGTCGTTAAACTGGAAGGTATTTCCTGTACAATGACGTAGGATTTTCGAAAAATATCAAAATCTAACAAAATGGCGTAGTTATGAAAAAAAAGTCTGTTTTCTTGCCTATCAAATGGTCGTTTTTTCCAATGTCAAATCCTCAATTTTCATCCAATCAAAAATATCCTACGTCATTGTAGAGTAAATATATTCAAGAGTACTCAGTTCAAATTTCAAGTCAATCGGATAATTGCTCTTTGAGTTGCAATGTCAGCAAATTTGAAAAATCTCATTTCGAGAAAAACGCGTTTAAAGATTTAACTATCGATTTTTGCAAGATAAAATGATAGAGATACGGCCTTGAAATTTTTACCGGATATTCTTGAAAGTATAAACTGTCGAAAAAGGCAAAAAAAATCGATTTTTTGAAAGGGTCACACTGGTATAACCCCTTAAACGGTTAATCCAAAGTCTAAAAACCAAACGGGTTATTCGAGTTGACAATAAGTGCACGTCATTGACGATTGTCGTTTTTTAAATTAATTTATTTGAAAAACGTGGCGATGAATTGAAACTCGAGTAACAAAATCTATGAAAAAAGTCGTCAATTTTACGTAACTATTGAAAAATGAAAATGGAGTTCGAAAAAGTGAGATCGTCGACGACCTTTAAGACGGGAAACCTGTTCAGATGACTCAGAAATCGATTCTTTTTTATTCCATCAATTGTTAGTAAAACTATTCAAGAATATGTTCCCAAATCAGTATAAATAATTAATTACTACCTTGAGTTTTTTGTTATCGGTAATTTTTTTCCAAACGCCTTTTTCTCAAAACTTTTTTTCAATTTGAACACTCGGGCTCAAAATGTTTCTAACCTATAATTTTACAAAGTGATAGTTAATTTCTTTATATAATTACGCTCTATATGAACCTAAATTTGGGGTAATATCATTGTTTAAAGTATATTTTTCATAGCATTAAGGTTATAAAATAATGGCAAAAAGTATACCCTTTTGTTTAAACACCTTTAGAGAAAGCAAATTTCAATTTGCTTAGTCAGAGTTAGGTTCATACAGAAGGAAAACATGTTCTTAAAGTAATCTTCATACCGTATTGATTTCCTATAAAAACTGTAGTTTGTGTACACCCCCAGAGTGTACACAAACAGCAAAGTTTGATGGCAATCCTTCATGGACGCCAGGTTATATGTTCCACATTTTCCGAGGAAATGCTTCGAAGAAAGGAAAATATTTGTTTGAAAATATGCATAAAATATTCCCAAAGTTTGAATAAATTCTATTCAGTCATTCCTTGTAAAAGAAAATATGAAAATAACTTAAAAAAACGTACTTCTAAACTGGTTTCCCGACTTAAATGTTTCTCATCGTATTTCCTATACATTTGGAAACAATCCATCAAGCGGATCTCGAGATATGTCCACCGACTTCGAAAACAGTATTTCGAGAAAAACGCGTTTGAAATTTGAATTATGATGCTGCTACCGATCGCCCAGCCGACTGTTAGAAGTTGTAGCTCATTCAATTTTAGGAATATTTCAATGAAATTTTCAGGGATTATAGCTAAAAGACTATCGAATAAAAATATTTGGAAAATGCAATTTTTTGCCCACCTAGGTAGATGTATCCCGTTAATTAACCTTGCCATTTCATCATAACCCCCTCCCTCGTCGTGGAATCACGTTAGAAACATCCTGAAAGGCGGTCTCATTTTTCAGTCGATGAGTAAGTTCGAGTCGATTTTTTTTAGCCTGATTGCCTGCGTTCGGCAATGGACATTTTGGATCAGCAAAGTCTGGTTTTGCTTGTTGTGCGAAACGAATCGGTATTTGATCAGGTCGAGGATTGAGCCTTCTCCTAGCTCTGATATTCCAAGCGCTATATGGAACTGGAGCTGGAACTACAATTATCGGATATACATATGATAATGAAGTTTGCATCGGTGGAACGCAACGAAAGTTTAGTAGAACGAACTTTTTTGGCAAATTTAGGCTACAAAAATCGCTAAACCGTTTTTTTAGGATCTTCGTGAAAAATCGACAGCCTGAGTTTGTAAGATAAGAATTCGGTTGATGGATAAATTGAGAAATAAATTTACGATAAGAATTTTCGTTGCATTGCAACCATGCAAACTTCAACGCCATTTATACATAATATGTTGTATTCTTTACAGTGCATAATATTTTTTTATAATCCGCTTGTCTTGGTCTCGGGCTGGTCAATTGTTTTCGACCGTTCGGAGTCGATGCCAAAAGAACGGAGAAAATGGCTAAAAGCCCAACTGAATTCAAGTGGAATAAGATCGACATTTTGTGTTCAACGAAATCAAGCCATTTCGAAATTTAGATCGAATCCAAAAGAACCAAATCACCAGTACTTAAGTAGAATAACAACAAAAGCTGAAATAAAATGACACTGAACAAACAAAAATTAGATGCAACAGGATTGAAGCATCCTATTGCTTGACTCGTGTATCAAGCTTAGCAATGCCTCAATGTTTGCATCATTAGAATGCAACGAAACTTCTTTTTTATATTTTTATTCCCTCATTTTCATTATTTTACAAAATATTTTTTTACAGATTCTAATTCCGGATCTCCAAACAAGCGACTTAAAAAATGATTGAGGTATTTTTCTACCGAATCCTTGCCAAAATAAATTCGAGCAGTTGAAAAACAATCGTTTTCATTGCATTTCAACGATCCACACTTCAATCCTGTTTCGGGCCTATCGGTTCACGATCGTGCTGCTTCCGAATTTATTCATTCGTGCCATACACCCTCCTAACAGACATACACGAAACCTATGGGCGTTTATTCGAAAGGCCTCTGCATCTCTCGAACGTTTTCAGCTTCCCATCTTTGACAGCATAAACTCGACAATATTCGCGATTTCACGATCGCAAGCTCCTCCCGTGATGGAGGGCAAAAAAAGTAGTATCCGCGAGAAACGAAGTATATTAGGGAAATGAAGAGAGACGACAATCTTGTCAGCCACGGGCTGGCGATGACAGGTAAATGACAGACGAGCAGTTCGCGCTTTTCTGTCATCGACGCGCCTCTCGCGAAAGAGTCGCGCGTCAGGGACGATCCTGAAGTAATTTTCTACGGCTCGGATGCTTCGCTTTTCCTCCCCCCTCTTTCTCTCGCTCTCTCTTCGTTTCTCACTGACTATGCTCTGCTCTTTTACTCTTCATTCCTCACACCACGGTGCTCGAATGTGCCGGGACTCACGGATTCCGTTGGGAAGTCGAATCTCGTTAATCTCTTGCTCCTCATCGCTACTTCCTTGCTATAATTACATATATATATATATATATATATATATATATATATATATATATATATATATATATATATATATATATATATATGTGTGTATGTATGTATGTATGCACATATATATATGTATATATAGGTATGTATATGTGTGCCACTCGTTCCGTCAATCCCCCTCTCTCATCTCCACCCTCAACCCCTATTCTATTTCTGGGGCTTTTCATGTTCGCAAAGGGGTAGAAAGGAGTGAGGTAAGAACTGGTTTAATAAGACCTTAATAACTTCTTCTCCATCGGGAATAAAGTGGACCGAGACTCTGAGTTCTTTTTTTTTGCCCTTCTTTTTCTTCTTGCTGCATTTGACGACGGCGACGACTCGTTTTCCTTTCGCCATTCTTTCCTCGTTTCTACTCCTCTCTCTCTCTCCCGCTCTCTCTCTCCAGCCATCGTTTCTATTTTTCGAATTTTTTATCTCGCTCTTTTTTATTCCCAGACTGTTCTGCTTCTCCTTATATTTCCTCCCTCTCTCTCTCTCTCTCTCTCTCTCTCTCTCTCTCTCTCTCTCTCTCTCTCCTCTCCCCCCCCCCTCTCTCCCTCTCTCTCTCTCCCCCTCTCTCTCTCTCCCCCTCTCTCTCCCCCTCTCTCTCACCCCCTCTCTCTCCCCCCTCTCTCTCCCCCTCTCTCTCTCCCTCCCCCCCCCCCTCTCTCTCTCTCTCTCTCTCTCTCTCTCTCTCTCTCTCTCTCTCTCTCTCTCTCTCTCTCTCTCTCTCTCGCTCTCTCCTCTTTACATTTTCGATGAAAGTAAATTCTCAGAGAGGGGTTAACGAAGTCCCCTGTTGCCAGGTTCGTTGAAATATACATATATATAGTTTGTCCGGTAGCTCTCCCGGAGGATCGTGAATATCTTGCGGAACGTAATATCCCCTGCGGCCGTCGCGAGGACGGACTTTTTTTCGAATTCTCTTACTGAACCTGGAATCTTTTTGTCGAGCTTTTTGTAACGTCGACGCGATCAAACTGCTGTTGAATGCGAAGAACTCCACGGGAATTTGTCATATTTTAAGATTTTCGTTTTTATTCGCACGTCTTGAGATATTTATCGATTTCCATTTTTTCTCTTCTGCTTTCAGCGATCTTCAAGCCAACAATATATCCGTCATCTTCAAGACGGACTTCGAGGACATGGCGGCACTTCACGTTCTGTGAGTATCGAAAATGCCAAGCGATGGAAAAATGGCACGTCGTTCAAGTTTGCATCGTTGCAATGCAACGAAAATCAATTCCTCTTGATCGTTCAATTTTTTTTCGGCCGCTTCAGTATGTAAAAATCTCTCAAACGTTTTTACGTATTCGCATTAGAGATTCTCGACCTCAATTGGCGAAAAAAAACGGTTTTGGATAATGATAAAAATATAGAAAAGAAAAATGAAAAAAAAAAAATGGTTGCAGCCCAACGATGCAAATTTTAACGTCTTGAAATAGCGGGATTCTTGACGAAGCTCGTACAGACAAATTGATACAATACAATTTTTTTAACAAAATAACGAAATTTCTCATCCTCACATTTTTCCGCTCATTCGCATTCTCTTAGTCCAAATTTTCGACGATTCTGAGCAACGTAATAATTATATTCTAATCTGATTTGCGAAAAAGCGAAAAAAAAACAATTCCAATATCGCCCAAGCTGTATTCGTCACCTACAAACGTTCCGCTCTGATTGTACTTTTTTTCTCTTTCAAGCCAATTATCCTACAATCAGATACACACGATCGAGCGCGGAGCCTTCAAGGATCTCGTCGACGTCGAGAAGCTTCGTCTGAACAACAATCAAATTCGCTACTTACCCGACACCCTGTTCAGCAACATGATGAACCTCAAGAGGCTGTGAGTATTTTTCCATTTTTAATAATTTTAATTTTTAATTATTCAATACATTTTTAAAACGATAACAAACTTTTTACACAATCGAGTAATCATCGTTATCGAGATGGCAGATATCCTGAAATTCCAAGAGAGGGAGAGAGAGAGAGAGAGATTTATTGATTGATTTATTGATTGTTTATTTATGCCTTGGTCGGAACCTTTAGGCAATGTATTACATTGTGAGTAAGCATTTAAAATAATAATAATCCCAGATAATTTACGTGATAAACAAGGTATAATAATAAAACGAGGCTAAATAAAATAAACAAGGCTATAATAAAAATAAATGATTATAAAGTGAGTAATAGTATTAAATTACTAAAGCAATATAATTCGAAATAACCTAAAATATACGTACAAAATGAAAATAAGAAATGCGTCATAAGGGTATGCGAGTGCTGAGAGAAAGAGGGAGAGAGAGAGAGAGAGAGAGAGAGAGAGAGAGAGAGAGAGAGAGAGAATGGAGCTTCTGTGCACATTTCTTTGTGCAGAGGGGCATTAAGTTTGCTCACACTCTCACCTCTGACGTTATTTCAAAAGAGTCAGCCGGGTACGAAAAATTAAAAATTAAACAAGAAGCACCAACAACAAAGAAATTGAACAAACACGGAGCAACGCACAAAAGAATTTCCTTCTTCGCTGGTCCCGTGGTCCGAATCATATTTCAGGTAGGTGGGAAGTAGAAGAGCGACGAGGAGGAGGGCGGGGGCTGGAAAAATGTTATTAAACTCAAAAAGTGCGGAATGGAGGTCGTGTTTGGCAGAGGAGAGTCATGGAGAAAAGGATAGAGTGAGCGAGGGAATTCTCCCTCTCGGGAGTGGAAAAGCGGACGGTAAACTGTAGAGGAGAGTACTCTTGTCGGAAAGGGATGACATAGGAAGAGAAAGAGAGAGAAATCCTTTGTCGACGATCTACACTGTGGCTATCCTGCAAAAACCTTTCTTGGTTAAATTCCGCGGTGGACGCGCTTTCGACAAATGCCTAGAAACTCGACATATAAGAGAGATGGGCACCGTGACGACTGCAACGACGAAAGGACCTCAAAAGCACCGAGCATGCATGCCCTACATACAGAATACGTACAGAGACCAAATGTATCCATCATTGTCCTGGCGCGCTTGACGCAAAAATCTTCCGTTTCTTCGTATTTTCAAACGTAAATTACTTTTCTAAATTACGATTGATGAGAGCACGGTAGACTGAAGAACTGAAAGAATTTCCATTTTCCATTGGGAGAGCTGGGCTCCCGGATCCTCCAGCTTTGCTCTCGTCTCCGGACATTGTGTTGCAACCGCGTAAAGACTCGACGTTGCGTCGTTTGTCCCGATATAATTATTGTACCGGGCGTGAGAGCATACTCGAGAAGAAATGAAAAGAAAAACAGGACCAAAGACAGCAGCGGGGTTGAAAATAATACCCGAGGAACGAGAAAGAGTAGACCACGAGCGAATGACGTGAATTTCTATTCTATAAACTATTCCGACACCTACGCAACTTTCCGAGTAGTTGAGGAGTATAGTGTTCGGGAGAATTGAGTATAAAACCACGGCTGGAGTTGTCAAAATTGGCACATCGCTCGAGTCAAAATTGTTAGCCAATGTTGAAGAGCTTCACCCTCATTTAAGTCTCACTTGAGGCTACTTAATGCTGGAAGTCCTACTGTGAGCCTCAAAGTGTCACCCAAATCAACTTTTGTTGTATATGTGTGTATATATATATATGTCACCCATGTACTATATATAAGTGTCACCCAAATCAACTTTTGTTGTGTGTGTGTGTGTGTGTGTGTGTGTGCGTGTGTGTGTGTGTGTGTGTGTGTATATATATATATATATACTACAAACTTCTTCTTACTACTTCTTCGAAGTAAATCATTTCCGGAGCTAGGGCTTGACGAATTAAAATAAACGATCATTGAGGTTGATCACAGTTGATTATATTATTTTATTTTTGATTTATGCAATTAGTAGACGGGATGTGATGTCTTGTATGTCTTGGCATTCACGAACGGTATATCGACATCCTACTTAGCGCCTAAAAGTGGAGAAAATGAGAAATTTGTTCTCGTTTCAGACGTTAGGTAAGAGTTCCTTTTACATTAAGGGGCTGTACCAGTGTGAACGCTGAAAATTTGCGTGATTTTCGGGAATTTTTTGGAACAAAAGTACTCAATAAAATGCTTCGTAAAATTAAGAATATATTTGGCTATATTTCACGTATGTTACATAATTTTTTATAGAAAAATATTGAGATCCAAGCGATTTATGCAAAAAAAAAGTTTCTCCACTGGCGACATGATTCCAATGAACCAAAAGAGAAAAAATGTCGTTAAACTGGAAGGTATTTCCTGTACAATGACGTAGGATTTTCGAAAAATATCAAAATCTAACAAAACGGCGTAGTTATGAAAAAAAAGTCTGTTTTCTTGCCTATAAAATGGTCGTTTTTTTCAATGCCAAATCGTCACTTTTCATCCAACCAAAAATATCCTACGTCATTGTAGAGTAAATATATTCAAGAGTACTCAGTTCAAGTATCAAGTCAATCGTATAATTGCTCTGTGAGTTACAGTGTCAGCAAATTTGAAAAATCTCATTTCATATTCTTGAAAGTATAAAAATCTCATCTCATATTCTTGAAAGTATAAACTGTCAGAAAAGGCAAAAAAAATCGATTTTTTGAAAGTGTCACACTGGTATAACCCCTTAAATTCGAAGCCACTTTACTACCTTTATCTCCTACCACTGTGAGGAGCTGCAGGCCCAAAATAGGCGAAAAATTTCGACTCAGGCTGACATCACATATCGAGGCGTGCAAGTGTGCGCGAGGAAAGGCCCGTATCACTGCGAAAAGGTGGGCTCGGTCGGTGATGGGTTCCATCGTTCACAAGCGGCGATGAGATTATCCGTCAGATGAGGGAACGCTTGCAGCGAAACATATCGCAGAGACGGGAACCGTCTCCCGAGATGATCGTTCGAGACCCTCTCTCTCTCTCTCTCTCTCTCTCTCTCTCTTTCTCTGCCGGAGTCTCTCCTTCAAGCGAGCAACTTTCGAGTCCAGTCTACCCACTTTGCTGGATGATGGATGGATTTCTGAGAAGCTCGCACACTGAGACGAGTCTCGCAGGCAAACTGGCGTAGGGAGACGGAGAAAGCTGCGAGAGAGAGAGAGAGGGAGAGAGAGAGAGAGAGAGGGAGAGGAGTTGGGGAGGAGGAGAAAAAGAGGGTGAAATGCCCGAGCGGCATCCGAGACTTTGAGAGTCCTCTCTCCGAAGCTCGAGGCAGCACAAGTTCTTAAGGATCGCACACGGAACCAGCGAGAATCGTAGTTCCCGTCGCGACGAAAAGGCAGAACGAAAACGACAGAGGGAGAGAAAAAGGAAGACAAGAATGAGTAGAAGACGGAACAGAAGAAGGGAGTGAGAGCGAGAGAGAAAGAGATCGTTCGCTCATTTCACGCCGTGGATGCTGAGGACCTAAGCATCGTCACAGCACTTTTTGACTCGTAACACTCGAGTGGCAGCTGCCTGTAACATAGCCTCGGAGATCCTCCTGTGCTCTTCCCTCGATCTCTATAAGCGCCCTTCCGTCAAAACTTTCCAACCCTTCGGCCTCCCGTCTCGCGAGGCATCGCCGGAAGTAGCCGTATTACGGCAAGAATCAATATACGTACCGATACGGTAGCGCGTTAAGCAGGTAGGAAGTCTCGTAGCGATATTGAGACATCCAAGTAGCGAAGACCCGCAATGATTCTCTACAAACGGTTGCAACGTCTCGAGAAATTTCTTTGATGCGAAGCGAAATTATTTGGATCATCTGCATGAAGGATTGCGCGAAAATGAAATGGAGATCCTTTGGCTCCAGGCGGACGGATCTGTGTCTGATTAAGAATCAGTTGTGCGGATTAAGCCCTTCAAAGCGTTATCTCCGTGTGCAATGTGAATTTGACCAAGTGGATCAACAGTATTGCTTTGGAGAGAAATTGGAATGAGTTTTGCAGGCTTCTCAGACGTTTTTGGGATCCCACTGAACTTGGTAAGCTTGCGTGAAGCTGGAAGAACGAGCCCGAGTCGAAATGTTCAGCCTACTTTGACCCTGCTCTTCACAGTGGTGGAAGATAAAGGTTGCACATAAAGCACCCAGGTACCCGAGTCGAAATTTTCAGTCTATTTTGATCCTGCAACTCCTCACAGCCGTAGGAGGTAAAGGTAGTAGAGTAGCTTCAAATTGAATATAAAATGAACACCTACATAACTTCTTAAACGGGAACGAACTGCCCTTTTGTCTACTTTTAGGCGCTCATTAGGTTGTCGATATACCGTTCTTGAATGCCACACGTATACCCGCACACACATACATGCTATTATGCATGCGGACATACACTGATGACATACAAGGCATCACAGCCCGTCTACTAAATACATAGTATGTTGCATACATCCAAAATAAATAAAAATACTCAATCGAGAGTTCTGCCTCAATGATTTTTTTATTACAATTGGTCAATCCCTGATCTCCTGAAATGATTTATTTCGAAGAAATTATTTCACCACACATGAAATCGAACCTACAACCTACCCGCCTTTCTGTCTATGGTACAAAGGTCGATTTGAGTGACGTTTTGAGGCTCATAGTGGGACTTCTAGCATTAACAAGCCTCAAGTGAGGCTTAAATGGCGTCAAAGGCCTCCAAAGGAGGCTGCAAATTTAGACTCGGAAGATCACAACAGCATAAGATTTGCAGTTTCGTTGTCGAAAGATCCCGAAATCATTTCCGAGACTTCGAGCATCCGTTTAATTAAAGCTGATCCGAAATTCGCGACTCACACGCGTACGTCAGGTACGCAACGCGTGATTCGCGCCTTCATCAAGCCACCCACGTATCCGCGCATATGCAGACGACAATTCAATCTCAAGCCCCCAGCCTGGAATCACATCGAATCTGGCTATGCGATCCCGGCGCTCTAGTTCTCGATAATGTCTGAGGTACCGTGCGATTTAGAGGTATTGCACGCGTTATAACTACCGATCACACCCTCGAACTCATAGGGATCCATTTGGGCATTGAGATATCCTTGGAATCATTCGCACAAGGCTTTTGGTGCCGTTCACGCTTCGCGAGCATTCCGCGTCGTTCCAGACGAGAAATGCAGCGTTCGCGATGCCAACGAGAAAGTTCAATACACAGTTATCTACGGACTGTGGCTTTGGCTGTGCCATTGCGAAATTCGGTAATTGCTTTCTTGATTCGATGCAAAGAGCTCAAGTTCTCACAACAGCGAGCAGCGCGGGTGCAAGCAGAGGATTTGTTGGGATTCGGATCGACAGGAGCGAGGGCGTTTCAGCCCGGTGTGTAATTAAGTACAGCAGTTCGTTGTTTCCCGCCTTTGTCCGAAATCAGCGAGAACAGCTGGTCCTAACGAGACGTTCGGAAAAGCGCCGCTTCGAGCGATGCGGACGTTTTCGGAGCTTGGTGGCGAAACGATTGGTGGCTGATTCACCAACGTACATGGGAAGTCTCGGTCTCCAGTGGCCGGACATTCCGCACCAGAAGACCGGAAGAGCCACCACGAATGTCCCGTCATCAGGAATGATCAGTATAGTTTGGGTAGCCTCGAATCGATACTGGGGACGTTGTTCCCTCCTGCACTCCGGACTAGTTCGCGCAACCAATCCACAGCTATGAGCACCATCGATCAGTGAAGAAGCCGAAGAAGAGGTCATCGAAGTTGAGGAATGATAGGAAAAAGAAGGAAAACAGTGGGACAAACTCGTGGAATAATGCAAAATTGACGTTTAATTCACGTGGGAAATGGCACGATCGACCTTTGCGATAAGTTGTGCGGAATAATGAATGAAAATGGCCGCCTTTTAGTAAGCGCGAGAAAGGAGATGCGGGTGCGACTAGGAGGCTATAGACAATGGCCTGAAAAGTGTTTTCCACTGTTCTATAGCTCAGCGAGAGGATCTATAGCGTGATCCACTTCCTATTGCCCTTTAACCCTGCTGCTTTGCGTTCCGGTACTTCTGCACTTGCTTCGACTGCGGTCACGTTGACCCGAAAGTCAATTTATAATGCAGTACGACTAGTTACGAGTCCCAGCTGGTCGGGATTTTGACTGTAACGTCTGTCGATGCATTTCTCATCCAATGGAATATAAAAGCACGAGCTAGAGTGGCGCGCATCGTTCACGATGAATGTGAAAATGGCGGCGACGTTTTCTCTTCGGCGATTCAACATACGGAGATGACGCGCGATTACTCGAATTTGTTTGGGTTTGCTTCGTTTCCAATCAAACCAACTTTTACGAGATATTTTTTTCAATCGTCGAAAAGCTCGGACGAGGAAAATCGACATCGCGTTTCGAGACTCTCGCGTGACAGCAGTGGGGAAAAAAAAAGCATCAAGTAGATTGAAGTTTCAGGCCTGTCACCAGCCGAAGGGCGTTTCTCCGCATTCTAGCAACATGTTGTTTCGCTTGATTCGAGTACGTAGTTGTCGTCGCGGCCGGTTGTCTCCGCTTTCAGCGGCCAACCTATTATTTTTTTTTTCCCCTCCCGAATTGCGCTATCCTGCCGCACTCTCGTTGGGCGGGAGAAAAGCAATAACCTACCACATGACGTCGCAAAAAAGCTCCGAAATTGCTGGGTGCGCGGTGGAATACGTTGTTCAACGGATTGCGGGAGGCGGGAGGGACGATTCTCGAGTCGTTAAATGGCGGTCCAATGTCGTGGGTATGCGAAGCTTTCTTGGACAAAGGGTCACTCGTTATCGACGTAACAACCTCTCGGAGTCTTGGCGATATCGGGTAATTTTGTCCGCTATTGGCCTACGAAAAAGCCATTTCATAACGGCGGGCCTCGTTGCTTCGGTTTCTCTTATATACACTATAGTCCGGTAAAACAGACGAAAAACCCAGCACTTTTCAGCGTAGAATATGAATTTTTGACTGAAGGTAGATGGTTGCATGCTGAAAGTAACCCCGATAAAATGTTGCCCCTCAACTCACCCCAACCCTAAGATACAGGGGTTGAAAACTTAAAAATCGCCGTATCTCGGTAATTAATAGCCCGATGAAAAAATGTTTCGAACAAAAGTTGTTTGGAATAATAAAATACGTATAAAGTTGTCCGACGTCCAATGCCTTGTATTTGAGAATAGCGGCGCAAAAATTCGAATCGTCTTTGTGCCGCTATTTTCAAAGATAGGGGGCTGGACGTCAGATAACTTCATGCAAATTTTATCATTCTAAACAACTTTTGTTTGAAACCTTTTTTGATCGGGCTATTAATTATCGAGATACGGCGATTTTTAAGTTTTCAACCCCTATTTCTTAGGGTTGGAGCGAGTTGAGGGGCAACATTTTATTGGGGTTACTTTCAGTATGCAACCATCTACATTCAGGTAAAAATTCATATTCGACGCCAAAAAGTGCTGGACTACTATAGACCGTGGCTCCCACCTTTATATGAATATTTTTTTTATCATCTTGGCAATTTTTTAACGAGTGGTATCGAGCTCGAAAATAGTAAATAATAATGCTCGGTTGAGGGTAGTTTACGTAAAAGGGCTGTCACCTAGATGACATTTTTTTAAATATCGATTTTTGCCTTTTCACGGATTCATAAAATAGCACATTTGGAAAATATTGTCTGAAAATTTCTAGTCAATTCGTGAAAAATCGGGGAGTTATGCGCGTTTATAGGTAGATTCCGCGAATCGGCGAACTTTAAACGCGTTTTTCTCAACATGACTTTTTAAGGTCGGTGACCAGAATATCCAAAAAATCACTGCACCGATCGACTTCAAATTGTACAAGCTTCTTTAACATATAAAAAACAGTGCTCGAACGAAGTAATTTTTTTTCCGTGTATAGTCATTTTTATGACGTTGAAGTTTGCATCGTTGAAATGCAACGAAAGTACCTTTTTCTTTTTTGCATTTCTTCATTTTTGTCATGATCTACAATTTTTCATATAGATTAAGTTCGTGTATCTCGAATGAAGGTAAGAAAATCTGTCACAGTGATTTTTGTATCCCTTGAATCGGCAAAAAAATGTGATCAGTCGAAGAAAAATTGACTTCCGTTGCGTTCCAACGATGCGAACTTCAACATCATTTTTTTATCAGCGAAAATAGAGCGTTTTTCTACTAAAAATCGATAGTTTCACTTTGGACTGTGATTGTTTTTTTAAAAAACCAATATCTTGAATGGCAAAAACCATTGTATCTACCATATTGATAAATATTTTTTAATACCAAAATCGTAAAAAATACTTAAAAGCATACTCTTGATTGTAGAAAACAAAAAATAGAAAGCCTGCATACATTTTTGCAAAAAAAAATTCTCCTTTTTCCGGCCACGAGCTAGATGACCCGTTGATCATCATATATTTTTACTAGAAAATGTCCGAAAAAATGAGCACAGTGAATGGATTTTTTTCGCGAAATAACGTGCACACATACATTGTAGCGATAGAAATCAACCTTAGCTTCAGACGAACCGTTTCCGGTGTCCAACGATTAGCAACGGAAGAAACGATGGGAAGGATAAGTATGGAGTGCCATCTGAAAGTGAGGAGAGACGGTCGTATGCGAACTTCGAGAAGTTCTAGGCACGACAGCGCCCTCTACAAGGGAATAATATGAGTGTCGGGTATTCGCTTGTACGACTCACCTGACTAGCATGAGACCGGCCACGTGCAAGCCATAGGTCGTGGACACTCGATACGATGAATAATTTATCGAAAATGTAGAACAAACTGGCGACTACACCAACGTTCACGTTCACGATCGTCGATGGTGCGAGTACGAACTTTCGATGTTTTCCACCCATTTATTATTCGAGTTTCTTGCTTCGGGGAAAAAAAAACATTCTACGTATGGAAATTCGAGATTCAGTAAATTATTCCGACAGACGTTTCCCCCGATCCGGCCGTGGCCGAGGGAAAATTTCTAGCGACTGATGTTCGTCCAAGAGGCGAAACGTCAGGGTTAATTAGTCGATAGATCAGTGATCGATCGACTAATTAAAATTATTCTGCTGTCGATCGAAATCAATTCGTCCAATACATATTTGTATAAACGTCTCATTGAAGTCCTCTGAAAATTTTTCAAAATAACATAAAAAAACTTCACCTCTGAAAAAAATATGCAAAGATATTAAAATGGGACCTATACTTAAGTATAGGTATAGGTATAGGTACTTAAGTATAAAGTTATACTTAAGTATAGGTATTTAAGTATACTTGAGTATGAAATTCAAGTATAGGTCCCATTTTAATATCCTTGCATATTTTTTTTAGAGGTGCAGTTTTTTATGTTATTGTAAACATTTTTTAGAGGACTTTAATGAGACATTTATATAGACAGCAGAATAATTTTAATTAGTCGATAGATCACTGATCTATCGACCAATTAAAATTATTTAGTAATTTCGACTAATTAAAATTAATTAGTCGACTACTAATCTAATTATCTAATTATCTAACTATCGTCTAATTAAAATTAATTAGTCGATAGTTAGATAATTAGATTAGTAGTCGACTAATTAATTTACTTAAATTTCATACTTAAGTATACTTAAATACCTATACTTAAGTATAACTTTATACTAATACTATACTTATGACTAATTAAAATTATTCTGCTGTCTACATAAACGTAGCATTAAAGTCCTCTAAAAAAGGTTTAAAATAACATTAAAAACTTCACCTCTAAAAATAAAATATGCAGATATTAAAATGGGACCTATACTTAAAATGTTTAACCTCGATAAATTATGGAGTTCCCCACGAGGAACTCCGTAATAAAAATACCCAAAAAAATCGCTACCTTTTGGACGTACTTCGAGCAAATATTTGAAAAAATTATGTTAAAATTGGTCGTTTTTTTGGGCCTTTTCAGAGATCTGAGTCACAATCAAATTGCGATGATCGGACCCAAGACTCTGCGAGGAGTTTCATCGCTGAGGCAACTGTGAGTTTACGAAACGATCATAAGCATCACTTATTTTGTGCCATTCGCGAGGTCAACAAACGATTGAAAAAAAAATTGAAAATTTCAGGCTTCTCGATAACAACGTACTGACCTGCATCGACGAGAGTGCGACCAGGGAATTGAAGGATCTGGAAATACTGTGAGTATTTTTTTTTTTTCTTTTTTTTTCGTTGCCAATGCACCGCGTGGACGAGACAGTGATCGTAACACCCGATAGTCGGATATCGATTTCGGTCTCCTCGAGGATTTTCACGTTTATTTTATACGCCAATTTCCGGTACCGTTCGACAGAACGCTCAACAACAATAGGCTAAACACACTGGGGAAGGAAATGTTGCACAGTCTCTCGAGATTGCGTACGCTCAAGCTCGCGGACAACTTGCTCGCTTGCGACTGTCATCTGTCCTGGCTGTCGCGCCATTTGAAGAGCTTTTCCCGCCTCGGACAGCACACGAGATGCGCCTCACCGGCCAATCTGAAGGGACAAAATCTCGCCGATCTCCAGGTGAGAGAATACGCTACTTTGTTTAAAAAGTGACACGAATCAGGAAAAAAAATGCCCTGTACATACCGTAAATTGGGATTACTTTGAACAGGTTTTGGAAATTTTTTGCATGTAACTTTTTTTAACATTCTAAGTTCCAACTTTTTTTCGTTTAATAGAACAATGTGTCCCTTGGCTATCAAATGTATAAGAACGTAAAGCTCCACCCCCCCCCCCCCACAATTTTGTATATTTTTTTAAGTTCCAAAGTAACCTCGAATTTCTTTGACAAGGCATTGAAATGCAACTTATGTCAAAGATTAAGGGGGGATTGTCTTTTTTTTTCGCAAAATTTACCGACTTTTGGGAATTTTTTTTGTGAAGAAAGTATACAACGGAAAACTTGTGAAACTTGGCATATAGTTTTATTGATCTGTTTACTACATACAAAAAAAATTTTAAACAATTTCATCAAAAAATCCGCCTCCCACCCCCCTCGACGCGCGATGGTCCTTTTTTGATGGTGTGCACGATTACAGCCTTCACGTTCATCCTGCAACAAAAACCCAAAAAGCATTTTACTTTAGACACATATAGCTATCGTTCGATGAAGGGAAAAAAAAATTGACGATTTGGTGACGTTTTGAACTTGAAGTATCGATTTTTCGAAAAAAATTGATCGATTTTTTGTTATAAATAAAAAACTATTAAACGTATTGCTTTTTTGCTTCATCAAACGATAAAAGGATGTCAGCTGAGCATTCTGTCCAAATTTGAAGGCAATCGGTTGAATAGTTTTTGAGAAATCGTGCACACCAGTTGTGAAAAAGCTGTTTCGAGAAAAACGCGTTTAAGGGGGGATTTTTTGATGAAATTGTTTAAAAAATTTTTTGTATGTAGTAAACAGATCAATAAAACTATATGCCAAGTTTCACAAGTTTTCCGTTGTATACTTTCTTCACAAATAAATTCCCAAAAAGCGGTAAATTTTGCGAAAAAAAAAGACAATCCCCCCTTAAGAGTGACTTTGACATCATTTTGATAAAATAATACAAATATTTTATGCATTATACATGGAACTAAATGAAAAACAGCGATTTTTTACAAGCAAATTGTCACCTTTATTAACGAAACATTTTACATAAAAATGTCAAGTACCCAGAGTACTATTATAGGCACTCAATCAGTCTATAAGTATCGTTGTGATCAAAATCAACTTGAGCAACATTACAATCAACTTAAGCAACATTATAATAAACTTGAACAACAGATTTGAGCAATAATAGAAAAGAAGTTAGAAAAATCAGGGAAAACTGCATTTTGGCGATCTGTTAAAGTAGCGTCAAAAAGTGTCAAAGTTATCCTTAAGGGGCAATACCAGTGTGATCGCTGAAAATTTGGGTGAATTTCGGAAATTTTTTGGAAGAAAAGTACTCAATTAAATGTTTCGGAAATTTTAGAATATATTCGGCTATATTTGACCTATAGTGCGTAATTTTTTCATAGAAAAATATTGAGATCGAAGCGACTTATGCGCTGCATTCGGAGGCGCCAAAAAAAAAAAGTTCCTCCACTGCTGACATGATTCCGGCCGATTGAGTAGCTGGAACCGAAAAAGGAAAAAATGTCGTTAAACTGGAAGTTATTTCCTGTACAATAATGTAGGATTTTCGAAAAATATCAGAATCTAACAAAATGGCGTAGTTATGAAAAAAGGTCTGTTTTCTTGCCTATAAAATGGTCGTTTTTTTCAATGCCAAATCTTCAATTTTCATCAAATCATAAATATCCTACGTCATTGTAGAGAAAAGATATTCAAGAGTACTTAGTTCAAATTTCAAGTCAATCGGATAATTGCTCTTTGAGTTACAATGTCAGCAAATTTGAAAAATCTCATTTCGAGAAAAACGCGTTTAAAGATTTAACTATCGATTTTTGCAAGATAAAATGATATTGATATAAATGATATAAATGATTATGATATTTTTGAAAGTATAAGCTTTCAAAACAGGCAAAAAAATCCATTTTTTGAAAGTGTCACACTGGTATAGCCCCTTGAAGTCAATTCAGCCCTGTTTTACGGTAACTTTACACGTAAGCGTAATTTTAGTCATCGAAAAAAATTCAAATTTTTATTCATTTTTCCGAGGTGAAAAATCGAAGAATTTTATCCATTTTTAGTTCAGGTAGAATTTTTTTCCCGTTTTATTTATGTCGTGTGAATTTTCGAGAGATCGAAGAACGTCGGAAAAATAACTCGACGACCATTTTTTCGAGAGTATAACTTTATTGTCGCGTGAAATAAATGGATAGAATCAGGGACGGAAAAACCTGTTTTCGAATGATTTCGGACTTGAATCGGCAATGATTATTCCCCCCACGGCTCGCTGCGTGTGACTTTGCGAGGGAGGAAGAGTTGTTTGACAACGCGGAATCCTTGTAATATAAAGTTTTGTTGATCACTTTGCCGCGGCTGGACTATGTGGAACTTAAACGACGTCCCACTCGATAGCGTAAACGTCAATGTTGTGCGTGGGTGGTCATTAAATGTAATTTGTAAGAATCCGTCCGTCGTAAATCATTTTTATTATCGCCAGCCGAACGATCGAGAAATGGCGAAGAAAACGAAAGGCGAAGAAAAGCGTGAAATTAAATAACGAAAGATAACAGAATTGTGGAAGAAGAAAAAACGTCTAATGTCGACTGATAAATTTTGGTTTCTCACATTTTTTCATTTTCCATATCTCTCCGGGCTTTCCATTTTTTCCCAGTATAATCAAAGATGTTTGCTTTTTATGGCAAAAGCTCCGGATATAAAAATACGAAAATATTTAGTACCGCGACGTTAAATGGATTAAAAACAATCAATAGGAATGAAAAAATGTGTGCGGGTTGCGAAATTTAATTTTAAATTGGTAATTCTTTAGATAAGTGACTTTCCCGAAAAATGAGTCTAGAATTATTATTTTTCCTATTTTCTTATTTATTGGGTTATAAATGATGATATTCAGCCGAGGGAAGCTGAAATTCATCCCCCCCCCCCCTCCATAAAAAGTTATGGGATTTTGAAGTTCGCGGAAACACGTGATAAAATAGGGATTTTTTTTAAATTTCGACGCCTATATAATGTTTGTTTGGGTTTTTTTTAATTTGAAATGATTTTTAACGATATTTTGCGTGTAAAAAAATTGTTAATGAAAAATTTCAGCGTCCTGCGACTGAATATCATCATTTATAACCCAATAAATGATATTTTAGCGGAGAAATTGGATAATATTTTTCGGAAAAGTCACTCATCTGAAGAATTACCTTAAAATTTAGTAGAAATAGCCCATAACTGGTCAGACATTTTTTTTTCTGGGTGGCAAGCAGAATAATTTCACGACCATTCGAATTTATCGGACTTTTTATAGGAGCACGATTTCAAGTGTTCGGGTTTAGTGGAAAGAACTGGCTCCGAGTGCAGTGCTGAGCCTCAATGTCCTCATCCGTGCACCTGCGCGAATGGTATCGTGGATTGTCGTGAAAATTCGTTGGAAAAAGTCCCGACTCATCTTCCCGAGGACACTACGGAATTGTGAGAGCACATTTAATTATTTCCCGTTTTTTATCATCCATAATACTAGAAAAAGTTACGAAAAAAAATATAATACCTACATATTTTCTGTTTTTTTTTTTTTTATTTTCGTACTTTTATTTTTTATTTTTTTTTATTGGTTTTTTTTCCTTTAGGTACACGCTTTTCGCGTTTGTTACCTATTTTATTTTCGTACTTTTATTTATTATTTACGTTTATGCTCTCGACTTGTTTTCCCAGTAAGTGTGGTAATAAAAATGACAAGAATAATAATAATCAACGTCATGTATAAATTTTTGCCCGTTCCGCAGACGTCTCGAACAGAACAATATACGTGAAATTCCACCGAAGGCTTTTTCGCCCTACAGGAAATTGACGAGAATGTAAGTTCGTCAGCCGTTAATTGTGGTAAAAAAAAAATCTGAACTTTAGACTTTTCCTTGACACACTTTTACTTTCAGTGATCTGAGCAACAACAAGGTTAAAAAAATCGCCGCCGACGCCTTCCACGGTCTCAAGTCACTCGAATCCCTGTAAGTTCACTTTGCAATTTTTCAAAAACGCCCGATTCCGTCAACTCCCGTCTTTTTTCATGTCCCAATGTGACCGATCTGTACCGGTGCAAAAAAAAATCCCGAAAATTTACATTTCCCGAAAATGCGGCTAAGAAAAGTTGGCGATGTTATTTTTTCCAGAGTTCTGTACGGCAACAAAATCACCGAATTGCCCGGTGGTGTGTTCCAGGGCCTCGGCAGTCTGAAGTTACTGTAAGTCACGTTTTTCCGGTACATAACCTCATTCCTGAAAAAATCCGTTTAATCTTTCCTCTTTATGGGTGAAATACCTTTAGGCGAGAAAAAAATTGCTGATTTTCATTATTTAAAAAAATTTAAGGATAGACTATTTGACCGTTTTTTGGACTTAGGGTAGGTTTATTACCACTTTTGGCTGTTACGTGGTTTTTTTACGTGGAAAAAATTGCTGATTTTCATGATTTTTTAAAATCTAAGGAAATATTTTTTCACCGTTTTTTAGACTGAGGGTGGGTTTGTTACTACTGTTGGCTGTTACGTGGTTTTTTTAAATCTATAATTCGTATTCTATAAATTTTTCTATAATCTAATATTCTGTAAATTCCGTTCTAAAATCTATAAAAAGACAAGTAGCGACGGCAGGATTAATATGAAAAAAAAATCAACAAAGATTTTTCTTTCATAAACACTGATACGCAGAATACGAACCATGAAAAAAGTTAGAAATGTTAAAAATCGATGAAATGGTACGCTTTGCAACGAAAATATTGAATTTTCCGAAAAAATGGCTATGTTTCGCATTAAAAAAATGCATCTTTTTTATTTTTGAAAAACTTTTACGGTCATGTTTTAAATGAGAAGGTTAGGAAGATTTATACTAAATTTCATGCGAATCGGTCGATGAGTTTTTTAGCATACGTCACGCCAGTTTTGAAAATGCAGTTTAAAAGATCATGCTATAGATCCGCGATTTTTAGAGATTAGTAATTTTTTTAAATATCATGTAACAGCCAGAAAAAGTAATAGAACCAAATAGCCAAATAGCCAAAGTCTCAGTAATGGTGAAGATATACTTCCTTTTAAAAAAAAATCATGAAAATCCCAACTTATTTTTTAAATTAAATTGATTTTAAATTAATTAAAATTAATTGAATTAATAAAGGTAAAAAACTTATTTTTTTTGTGCGAATATAGAATGCCACCTTAATTTCGCAATTTTCGAATGTGAGAAGTGCGATAGAAAATATTGAGAATGTTTTTTTGTCGCGATTTTTTCCCAGTCTTCTGAACGCCAATGAGATATCCTGCATCCGAACCGATTTATTCCACGACCTGAGCAGCCTGACGCTGCTGTCGCTCTACGACAATAAAATCAAGTCCCTGGCGAACGGGACATTTGCGAATCTGAGCAAAATAAAGGTCCTTCATCTGGCGAAAAATCCTTTCATATGCGACTGCAATTTGCGCTGGCTCAGTCTCTATCTGCACGCAAATCCGATCGAGACTTCCGGCGCAAAGTGCGAAACACCGAAACGCGTCGCCAAGAGGAAAATCGATGTTATGCCGGACGAAAAGTTCAAATGTAAGGGTAAGCACGATTCGACTTCCGGTATCTCTTCTTATCTTCGACAGGTTGGTTCAGGACGTTTAGAATTTTTTTTTTCTTTACATTCGTCATTTTTTTTTTTTTCGTCGTCATCCCCTCCATTCGTCATCATCGCGTGTGTCGACCCCTTTCGTACCTCTTTTCGTCGTTTCTTTTCCTTTTTACTCGATAAATTATGACCGTTTCCCATCAGTCCAACAATTTGGGTTTACTTTAACACAATTTGCACTTTCTCCTTGGTACTCCGCCTCCGTATTTTCAAATATACGAACGGAAAGAGACAAAAAAGATTCTGTCACTGCCCCCTTTCTCGTGAAAGGGATGGATCGAAAAAAAGGTTTTTCTGCAGTACTTGTCGATTTTTTAGATCACTCTTTCCCTAACGACAACCAAAAACAATTTTTCAACGCGGCTATGAAAAAAGGTGTAATTGATAAATTACAATTTTAACAATATAAAAAAAGGAGTATTTTGATGTATATAGATAATAATGATGAAAAACTAAATTTGGGCCTCAGTCTCAAAAATTTGGAGCAGGCGTTGGAAATTCCGGAAAAATCAAATTTTTCATCATATATTATTTTGAAATATTTTCAGTGTCAGCCCAAAATGAATTTTCAATTATTATCACGTAGATCTCGTAAGAATTTTACTGGATACCCATTTTTCTTACTTCCTTCACTTTGCAGTTCGTATTTCGTACGAAAATCCTTTACGACGATTTTTCCCGTGTGTGTTTCGTGTCTTTATCGTTGACTTCCGTTGTTACTCTTTCTATACCCGATCGCCCATAACGCAAGTGTGTGTGCGCGAGCACGAGTAGAACGTCCCACTTGGGTTTATTGTTTGTTTCTTCCGAACCGACTCGACTAAGCAGCCCTTTCATAATTTCGGTGAGTGATGAAAGGCAGAATTTTCCGTGTAACAATGCGAATTTTTCTGCGAGGGTGCCCCATGGATACGAAGGAGCTGATGGGTACGTATGGGACTATGAGTAACTGCATGTTCGAGAGTTAAAGAAGAAGATGAAAAAACGCGTGAAACATCGAGAACAATTGAGTCATTTGTTGCAAGGCAGTTTTTTTTTTATTTTTGGCTTTAAGGGGTCTTCTCACTTTAGACGCTAAAAAAAGACAGTTTTCATGAATTTTTTTGATAGTTATTTATTTAAGTCACTATTTATAGAAAAAAATAAAACGGTTTTACATTCAGTATGTCAATGGCTATAGCGCATATCATACAATTTTTTATATATACAAAAATAACAAAATGGCGGACATTTTTCGAAAAATAAATAAAAACGTGTTTTTTTTCACCGTTTTTAGCAAAAACATAGTGAATATCAAAATTTGAAGAAAAAAATCCTTGATATGCGCTATAGGTATAGTTGTAAAGTATATGTGGTTAAAATTTCATAACGATCGGTTCAGGAGTTTCGAAGATTTTATCAACAAGCCGTCGAAAAACATTGTTTCGAGAAAAACGCGTTTAAAGTTTGTTCGGAATACATAAATACATGGAAACAATTTTTTAAATGTATTTCGAAAGTGTATTTATTGAGTGTAACAACTTTTATATCAATATCTATAATATAAACCTATCAAAAAAATCATGAGAACAGCCTCTTTTTAGCGTCTAAAGTGAGAAGACCCCTTAACCCAACTAAAAATTAATGCGACGATCTGTCCCAGGCTCAATTAATTTTGGGCGAAAGAAATGAGTGTATTTGATAAAATTTAAATTCCATTTAAGTGAGGACACCACTGGAACGGGCCGAAAAAGAGTAGTTTTTTCGCTTTTTTTTGTTTGCTAAATTATCTATTTGGGATTTGGAAAAAAACGTGTGTTATGGAACATACATCGAACTTCTTTGGTGTAAATTTGGATATGAAAAAATTGAAAATTAACTACGTTATTGGGCTATAATACAATGGTTGCTTCGAAAAATAAAAATAAAAAAGTTTTATGATCTATGTAAATGTAGTTCTCGTTGTACGCAGCAGTTTTTCGAAAAAATAAAATAATAAATAGCGGGTGTTAAAAAAAATGTAATTGTGGCGAAATTTTTATTAATATTCGAGGGTTAAAAAAAAAATAAATTGTCAAAAAACGGCTACTTACAACGATAGCTGCAATGGCGGGAATTTCTTTTTTTAATTAAAAATCTGTCAATGGAGTGATAATCCCGACCAGGTCGAGAAAAACGCGATTGACAGTTCTAGTGCTCTCGCTAGATCGTCTGTAACTTCGTCAATTTTCAATGTTTCAACTTGCCAATTTTTTCACATATTCTTGAATACGTATGGGAAAATGCAACAAAAAAATCGATTTTTAACCCGCCACGGTGGTGCCCCTTAATATGATAATAAAGAGCCCAGGTAAAAATGAATGGAAACAAATGTGATTTTTCTCGGTGTAGCCAGTTTTTAACGATCACTCCGAGGCAAATCGCACAACTCTTAAGGTGAAGTCGCATGTCAGTTATAATCAACCACCAGCATGTTAATGATGTATCCGTACGAAAATAAAAAAGGAGAACAAAATTCCCTTTCGTCAAAAGGAAAGAAAAAATCTCATCTCATTCGCATATATCATTTCGTACTCGCAGAGCTAGTATTAATTCCGGCGCCTCGAGCAAATATTAGCGACGAGGTCGGCTCGAAACAGAAACAGAATAGATCAGGCATATCTCGGTTCGACTCGGTCTGTATCCAGGATAAAAAATTTGCCCCCAGGCGATGAAAAACTACTGACTAAGAGAGCAGGCGAGTGCATACTGCCGGGAGGCTGCCCTTCTCCCTGCACCTGCAACGGAGCAACGGTTGACTGTTCCGACAAGAAACTCACATCCATACCGAAAGATTTGCCCATCTACACGTCCACGCTGTACGTACCATACGAACGAATTCTTTCTTTTTTCGAGGAAATTATTGAGGAATTAAAAAAAAACAATATTACGTTTGCGAATAATTGTGTCGAATAATATGACGTTCTGAGGTTTTTAATAATTGCTCGATATATTTGTTTTTGAGCGTTTATTCCATTCCTTTACATTCCATTAAATTCCTTATCGAGGCAAAACTAACAAGGAACATCACTTTGCTGTCCTCCTCCGATTTTGTTGACACTTTTTTATGTCGAAGAGTATCAAAAACTGAGACACACGTATTTTTTTTATCGGCGGAAAAAACGGTTTTAAGGGGTGAAACGCACCCTCAAAAAATGGGGATGTTTTTCGTCGATAAGGTTTTAACGGTACGAGGTATAAAAAAAAATTCAAATTGCAGTAATGTTTATTTTTTCGTGTACTATACGTTGGAGATGGAAACGATAACGTTATCGACGAAAAACACCCCTATTTTCGAGGGTGCGTTTCACCCCTTAATATCGTTTTGCCGCCGATAAAAAAAAATACGTGTTTCTTAGTTTTTGATACTCTTCCACGTGAAAAAATTTCAACAAAATTGAAGGACACCAAAGTGACGTTCCTTGTGAGAGTAAGCCTGTTTTCATTTTACCAAAAAATGTCAAGTATATTTGTAAGATTTTTTCATCATGTGCGATGAACACGGCTAATTCCACGTTTGCCTCAATTTCAATTATATTTATATGCATGGGTATTTTTTTATGTCAGATTACTGGGCAACAATGAGCTTGATAAAATAAAGGCTGACGGTCTGTTCGAAAAACTGCCCGAGCTGCAACACTTGGACCTCCGGCGAAACCGGATATCCCGAATCGAGGCTGCGGCGTTCAAGGGAGCCCACAAATTGACGGAACTGTAAGTGTTCCTCGTAGAGCGACTTTTTTTCGCCCCCGCGGCCCAAAACCAAAACCATTGCAACATCTTCGGAAAATAACCAAATCACGTTCTATTCAATGTCCATCATATTGCAGACTGCTATCGGACAACAAATTGCGCGAAGTTCACAACAAAATGTTCACTGGCCTGACGAATATGAAAACTCTGTGAGTAATGTGAAACATCAAGAATTAATAATGACAAAACTGTCACGAGGTCAATATTCATTTGTCGCTTTTATCGCGTTTATTCAGGAATCTCACTGGGAACGCGATCACGTGTGTGATGCAAGGAGCGTTCGATGGAATGCACCACATACAGACTATGTGAGTTTAACGACTGTCACGATGACCAACCGCGCTATATTTGATTGAAAATTGAGTAATTCTGATATCAAATTTCAACGAAACAAAAAAAAAACTTTTTTTTTCCAGCAACATGCAGTCCAATCCGTTGTCGTGCAATTGCCATTTGGGGTGGTTCGCAGAATGGTTGAGAAATCGCGACGTGCCAGGGACGATAGGCCGTTGCCACGACCCACCCAGGCTGAAGGATGCTCATGTCAAAGACATTCCTAGCCACGAGTTCAAATGCAACAGTAAGTCATCGATACAAAATTAACCCTATTAATATAAACAACATGACTTTAATGAAGCACATAATAAAGCACATGGAATAAAGAAAAAATCGTAATCTACATGAGTTTTGCTAGCGAAGTACACACAATCATTACAGAATATCGATTTTTGCAAATTTGGCACCATTTTGAGAAAAAAAAACGTCCCATTTTTTTACTAAAAAAATCAATTTACTTTTTTTTTATTAAAACTGTAATTGTTAAGGGGCTACATCTACCTAGAGGTCCGAAAAATATGACCAAAATCCGATTTTTTTCTGGCTAATGCTCGGTGAAAAGAAACGCATTTTTTTAAACACCAAAGTACACAGCGGGTGTCCCATTTTAATCTAACACCTGATTTATCTCGAAAAATTACGCTTATTGATCTAATTTTTATGTAATATCACGTTTAATTTGAACTTCCGGTATTGGATTTATTAGCACTTGCTACGGTAAAGAGACGTGACGGCAAGGGAACAGCTGACTGTAGTTCTAACCTCATCTCACTCGTTCGAATTCCCACACATATTTCATTTTTTATCGACATATTTCGCCGACACAAATTTTCCACGCTTTTTACCAGTCGTGGCCCGAATACAATGCTTTATATTTCTCGCACCTGACATTGTTTTGACAGATCGACGTTGAGTTTAAACTCGCCTGGTTGAGTAAAAAGAGACGGAGGTAGAACCAATGTTGCCAAATATCAAACCTAGAAATACTGCGCGAATCGTTGGAATAACTATTTTTTTCATTTTCCTACTTAAATGTGACAATTCATTAAACAGTTTACACATGGAACATTTAGGTTATTACAATTTTTTTTTTCATATGTTAAAAATATAAATGGTACAAGTCTCAAGTATGATCAGTGGTATGACTAGTGTGAAGCGATAGGATTAACTTAAGGAGGTACGGTGATGACCATGCCAGTAAACTTAGAGTCTATTTCACGCCGCAATACCGCCACGCTTTATATATATGTATATGGCCTATTTTTCGAGAAATATTTTTTAAGTATTGAATTTCGAGTTTCCTATTATTTTCATAATATGGAAACAACCTTAATAATCTACTACTCGACTTCAGTAGTACGCCATATCGTTGACGTTTAGCATCGTCGCATTTTCGGTGGCTGTCATCGGTTCCACGCGCCCGGCTTATTATTTTTTGTAGCCGGCTAACATGGAGAATGAAAATACCGTGGAAGTTTATCAAAAGAGTAACGGGATTGTACCTGAAGTCCAGTTTAGTGACAAATGTAGATTCTGACGGACAAGAATTAGAAAATGAAAAGATAATATTGCGATTGCAAATAAAAAACGTCGCGTTGAAGTTAACCTCAATGTCCAATGTCCAATCTGTCCAAAGTCAAAACATATTTCATCGATTGTTATGTTATTTTTCCCTTTCCCAATTTTCACAATATTTGCAGGTATGAAAAGGAACGTTTATTTTATATGACGGTTCTCCCATGCTGAATTTATATATAGATGCGTTGTATAGGTACATGTCGCCAGAAAAATTGAGATGCCTTTGCTGTACGTAAAAGAACTTCGAGTAAACATCGACGAAAGGCCCTTTATAATCCATTAAAAAATGTACGGCTTCGCACAATCATATTTTTAATTCGCGTTGAAAATATCCGATGGACGAATCAAATTTTCGCGGGTATCCGGCGTTGCCACACGTCGAGCAAGATGGCTGCTGTTACGTCACGAGAAGTCTCGCTCTCCGAAAACTTCGGTTTTTGCGACTTTATTTCTAAATTTATTGCTCATTTCTGCGGTGAGCTTTCCAATTCAAGGTGCCTTATCGATCACAAAGATTCAACGAACGCAACCATCAGTTTTTTTTACGTGTTTCTTGGCTCCAAGTAGCACAAAAAAATCGATATATGAGAGGACAGGCACATTTTGTCGTCCACGTGTGACTAATTCACCAACTTTAACGATTAATAACTCGGAAAGTGTACGGTAAATCTCGTGGAAACTCCGCATACGCATGGACGAAGGTCTCGACAATGCTATAAAAAAAAATCGAGCTTTTATCTTGAACTCGCTCCAATCACCGTACCTCCTCAACACAGTTTTTCCGGACTGAAAAATGCCGAACTGTCCAACGTCACGCTGAACTGTACGTCATTGTTTTTCGCCTTTTTTGTCGAACAGAGGACAGTTTCGGCTGCCTGGGCGACGATTATTGTCCGCCTCGCTGCAACTGCGCGGGCTCGGTCGTGAGATGTTCCAGGTCTCGTTTGACCGAGATACCACGCGGCATTCCACCCGAAACAACGGAACTGTTGCTCGACGTCAACGATATCAAAACGATACAACCGGAAAGGCTCAGCCACTTACGAATGTTGACGCGATTGTAAGTACAAGAGCGAACTCCAATGAGACAGAAAGCAATGGCGATGTTGAAGAAAAGTTTTTCTCTGAAAACGTTGATCTTCTGTTCAAAGGGACTTGAGCAACAATCAGATTGGCATGCTGTCGAACGACACTTTCAGAAATCTCACGAAACTCTCGCATTTGTAAGTATCCTTGAAATAAATTCCAATTTCGCCTCACCCAAGGAATGAGGCTTTTGGAAAATCTTTCAAATTTGACAGTTTGTCAAAAAAATGTCGTATTGATCTGTTTTTTGTTTTTTTCTAGAATAATAAGCTACAACAAGCTGCAGTGTGTCCAACGAAACGCTTTCGCAGGACTGAAATCCCTGAGACTGATGTGAGTAAATGCGGTATTATTCGATCATTCGATTATCGGCTAAATTCAATTGCTTCATTGCACAATTGATTTTTCGCAGTTCCCTCCATGGTAACGACATTTCGACGATTCCCGAGGGTGCTTTCGACGATTTGGCATCCATCACGCACCTGTGAGAATCAATTAAAAAAATTATTCAACATCGATTTATCTCCACTCGGTGGAAAAAAAAAACATTTCATCAATGCTATTTTTCGTTTGTTTGTTTTTATAACAGAGCTTTGGGTTCGAATCCCTTGTACTGCGACTGCAGCCTGCGTTGGCTGGCCGAATGGGTGAAAAAGGATCTGGACGTTGAGCCGGGTACAGCCATGTGCAAGGAGCCACCTTCGATGAAGGACAAACTCCTTCTCACAGCACCCACCAGTCTATTTCAATGCAAAAGTAAGTATCAAATCAACGTGCCTGATCCGAAAACACACAAACGGCCAACAATAATGTGGCAAAGCAATTCGGAAAAAATGACAGAGAGCGGGGAACTGGAGGTAATGTTCAACCCTTATTGACGTTTCATTTTTTCGGCGCGATTGAGGATGTATGGGAGATAGAATTGCACGCAATGTAAGCAAAATGTCAAATTCTCAAATAAATTTATCGTAAAATGGGGTTACTTTGAACAGGTTTTGGAAGTTTTTTGTAGGTGACGTTTTTTTTTAACATACTTAATTCCAATGTTCTTGCTCCAATAGAACAATGTGTCCTTTGGCTATCAAATGTATAAGAAAGTTAAAACCCAAACAAACTCACAATTTTATATACTTTTTTTGAGTGTCAGAGTAATCTCGAGTGTGGGGTTTCTTTCACAAGACATTGAAATGCAACTTATGTCAAAAATTGAGGGTTACTTTGATATCATTTTGATAAAAAAAATTAATATTTTATGCATTATACATGGAATTACATGAAAATCAACGATTTTTTTTTCAAATAAATTGTCAACTATATTAAGGCGTTACCTTGCAGCGCAAAAAAGGCCTTTTTCATGAATTTTTTTAAAGAAAACTACAAAACTTTTTTAACCGATCAATATACCATCTTAAAGAACACATCTTGAAGAACTTTCAGTAATTTTTTTATTGAAAAATATTACATTGTTTAGTGGCAAATGGCCGTCAATGAAATAATGTTTTTATATACACGGTTTGCGGTGACCAACATTGCGGCGAAGTGGATCATCTGAAAAAAAAAAATGCGGATGGATTTAGTCAAATATAAGTATAAACTAGTCTTTAATCGAAGGATTTTAAAAAATATTCATTTTTCACAAAATGGCGGACAGTCAAAGTTAATGGTTCGATTTTAACGAAAAAAAAACGGCCGTTTTTTGGCTATAAAACGGCCATTTTTTTCGAAAAAAAAATCGAACGATTGATGACTACATTTTTGTGTATTAAATAAGCCTGCAAAATTTCAAGAAGATCGATTCATTAGTGTTCGAGTAATCTTGGTCACCGACTTCAGAAATGCCATTTTGAGAAAAACGCGTTTAAAGTTTCTCTCTCAACGCTCTTTCAACGCGGATTCTTCTCTTTCAACGCTCATATCTCAGTCAATTTTGTTCGGATCGACTTGAAATTTTCAGGACATATTCTCAGATACTTATACTTCAAAAAAATGCAATAAAAAAAATCGATTTTTTCAAAATCGCAAGTGGGGGTAACCCCTTAACAAAGTTGTGTACCAAATTTCGTGAAAAAATATTAATAATTTAAGAAGTTATGAACAATCTCGTGAAGGACCTTTGAACGTGAGAAGCTAAACGGTGTATTTGATTTTGGTCAGACTGAAACAGAAAAAACGAGTTTTTTTTCTCGATACAGATAATATTGGCTAAGACTTCACCGAGCTATTTTTCCTATCGTGTTTCAATCATAAAAAAAGTTTGAATTTATTTGCGATTTTTCGAGAAAAAATTTCATCATCATTGTTAGTAATTGTTGAAAAAAAAAAATATCAGTGAAAAAAACATCGGTCAAGCCTAAACTACTGTTACACTGAATAAGTGTACCAAATTTCAAGTCAATCCGTTTATCAGATGTCGGAAAATCGTGTACACCGTTTTGAAAAACAGTTTCGATAAAAAACACGTTTAAAGTTTTACTAGCAGTTCTATCGTTGCAATCATAAGTTTACCTTCAATCGGCGATTCCTGCACCATATGTTGGATCTTCCTCTTCGATTCGAGTTGTCTCAAGCGACGAAAGAGTGTTCGTCGTTTTCACAGTAGCATAACCCCTTAAAAATGGTTAAATTCGCTGACGGGCTATTGGAACGATCCCAAATTTTTGCACACAAGCTTAGAACAAACGAAGTAATGTATCCAATTTTTATCACCGTGGGTGGGATTTCTCAATACTCCCATACATCCTTAGACGAGTGCGAAGTGTTTATCGAAAATTGATGAATTCCTAAATTTAAAGTCGAAACGAGACTCGTTTAGTCCTGTAAACCAGAAAGCTCTTCAAAATCGGACCACTCCCAATTAAGGTAGTACGAGCGCGCAATCTTGATTTCTATAGATTTTGTTCAAATTTTAACCAGACATTGTCATTATGCATGTTTGAGTGAAATTTCAGAACAGTCGACTATTTAGATTGGGTTTTAAAATTGCAACTTTTAAGGCAGGATTCTACTTTGAAACCATGAAAAAAACGCTATTTTCGTGAATTTTTTCTGAGAATACTATTAAAGATATCGATATGGGGTTTAAACTGTTCAATAAATACACTCTTTAAGTACATAAAAAAAAAATTTTAATGTATTTTATTCATTTTTTGTACACGTAAAATATGTTTAAAGCCAACGCCTCGAAAAGCAGGTACCGTTGCCGTGGTCGTGAAATCTTCCCGACGGATGGTCTGAAACAAAAAAATCAAATAGTTTCATGTTCAGTATGTCTTCAGGAACCGACCTAACTAGAATATTTTATATACGTGCAAAATTAACAAAATGGCGGCTAAAATACGAAAAAAAAAATACGAAAAAAAATATTTTTCGTATTTTAGCCGCCATTTTGTTAATTTTGCACGTATATAAAATATTCTAGTTAGGTCGGTTCCTGAAGATATACTGAACATGAAACTATTTGATTTTTTTGTTTCAGACCATCCGTCGGGAAGATTTCACGACCACGGCAACGGTACCTGCTTTTCGAGGCGTTGGCTTTGAACATATTTTACGTGTACAAAAAATGAATAAAATACATTAAAAATTTTTTTTATGTACTTAAAGAGTGTATTTATTGAACAGTTTAAACCCCATATCGATATCTTTAATAGTATTCTCAGAAAAAATTCACGAAAATAGCGTTTTTTTCATGGTTTCAAAGTAGAATCCTGCCTTAACACTGCAGGGTCTGCATTGAAATTTAGACAAAATAATTCACCGTAAAAAATATTTGTCCCCTATAATAAGAAGACATTCGGCCACACCGCATCGTTCCACGTATCCAATGACGTGAGTTTGCGCGGCATATATAAAAAAATACTGCAACACAAATATTTATTTCGAAGTAATTTTCAATCGAACAAAGTTTTTAATTAGTTATGAATGAACCAACACTTTTATTTGTCAATAAAGATAACATGAACAAAAATATTAATATTTATAATGCAAATATTTTTTATGACCACATTTTTAACTTTAGGAACACGATAATTATTTTTCTTTTCCCGAAATATTGAACAATACTGTTCTGCGGTGTTGCCATATGTCTTCTTATTATAGGGGACAAATATTTTTTGCGTATAATTATTCTGTTTTTACTGATCGTTTTTAGCAAAATTGAATAGTAGACGCAATCCAAACTTTTTTCACTCTTTCCCTGACTAGTTTGCTATGTAAACATAATTTTCATTCACAATTTATAAACACAATAGAATAGTAGGACGAATTATGCGACCTGACTTTCGGTCAATGCAGACCCTGCAGTGTTAAAAGTTGCCATTTTGAGACCCATTATCTCCCAATATAAATAGTCGACTGTTCTGAAATTTCACTCAAACAATCGCTCGTTCTACCGTAAGGAATCATCACAGTGTAACGGATCGAGAAATTGCTGATTTTCGCGGTTTTTTAATGGTTAAAATGCGCTAATCAGTGTGATTTTTTTATGTCAAATCAAAGCACTCATGAAGAACGGAAAACAAACTTTCAAAATACTTTTTTTTACGTTTTTTTTCAACGGTTGAAGATGTCTTCAAAAAAAGGTGTTCTCATGGTGCACACGGTTGTGGCCGTAAATATTATCTGAAAAAAAATTTGTAAAACGATCATCAATCAGTATGAAAGCCGCTATCTATCCACGGAGATTAAAAAAAATCAAAATTGACAAAATGCCGGCGTTTTGAAAAAAAGTATCGAATTTAGTCTTTTTTTGCCGACAGTTTTTCGTTAAAAAAAAAAAGATTCCAAAAAAGAAAAGGCGTTCATAGCCGGATAAAGAATGGCATGGAAAATTTCGTGTCAAAATTTGAGACGGATGGCTTGAAAACTCTTCCTTTGAGAGTGTACACCGTTTTGAAAAACGACATTTCGAGAAAAACGGAATAATTCGAATTTCGCCCCAAAAATTGAATATCGTGTTTTCAACCGTCTATACTATCGGATAATGCGCAAAAATCGATTTTTTGAAAATTTTACACCGCGATGATCCCTTAACGAAACTGCGATCAAATTTTTCCCGACTGTAGAATTTTAACGTATTCCTTGTCTCGTGACGTCCAATGGATAATTTCAACACTAAATGTTATTTAAACTCTTGAACATTTCGCTATTGCACATTTTTCGAAAATTTCTATCGAGATTTTTCAATGTCCCACTTGAATTGGACGTAAAAAGATCAAGAGAACAGAATTTTTTTTTCCTGCTTGGAGATAATCTTTCTTGGAGACTACGGACTGAACGAAAATCTTACGATGCCTCCATCATCGACGGAGTCAGGCTTGTGATTACCTCCAGTCTCCCCTGCTCGACCAAAATCATCACCGGGACAACTTTTTATTTTCTTACATTAGCCAAACCGTCTATTTAGTTTGATTTTTTTGGTCCGAGTTCTCAGAAGTATACTAAAATTGCTCATTAATCGTAGACCTTTCTTCCGTTCAGCCAAACAACAGCCTGCCGACGTATTGGCAAAGTGCGACGTGTGTTACACCGTACCCTGCGAGAACGGAGGATTTTGCGAGACGCTACCGGACCGGAAGTTCCGTTGCAAGTGCTCGCCAGGATATCACGGGGACAGGTGTCAGCATAAAATTGACGCGTGCTATGGAAATCCTTGCAGGAACTCCGGAACTTGTAAAGTACTGGAGGAAGGAAGATTCAGGTAGTTCAATCATTGTCACATGAGAGTCTTGTGTTTCTTTGTTTTTTTTTTTTTCGTCTCTTTTTTGCGAGAACGTATACGAGAATGTCCTGTAGAAGGGATGGGCATCGTTGGAATCGAAAAATACCGTATGAAACAAACGTGTCGAGACGAACAATATTTGTCGTCGACTTTTGAAACAAGATGAACAATTTGACTGCATTTTGAGACCAGTCGGATGAAGATCGTGCACTTTGTTTTCTTTCTATTGATCTTTACGCAGCATTATAAATCTTTCATGTTTTATATTTGTACACCATTTGGGGATCATCACAGTGTAACGGATCGAAAAACAACCGATTGTCGCGATTTTTTTTTCGATGCTTAAAATACGCCAATCAGTCTAATTTTTTAATGTTAAATCAAAGCACACATGAAGAACAGAAAATAAATTTTTAAACGTTTATTTTCATTTTTCTACATTTTTTTAACGGTTGAAAAGTCTTAGAAAAAAACTTGGAGTCCTCACGGTGTAGACGGTTGTGGAATTAGATATTATCTGAAACAAAATTTGTAAAATGATTATTAATCAATATGAAAGCCGCCATCTTGCTATGGAGGGTTATATTGAATCGAAATTGACAAAATGGCGGCGGTTGGAAAAAAAAGTATTGAATTTAGCCAACTTTGTCGACGGTTTTTCGTTAAAAAAAATATGAAGATTTCAAAAAAAGCTTCCATAGCAAGATAAAGAATGGCGTGAAGAATGTGCTTACCAAATTTGAGACGGATAGCTTGAAAACTTTTCCTTCAAGAATGTACACCGTTTTGAAAAAGGACATTTCGAGAAAAACGCGTTTGGAGTTTCGAGAGCGGAATTTTCATATAAATTGTCTACTTACGATCAATCGGCCAGGTCCATGATTATAACCGTCTATACTATCGGATAATGCAACAAAAAAAAAACATTTGGAATGTTTACACTGCGATAATCCCTTTACGTCTCATTTTCCGAGTAGAAAGAAAACCGGTGAACATATTTTCAGGCCCCATGAAATTAAATCTTCATTGAGTTTGTTTGGGTTTGACCGAGCATTGAGGGGGCAAGGTACCTGAAAGAATGGCTGATTTTTTTTTCAACAGGAAAGATTTCGTCGCCATTTTTTAAACTTAGGGTATGTTTTATTGCTACTTTTGTCGACGGAATCAACCTGAAAAAAAAACCAACGAAGATTGTTTATTACATTAACACTCATACGCAGAATATGAACCAAGAAAAAGTGAAAAATGTTGAAAATTGATAAAACGGTACGTTTTAAAACAAAAAGATTGAATTTTCCGAAAAAAAAAAGGCTACACTTTGCAATAGAAAAGACATGTTTATTTAAACAAAATTTAGGATCATGTTTTAGACAATAAGGTTAGAAAGATTGATACCAAATTTCATCAGAATCAGTCGATTAATTGCTATACGTAACGCCGAATTTGGAAATGCAGTTAAGACCGAATTTTTTAGGAGTAATTTTAAAAAATACCATTTAACAGCCAGAAGTATAAATGAAACATTCCCTGAGTCTCAAAAATGGTAAAGCGATCTTTCCTTTCGAAAAATCATGAAAATGAGCAAATTTCTTCCTCGCCTAAAGGTATCTTCCCCCTTAAAATGACCGAAACGAGCCTAGAGCATTCAAATTGTATTCCAAACGTTCAAAAGTGACACAGTCCAAAAGATTCTCATAGTCTAAAAGATTCCCAAGACTCGTGCTTGGACATCGAAAGATCGAAAGATTTTCCATTCGTACTTTGCCCATCCCAAGTAGATTGTCGTTGGATCGAGCTCGTCTCCCCAACTCGGTAGATGAATTTTTTTTTGTCACGCACGCAATACGTAAAGGAACGTCCTTTGGCACGCAGGCTAGCAAGTAAAAGAAAAACAAATGTTTCGATTGGCCATGAGAAGCGGAAAAAATGGACACCGATTGCCCTTGATTCGCATGATAAACCCGAAGGGGCTCGTGTTTCCACTTCTCGCAATGACGTAGAGCGTTTCCGTCTGTTGGTGGATCGATCGCGATCCAATAACGGGCTCAATATCTCAATTGACGTTAAGTCGGTGTGTGACAGTTGCGACTGCAGTCCCGGTTACGAGGGCATCAGATGCGAGAGCAACGTCGACGATTGCGCCAATAACAGGTGCGCGAACAACGCGACCTGCGTGGATCTCGTACAGGCCTACAGATGCGACTGTACACCGGGATACATGGGAGAATACTGCGAGGCGAAAATACCCTTTTGCACAAAAGGACACGACCCATGCGAGAACGGAGGTCGATGCGTCGACCACAAGACCCACTACAGCTGCGAGTGCCCGATCGGCTTCGCCGGCCTCAATTGTTCCACAAACTTGGATGATTGCGCTAATCATCTGTGCCAGGTAATTGACGTTTTTACCATTGCTTCGTTCGCGATCGCGAGTTACGAGGAAACGATAGAATTACGAGTTCGGGGTCTTCTCACTTTAGACCCTAAAAAAAGCCTATTTTCATGAATTTTTTTTCACAGTTTTATAATATACACGGAGAGAATTTTTTTGTAATTTTTACTGTGAAATCACAGTAACTCGGTGACAAATGTGCAATTATTCAGGTTTTTAGGAAATAAATTATAAATTTTCATGGAAATGAATCAAAATTTACTTTTGCGTAACGGAAATTTAAAATATTTTCCAGAATTTTTACTGAAATTAATAGTAAAATTTCATGAAACGTAAAGATTACGACAATAAGTTAAAAAACGTGCCAATATAAATGAAATTTTTCAGTGGAACATTGAGAAATTTGCGTGTTTTCCATAAAAATTTAAAAAAGGAAGCCGAAATTTTCCGTGCGTCCACCGGAATTTTTCCGTTCTTTATAGTAAAATCCGTTGGGGCTAGGTCGCCTGACCGTGCGCGGGAGCTCTGTGTGTAGCGTGCGTATACGTGAACGCAAGCTGTGAGAGTGCGCTTGCGTATGACGCAGTATGACGAGCACGAACGACGCCGAACCGCGTTGCTTAGCAACAGCGGTACCGCGCATGCGCATTATAGTACGAAGCATGGGCCAAGAAAGCCTCGTGGTCTCGTGCAGTCTAACGTGTTCCACGCAGTTCTACGCAAGAAAACAAAGAAACGTGAAAACGTTTCTTTGTTTTGCGCTCAAAAAAGAAACTTCGATAAAGGACGTCTACAATGGTACGGAAAGATGATATGCTAAAATAAGTAGCAATCAAGAACACAAATAGAGTATTTATTTAATCATAGGAAATTAATTTTTTGCTAGGGATTTTAGAAATTTCAAGTTTGTCCAGGTTATTTTTACTGTAGAAACTTGGAATTTTTGAGGCAGCCCATTCTTAAAATTCTACATGAGAATGTGTCAGAATTTTTACTGAAAGAAATGTAAAAAATTATGCTACTTGCTTAAATTTTTACATGAATGAAAGCAAAATATTAAAAGCTAGTGTCAATTTTTGACTGTGTGCACATTTGTCACCGGTTTCAAATTTTTAATGTAATTTTTCATCGAGATTTCACCGTAAAAAATACTTAAAAATTCTCTCCGTGTAGATATTGATATAAAAGTTGTTACATTTAATAAATACACTTTCGGAATACATTTTAAAAAATTGTTTTATTTATTTGAGACTTTAGGCCACGGTAACGGGTATAAAATCATGTGCGAATTTAACAATTTTTTTCGTATGAAAAAGTGAATCACTCATAAAATTAATTACACATCTATTTAGTATGAATATCGAGCTGTTAGAAAAAATATATATTTTTTTTTTCAATGTACCAAATGGCCGACTACTAATATTTTCTTTTTTTAAAGCTCCGCGGCGTGACATTCAGCATCCACAATTTTTTTCCTAGAACAAAAAACAAAAATTCTCGTCAATCTACATTAGAATACCTAGAGAAGTACGTACGGAATTTGAAAAATATTATTTCATTCAAAAGTTGTAGGTATTTGAACTTAAGGGAGACTTTGTCCTTGGAGTGCCATATTTCAGGTGTTTACATTTTATTTTTTTTAAAGGAAACGAGTAAAGCTTTTTGAGTGCGGTTTTTTTCTTGCTTTTATTCATGATATACAGAACGTTAAATTTTTTTTTTAAACCAAAATGGCCGCCGTTGCAGCTCCTTGAAAACAGGTCCTCAAATCGCGGGAGGTAAACGGCTGACATCACTGCCCCCTCTTTGTTGATCTGAAACACAAATTCAAAGCATATTATCAATCTGTGACCCTTTGGTCATGGAATGACGGATGGGTTTTTCGTTTAGTACAAATTTCGGAAAATGGCGGCGATTAAAAAAAATCGAATTTTCGCGTTTTTTTCGCATAAAAAGATAAATAATAAATTCAAAAATGTATCTATCGAAAAAACGATCCGTCATTCCGTGAAGACATATTTTCTGAGTATGCTCTCCAAATTTCCGGTCGATATGTTAATTACAGCGGTCAGGAGAATGTCAGCCATTTTTAAAAACGTGTTTTCGAGAAAAACGCGTTTAAAGTTTTGTAATGTGTTTACACAAATGTGTTTATAATTACCGGTAATCGGCAATGCCTGGTCCATTGAGGCATCCCTCTTCTTCTTCTAGCTGCTCGTGTTGAGCCGCTAACATCTCCCGCTGCATTTCAAGGACAAAGTCTCCCTTAAGAAATGAATTTTCAGTGAAAAATTTCGTTATAACTGCTCATAAACTGCTCGTAAAATGAAAAGTTTTCGATCAATCAAAAATCCCGTCCGTACTTCTCTGCGAAATGCAATTAGGAACATAACTTTTGAATTTGAAGTAATACGAGCGAAAATTGTTGAAGTTATTTGTCACACCAATTGGAAAAAAGCTGTTTCGAGAAGTTTCGAGTAGTCGGCCATTTTGTACATCGAAAAAAAATATATATACTTTCTAACAGCTTGATATTCATATTAAATGGATGTGTAATTAATTTTATGAGTGAATCTCTTTTTCATAGGAAAAAAAATTGTCAAATTCGCACATGATTTAATACCCGTTCCTGTGGTCCCATTCAGGGCCTCAAGTCACTATTTATAGACGAAAATGGTAGTTAAACAAAATGTCCTAAAAAAATTGTAGGTCTGCGCTGTTGATGAAATCTCGGAGATGGATAATCCGAAACAAAAAAAATCAAACGGTTTTAAATTCAGTATGTTAATGGCTATAGCGCATATCATACGATTTTTTATATATGCAAAAATAACAAAATGTCGGACATTTTTCGAAAAAAAAAGGTTTTTTCACTGTTTTTGGCAAAAACATTAGTAAATATCAAAATTTAAGAAAATCCTTTATGTGCGCTATAGCTATAGTTGTAAAGAATATGTGATTGAAATGTCACAAGGATGGGTTCAGTAGTTTCCAAGATTTGATCAACAAAATGTTTTAATCTATTTCGAAAGTGTATTTATTAAGTGTAAGAACTTTTATATCAATATCTATAATATAAACCTATCAAAAAATTCATGAAAATAGTCTTTTTTAGCGTCCAAAGTGAGAAAACCCCTTAAGGGTGCTTGAGAGTTGTGAGGATGGACGGGCCGAATTTAAAAGCGGGGAAGCTCCTAATTATCTCCCGAATAAGATAAAGATGAGCACAGAGTGGAGTTTTTAGGGAAACGAAAAAAAATTCTTAACAAGCTTTTATTTAATGTACTGAAATAATTCTCGAAATCCTCTAAATTTTCAATAAGTTTAGAGCTTGCATCGTTGGAATGCAACGAAAATGATTCTTTTTTAATCGCTCAAATTTCTTTTCGCATATTACGGCGACGAAAATCCTCCAACATTTTTTTCAAATCGCTGTTTCAGAAATGTACCATTTAAATCTGCAAAAAAAGATTTTGCAGAATGATGAAAATGGGAAAATAAAAATTGAAGAGTTTTCGTTGCATTGCAACGATGCAAACTTCGAGCTCGTAATTTTTACGTAATTTTCGTGCTTCGATCGTGGAAATGGGTTTCCTCGTATAAAACGTGCCGAATATAGGAAAAGTTGAGTGACGCGAAGAGAAATAATCAAATCGGGCAATTGCAACGTTTGCAAATATTTGGAAATGCTTTCAGAACGGTGCTACCTGCATCGACGGCATAAATGATTACGAGTGTAAATGCGCGGCGGATTACACGGGTAGGTATTGCGAGGCGGCGCCATCGACGGCAATGCTGTACCCACAGACGAGCCCGTGCGCCCACCACGATTGCCAGCACGGCGCTTGCTTCCAACCATCCCCTGGATCCACCGCGGATTATCTTTGCCAGTGTCATCCCGGCTACACTGGTACGTATACAATACGATACAATTATCCCCAAAGGGCGCGCGGCAAAATCCCTTTTTTCACCAATCACCGCTCATCCGTTTTCCCTCAACATTCTCGTGCTGAATCGTTATTGTTATTATGCAATTGAAGATACTTACAATGAACATCACCTAAGGCGGGATATACATTCACACTGGAAGAAAATGAACAATATTGGGAGATTTTTTAAACTAAGAAATAATCATTTGACAATTGTCAAACTTTAGGTATACTTTAATAGCATATTTAAGTGTACGAAACAATTTTTTTTTAATTAAGGCGTTTGCCCCACTTGTAGCGCAAAAAAAAGGCCTTTTTCATGAATTTTTTTAAAGAAAACTACAAAACTTTTTTAATCGATCAATATACCATCTTAAGGGGAGATTGTCTTTTTTTTCGCAAAATTTACCGCTTTTTGGGAACTTTTTTGTGAAGAAAGTATACAACGGAAAACTTGTGAAACTTGGCATATAGTTTTATTGATCTGTTTACTACATACAAAAAATTTTTTAAACAATTTCATCAAAAAATCCGCCTCCCACCCCCCTCGACGCGCGATGGTCCTTTTTTGATGGTGTGCACGATTACAGCCTTCACGTTCATCCTGCAACAAAAACCCAAAAAGCATTTTACTTTAGACACATATAGCAATCGTTCGATGAAGGGGAAAAAAAAATTGACGATTTGGTGACGTTTTGAACTTGAAGTATCGATTTTTCGAAAAAAATTGATCGATTTTTTGTTATAAATAAAAAACTATTAAACGTATTGCTTTTTTGCTTCATCAAACGATAAAAGGATGTCAGCTGAGCATTCTGTCCAAATTTGAAGGCAATCGGTTGAATAGTTTTTGAGAAATCGTGCACACCATCAAAAAAGGACCATCGCGCGTCGAGGGGGGTGGGAGGCGGATTTTTTGATGAAATTGTTTAAAAATTTTTTTGTATTTAGTAAACAGATCAATAAAACTATATGCCAAGTTTCACAAGTTTTCCGTTGTATACTTTCTTCACAAAAAAATTCCCAAAAAGCGGTAAATTTTGCGAAAAAAAAGACAATCCCCCCTTAAAGAACACATCTTGAAGAACTTTTAGTAATCTTTTTATTGAAAAATATTACATTGTTTAGTGACAAATGGCCGTCAATGAAATAATGTTTTTATATACACGGTCTGCGGTGACCAACATTGCGGTGAAGTGCATCATCTGAAGAAAAAATGCGGATGGATTTAGTCAAATATAAGTATAAACTAGTCTTCAATCGAAGGATTTTAAAAAATATTCATTTTTCACAAAATGGCGGACAGTCAAAGTTAATGGTTCGATTTTAACGAAAAAAAACGGCCGTTTTTTGGCTATAAAACGGCCATTTTTTTCGAAAAAAAAAAATCGATCGATTAAAGACTACATTTTTATGTATTAAGTAAGCCTGCAAAATTTCAAGAAGATCGGTTCATTAGTGTTCGAGTAATCTTGGTCACCGACTTCAGAAATGCCATTTCGAGAAAAACGCGTTTAAAGTTTCTCTTTCAACGCTCTTTCAACGCGGATTCTTCTCTTTCAACGCTCATATCTCAGTCAATTTTGTTCGGGTCGACTTGAAATTTTCAGGACATATTCTCAGATACTTATACTTCAAAAAAATGCAATAAAAAAAATCGATTTTTTCAAAATCGCAAGTGGGGGTAACCCCTTAATTCATCATCAAAATGGCAGAGCTGTGGCAGAGTGTCACAGCAAAGTAGCCACGGGAGTTGCGAATCGGCGTGCAGTCTAGCCTCCCGTAGACTTTGATTTGCAAAAAAGTTCAAACATTTTTTCAGTTAGAGCATGTATAGTTTCTATGTGACGGTAATTAAAATGGAGAAAATGCTAATTGGAGAAAATGGCACTTTTTCACAAAAAAAATCAACATTTCTGTAAAATGTGGATTAAAAAAGTATTTTTTTTGCCAATTTTTCAAAAACAATTTTCATTGGGTAGACAGTACCAATATTATCAATATTTCTACCAAGTTTCAACGCAATCGGCTTAATAGTTTTTGAGTAATTCTGCACGCCAATTTCGATAATGCAGTTTTGAGAAAAACACGTTTGAAGTTCACGCCCGCTCCGAATTCGAGCGGTGAGGCACAGCGTTGACGGGCTGTAACCTTTGAAATTTTTCAAATTTCGCTTTCAAACTTTAGGAAAATATTCTACATATATCGTTTAATCGTTTAAAGAGAAAAAAAAAGAAATCGATTTTTTGATCGTTGTAAATGTATATCCCGCCTTAGGTGTCCGCCTCCGATTTTCCTGAAGCTCATAAATGTGACAAAGCATTGAAAACTATTAGACACGTAATTTTGTTTTATCTGCGGAAAAACGTTTTTAACCGTTTCTTGTCACACTGGGTCATTTTGACCCGGACGAATTTGAAATACAATGCTCGCCTTCCTGAAATTAAAAGTGTGCAATAATTTATCACCATTTATTTTTATACTTTCCGAATTTTAATTATGCAGACATATTAAGAAATGGTCAAAGTTTATCTCGGATTGTTTTCAATAAAAACCGACCGAAGGGTTGTTAAGGGCAAGGGGATGAAGGACGATCCGGGTCGAATCGACCCAGTGTGTCAAAGTCCTCGGCACATAGAAGTGTGTCAAGGAAGGGCTAAGGGGGGAAACAACCCCTCAAAGAAAGGCGTGTTACCCCTTAATTCCAATTTTTTATATTATTCTACAGTGGATTTTTTATCGCTTTGCATTGCAAGAATTTTGGTTTTTCTTTCATTCAGATCGGTGAACTGCTTGTGGGTGAAACTGCAAAATCACCCCTCGAAACGCCTTTCTTTAAGGGGTGGTTTCCTCCCTTAAAATCGTTTTTTCGCAGATAAAAAAAATACGTTTCTTATAGTTCGTTGAGTCACTCACTACGGGATTGTGGACTGTGAGGCTAGAGCAACTGGAATCAAAGCTGACTTCCATTCTGCTCTGTACAGTTGGACATTTATTTTATCTTCGATTCTTTTGGGAAAAACTTTATTTACGTTTCCGAGCGAGAATTTATTTGAAAAATTCGTATCAAATATGTGCATTTGGCAAAATTTGTTTTTGTCGATGTTGATATTAAAGTTTCCGGAGAAAAATGTAAAAAAAACCTCGATATTGAATGCGAGTACATTGATGTTTATTTGTCTATAGAAAAGCACATTTGCCGGATGTCCGAAGTCGCTGTGCCACTTTAAAAAAAAATGAATGCGAAGCAAAGCAAATAGCTCTTCATGATTGCGGAGCCTCGAGCCCTTTCCGTTATTTACCTCCATCTGCTCGAAAATCTGAATTAAGGGGGGATTGTCTTTTTTTTCGCAAAATTTACCGCTTTTTGGGAATTTTTTTGTGAAGAAAGTATACAACGGAAAACTTGTGAAACTTGGCATATAGTGTTATTGATCTGTTTACTACATACAAAATTTTTTTTAAACAATTTCATCAAAAAATCCGCCTCCCACCCCCCTCGACGCGCGATGGTCCTTTTTTGATGGTGTGCACGATTACAGCCTTCACGTTCATCCTGCAACAAAAACCCAAAAAGCATTTTACTTTAGACACATATAGCTATCGTTCGATGAAGGGAAAAAAAAATTGACGATTTGGTGACGTTTTGAACTTGAAGTATCGATTTTTCGAAAAAAATTGATCGATTTTTTGTTATAAATAAAAAAACTATTGAACGTATTGCTTTTTTGCTTCATCAAACGATAAAAGGACGTCAGCTGAGCATTCTGTCCAAATTTGAAGGCAATCGGTTGAATAGTTTTTGAGAAATCGTGCACACCAGTTGTGAAAAAGCTGTTTCGAGAAAAACGCGTTTAAGGGGGGATTTTTTTGATGAAATTGGTTAAAATTTTTTTTGTATGTAGTAAACAGATCAATAAAACTATATGCCAAGTTTCACAAGTTTTCCGCTGTATACTTTCTTCACAAAAAAATTCCCAAAAAGCGGCAAATTTTGCGAAAAAAAAAGACAATCCCCCCTTAATTCACGAAAATTTAACGAGTCCTTTTAAGTAAGATTATTGAGGTTTCTGTCAAATAATTTCTTTCGGAGAAAAAAATTATTTCAATGCCCCTAAGAACTCTTTCCGTCATTTATATTCATCTCTTTATAAATCTAAAATAATTCACGAAAATTTCTCGACTTATTACAAGTAAAATTTTAGAGGCTCTGTAAAACAATATCTTTCGGCGAAAAATAAGTTTTAAAAAGTTTTTCTACTCGACAAAGTTTCGTGTGCCATATTATCGACGCTATTCGAAAAATTTCTATTCGAATAAATATCAGCATCGGTGAAATTTCTTCGTCTAATAATCAACAGATTAATACGATGATGTTGAAGCTTACATAATTGAAACGCAACGAAAATTGATTCCTTTTAATTGTTGAAAACCTTTCTTGGCTGTACAAATCACTCGAAGGATTTTACGTATCATCATTACCGATTTCCGTCGTCAATTAGCAACGAAAAAAAGACGTTGGATAGTGATGAAGATAAAGAAATAAATAACGAAGAAAAAATCGTTGCGAATGTCATTATTAACGGCTTACACCACTGTAAACGTCTAAAATGAAGTGATTTTTCGCGATTTTGTTTTTTGGGTGGAAGAACAAGTAAGAGGATAACAATATTCAAGGATGTTATTAGTCAAGTGAACGTCAAGTGAACAAAAAAATTATATTGATTAATTATACAAAATGGTGACGCTGGAGCCATTCTTGCGAGGTATGTTGAATTTAAGACGCTCCGCGGCACGCGGTATAACTGACGCCAATTTGAATGTGGATTTTTTATGAATTCTATTAATTTAGATGAGTATAGCTAGAGAAATCCGTAGGGGGTTTTGAAAATACAAATTCTTGTGTAATTGGAAAGCATTTAACCCCTTCAATACGGCGTGCAAATATTCAAATATGGCGTTTAAATCTTTAAATACGGCGTTTAAGGGGCTATACCAGTGTGAACGCTGAAAATTAGGGCGGTTTTCGTGAATTTTTTTGAAGAAAAATACTCAATTAAATGTTTCGGAAAATTGAGAATATATTTGGCTATATTTGACCTATATTACATAATTTTTTCATAGAAAAATATCGAGATCCAAGCGACTTATGCGTTCCCTTCGGAGGCGCCAAAAAAAAAGTTCCTCCACTTCTGACATGATTCCGGCCGATTGAGTAGCTGAAACCAAAAAAGGAAAAAATGTCGTTAAACTGGAAGGTATTTCCTGTACAATGACGTAGGATTTTCGAAAAATATCAAAATCTAACAAAATGGCGTAGTTACAACAAAAAAAAGTCCGTTTTCTTGCCTATAAAATGGTCGTTTTTTCCAATGCCAAATCGTCAATTATCGTCCAATCAAAAATATCCTACGTCATTGTAGAGTAAATATATTCAAGAGTACTCAGTTCAAATTTCAAGTCAATCGGATAATTGCTCTTTGAGTTACAATGTCAGCAAATTTGAAAAATCTCATTTCATATTCTTGAAAGTATAAAAATCTCACCTCATATTCTTGAAAGTATAAACTGTCAAAAAAGGCACCAAAAAATCGATTTTTTTTAAGTGTCACACTGGCATAGCCCCTCAAATGACAAACTTTTCACTTTTCAACAAACGTAATTAATTTTTAATTCAACGTTGTAATTGTGCGCGTATCTGAGACGCCACGCCTACACGAGTGCGTAGTCCAACACGGTCGCTTGACCAATTTTTCTTTTGGTTTAATCCGAAAGGAAAGCGATGCGAGTACCTGACGAGCCTGAGCTTCGTGGACAACAGCTCGCTGGTCGAGCTGGAGCCGTTACGCACGAGGCCCGAGGCTAATGTGACCATCGTATTCACGACGACCCAAGAGAACGGGGTTTTGCTTTACGACGGAACCGATCAGAACGGCGAGCACATCGCCGTCGAATTATTCAACGGGAGGGTGCGCGTTTCTTACGACGTTGGCAATTATCCAACATCGACGATGTACAGCTACGAAATGGTCTCGGACGGCAAACCTCACATGGCCGAATTAATTGCGATTAAGAAAAATTTCACGATGAGGGTCGATCGTGGCACAGCGAGGAGTATAATCAACGAGGGCCCCCGCGAATATCTCAAACTGACGACGCGAATGTACGTCGGTGGTTTGGCCCCGGAATTGGCTTCTGTCGCCTTCGAACAATTTCACCTGAGAAACGTCACGAGCTTTCAAGGTCAGTCTGAATTTTTTACACACTTAAGGGTACAGGATTTACCCAGAGGCCCGAAAAAAATGGCCGAATTCCAATTATTTATCTGGCGAACGGTTCGTGAAAAGGGAACGCATTTTTTTGACACAAAGGTACTTATATTCAGAGCCTTCTCGGATCATGTTCTTTTACTGGCACGCCGGATCATATGGATCATTTTTGTCCTGCAGCTCATATCTCACGTATTTAGAAAAAGAAAATCTGGCATACTCATCGTCGATTCTACTTTAAGGAGGTACGGCGATGACCATGCTAGTAAACTTAGAGTCCATTTCACGCCGCAATACCGCCACGTTTTAGATATATGTATATGGCCTATTTTTTCGAGAAATATTTTTTAAGTATTGAATTTCGAGTTTCCTATTATTTTTATAATATGGAAACGACCTTAATAATCTACTACTCGACTTCAGTAGTACGCCATATCGTTGACGTTTAGCATCGTCGCATTTTCGGTGGCTGTCATCGGTTCCACGCGCCCGGCTTATTATTTTTTGTAGCCGGTTAACATGGAGAATGAAAATACTGTGGAAGTTTATCAAAAGAGTAACGGGATTGTACCTGAAGTCCAGTTTAGAGACAAATGTAGATTCTGACGGACAAGAATTAGAAAATGAAAAGATAATATTGCGATTGCAAATAAAAAACGTCGCGTTGAAGTTAACCTCAATGTCCAATGTCCAATCTGTCCAAAGTCAAAACATATTTCATCGATTGTTATGTTATTTTTCCCTTTCCCAATTTTCACAATATTTGCAGGTATAAAAAGGAACGTTTATTTTATATGACGGTTCTCCCATGCTGAATTTATATATAGATGCGTTGTATAGGTACATGTCGCCAGAAAAATTGAGATGCCTTTGCTGTACGTGAAAGAACTTCAAGTAAATATCGACGAAAGGCCCTTTATAATTCATTGAAAAATGTACGGCTTCGCACAATCATATTTTTAATTCGCGTTGAAAATATCCGATAGACGAATCAAATTTGCGCGGGTATCCGGCGTTGCCACACGTCGAGCAAGATGGCTGCTGTTACGTCACGAGAAGTCTCGCTCTCCGAAAACTTCGGTTTTTGCGACTTTATTTCTAAATTTATTGCTTATTTCTGCGGCGAGCTTTCCAATTCAAGGTGCCTCATCGATCACAAAGATTCAACGAACGCAACCATCAGTTTTTTTTACGTGTTTCTTGGCTCCGGGTAGCACGAAAAAATCGATATATGAGAGGACAGGCACATTTTGTCGTCTACGTGTGACTAATTCACCAACTTTAATGATTAATAACTCGGAAAGTGTACGGTAAATCTCGTGGAAACTCCGCATACGCATGGACGAAGGTCTCGACAATGCTATAAAAAAAAATCGGGCTTTTATCTTGAACTCGCTCCAATCACCGTACCTCCTTAAGTTCTAACAGTTTTTATAGCCGTGGCATGTTTTAATTTTTAAAAGTATTGTTTAAATGAAACATACCTTCGGGAAAAAGTCGTGATATGAAAAACAAATCGCCATTTTTTTCTATTTAACATAAAGCGAAAGTCTTTGCGCGGATTTGTAGCTGAAACTATACTCTTTTAGATAAAAAATGTCCCAAGTCTGCCGTTTTGGAAAAGTACATTTACTTTGACATCTGAAAGTAGGGTGTTTTTCGGGTATGAAAACTGCTATAAAATAACGCATTTGACATCATAAAATGTATTATACAATTTTATTACTGGAGAATTGTACACATCACGTGAAAAAAGTAACAAGATAGTGCGTGAAAAGAGAAACCAGGGGGAAGGTGTACGAGATGATCCCCCTAAGGAAGAATGCTCGTAATTTCAAAGATATTCAACATAGTTAAGGTAGTTGTGTAGGTGCACGTATAAGCCAAAAGTTTCGGTCGAAGCGTATAGTGACACCCAATGCCCGTACGATGCTGTTGGTTGTAAATTTTCGACATCGAAGCAAAAATTCACAATCGAAGCGAAGATTCTGTGCTCGTCGCAAATCGCTTTTCCACAGACTCCGCAGCAAAAATAAGTCTTTCTGTCACCTGTGCACATCGCACATCTTTTTCTCTTTTGAAATTTAGTGTTTGGACGAAAATCATGTTCTCTTTCCCCAACAATTTCGTTGACTGCGTGACGCAAATAACCTCGAAAGTTTTGTGTTGCAATCTTCGTTGTAAAAAAGGCTTTACCATATCGTACACTCTTTACGAAATCTCGACGACATAAGTATGTATTTCGATCATTCAAAGTATATAAGATCAACTCATTATCTTCATCCGCATCGTTTTTATGCGATTAAAGATCTTTCACAATTTCTCCATCTCCTTCTCCTTCAGAGCATTGATCGTACTAAACTGCTGTTGCGGTATCCCGCACGCGGTAGCGAGGCTCATTGTCAGCGGTGGATGAGGCGGCCATAACCTAAAAACATGTGTTTTTCGATTTATGCGTTACAATATCGAACACCACCGAACAATCATCAACAAACATTGAAGAAAAACGCTGGAAATCCGAAAAACACAACTTCACTTACATTGACAAAATACTGGCACAGCGGTTCCTATGGGTCCTTTTTGACCCACACGAAATTTCAACTCGCTGGTGTCCGGACAAGAACTTCTGGAATCCGGCGCTGCTTGGCCACCAAGTACCCGCCACTACTAAGTTTTTTTAGGGTGGGGAGCGAAGACCTGCCCTTCGAGGATCCGGGAGATATTTAAGAGGGAAAATTCGCTTGGGTCAACATCGAACCATAATCCGCGAAGGGTTAAAAAAGGCACCAAAAATACTCACTTACATGTAGTAATAAAACACCAAATTTCACCAAAAAAAAATGTTTTCACTTTCACCGCACTACTGCATAAACGGGGTCGATCCGACCCCAGGTTCTTTTTCGACAGCTGTCCTCAGTACACGGGCAAGATGTAGGATGGGGGCCGAGTGTCCACCTATAGAGTAGGACTGTCAGTTGAAAAAATGGGGTAAAAATGACCCAGTGTCTAGTCCAAGGGTTAACGTTTACTAGCAGTTCTATCGTTGCAATCATAAGTTTACTTTCAATCTGCGATCCGTGCACCACATATTGGACTCTTCAATTTGAGTCGCCTCAAGCGACGAACGAGCGTTCGTCATTTTCACAGTTGCCTAGCCCCTTAAGTTCAACTTTGAAGTTTCCATACTTACCGCTACGTCGTTTTCGAGCGAAAAACGTCAACCTAGACAATTTAGCACAGTTTCTTACGAAGCACCGCGAATTCGATGGAATTTTATCGTCAACGAGCGCAATTGACTATCGTCGACGACTGCAATTCACTTTTCGATTTTCAATAAATCTCGGTGCTAATATGCCCAGTTTTTGGGGGGCCGGGTTGAAATTCCGAACTTTGAATGCTCCGACGGTTTAATATTCCGAATTTGAATGTTCCGAAATTCAAGATGCGGCCGGGTTGAAATTCCGAATTCTGAATGGTCAGAACGCTCAAAACTCCGAAAGAATAGTACCCCGAAATATTAAAACTCCGAAATAGTTTTACACGAAAGACCAAAATTCCGAAAATCTTAACACCGTTAAAATAATTCGGCTATGGAAGTTTTAAAAGTTTCAAAATTTTCAATAAATCGACGAATTATTTCAAGAATTTTATTTGATTAAGAAATGATTTTGCGTCAATTTTGAAGTTTGTCTACGCAATGTTATACGTTCTACATAATTTACAGTCAACTGTGTAGACTTTCGCTGGCATGATCTTGACATGAGGGCCGGGTTGATATTCCGAACTTTGAATGCGCCAACGGTTTAAAATTCCTAATTTTAATGTTCCGAAATTACAACGTTCGTCAAGATTATGCCAGCGAAAGTCTACACAGTTGACTGTAAATGATGTAGAACGTATAACATTGTCTAGACAAATTTCAAAATTGACGTAAAATCACTTATTAATAAAAGAATTCTTGAAATAATTCATCGATTAATTGAAAATTTTGAAAGTTTTAAAATTTCCATAGCCGAATTATTTTGACGGTGTTCAGATTTTCGGAGTTTTGGTCTTTCGTGTAAAATTCTTTCGGAGTTTTGGTCTTTCGGGTAAAATTCTTGCGGAGTTTCGAGGGTTCTGATCATTCAAAGTTCGGAATTTCAAACCGACCCCGTTTTTGGTATTTTCTTTCTCGAAAAAACAACGCAGTAAAATATATCGACCCTTCGGAGTCGAACTTCTATTGACCATATGCATGAAAAAATCAACAACCTATAACATGCGTGAGTGAAAAACTCGACCCTCCTCAATGTACTCCGAGTGGCACACCCCCTCATTTTTCTCACGAGAGTTTTCTGGACGTTAAACCAATCCTCGATCGGCTTCCTCAGGTTGTATATCGGAAATGTGGATAAATCACAAGCTGGTCGACTTCAGCAACGCGGCAAGGATGCATCGCGTTACACCCGGTTGCACTTCCGGTGAGGAGGAAGCCGAGGACGAAGCGCGCAGAGACGCCGTCGAGCCTGCAGTCGTGAGCGCCGCCAGCAGCATGGAAGAAGCTTCGATGCAACAGGAACACGTCGCTCACGATCCCTCCGGTATGCCTTTTACGATTACACTCAAACGTCATCCAATTCCCACCTTCTGTTCCTTCTTTCCCACTCGATAAAAATCGCCGGAATTATTGGAACGCGACACAATTCGAAAGAAAACACTTTTCCGCAAACCCAACGCGAAAGTTTCGTCATCGTAAGGGGCCGTCCATATATTACGGCATCGATCTTTACTGATTGTTGACCCCTCCCCTGGAAATCATCTTAGGGGGCGTGCATAAATTACGTAACGCAAAATTTCCGAATTTTTACCCCCCCCCCCCTCACGTAACGGGACCGTAACGCTTGTTCGACCCCCCTCCCATATTCCGTTACGTAACGGGTGCTGTGTCGTCAATAATTGCGATTTTTGTCATAGACATAACTAATTATGAAAGGATCGTGTTTATACTCATTTTATGAAGTATATATTCATCTAGTTTTATACCAATTTTTATGACAAAATCGTGAAAATTATCCGAGATATATGCCTTGATTTGAGGACGAAAAAAAAATGTCTCTTCATTGTCCACCGATATCTTTATGAAAGGTTATCTGTAAATTAAAAGTCAACAATTTATCGATATCCTATACAAATGTAGCTATCGTTATGCGTAGCCGTTTTTTTATTTTGGTTTTTTTTTTACAAAATGCCGACATTTGGTCGACAATTTGGACAATTTGCGTACGACCCCTTATCCTTCCTATCGTCATAATCCAATTATCGTTAAGGGACTATACCAGTGCGAACGCTGCAAATTTGGGTGATTTTCGGGAATTTTTTGGCAGAAAAATATTCTCTACTCTATTTTAAAATGACGGCCACTATGACGTCACGTCCGTTTTCTCAGCGAGTAATCGTGTCACTCCGTTTGTCCACAGACATCGTCGTCTCGTCGCCGGGCATCAACGACCCTTGCGCGGGTAACGAGTGCCGAAAGGGCTCCCAATGCGTGCCATCGCCGTTCGGCAGCAATGGCTACTCGTGCCGTTGTCAGACCGGCTGGCAGGGACGCTATTGCGAGAAAGCGCCCACTTGTCGCAAGGAGCACACGCGCGAGTATTACAGCGAGAACAGCTGTCGTACCCGACGACCTGTGAAACTCGCCAAATGTTGGGGTAGCTGCGGCAACTCGTGTTGCCTACCGAGGAAAACCAAAAGACGCAAGGTGAGCTCACACTTTTCTCTAGCTCTCCATTTTCAATAGCTTTCGCACGCTTGCATAAGCCTATGAAAAAAAAATGCAAAAAAAATGAGTTTATATAGGATCTAATTAAATCAAATGGGTTTTTTTGTCCTTGAGGTATGTATGGTATGTTCCTTGTGGAATATTTTCCTCGATTAAAATCATTTCGAAAGGCCGGGGAATAACTATTGGGACGCACAGTCATTGTGGTAGAACTCTCAATGGAGTATTTTATTTTATTTTGAGTTTATGAGATATTCGATGCATTGAGTACACTTGGATTTGCAGTGTATATTGTAAGCAAATAGGGATTTATTCTAATCAAATATTTATTTATTTAATTTGAACATATTTAATATTTTTAAAGAATAGCTGAAACGGAAAAATAAATATTTGTAACGAATTGCATCGTAGTAGGCTGCGAGACGGGAAAAAAGCTATTTGATTTAACGGGGTTGTCTAGTGTTAAGGCCGTTTTTTAATGCTTTTTTGGGGAATTTTTTTTTGTTCTCAAACCATCAAAATAAAATAATTTATAAATTGTATATAATTTTTATTAACATTTAAACAAACTTTGTGAATTTTTTGAAGTCATTGTATAGAATATAGTCGGAGATACACCGCCCAACAGGAAGACATATATAAAAAGAGGTGCTCCACTGCTGCCACGATTCCGGCCGTTCTGCTTATCTGTAATAAAAAAAACCAAACGCAATTTTAATCGTGAGACTTGAGGCTCTCTTGGAACTAAAATAAATCTACAATTCCAAAAAAATATCTTTTTTACGCTTCAGAAAAAAAAACAATTTTTCGTATTTTTTGGGTCTATACAGCTGATAAAAAGAAAACTAATGAAGCAATCTTAATTATTTTAGTTCAACTTGTAGTTATATATGTACTAAAGATGCTGCATAAATGTGAGCAGAATCAATCAAATAGTTTTTGAGATATCATTGCAGCAGTTTGAAAAAATCGTCTTTTGAGAAAAAAGCGTTCGAAAGTTGTATATAATTCATAATGAAAAAAATGGTCTCACCATCAATCCGCTATGCCTGGACCATAGGGTACACCTTCCTCTTCTTCAAACAAGTCATGCAAGCCCGTTTTCTCTTCTTCTGATCTGACACACTGCACGACCCCCTTGACAATATTTCTAGCCACATTTTTTTGTCTCAGAATTATGGGCAATTTGAACAAAAAAACGTCTCTTCTTTCTGTAAACAGGTTCGATTGATATGCACCGACGGCAGACGTTACACGAAGGACGTTGATCTAGTGCGCAAATGTACGTGCACCCGCAAGTGTTACTGAAAAAAGAAAACGCTGAACGATTTAAAAAATTCCAATGTACCAATGTAACTGATAATAACGATAATAATAATAATATTAATAACAATATTAATAACGATATAAAAAATAATAATGATAATCGATAATGGTATACCGTCGTAAAGCGTCACACGAGTTCCAAAAAAAAAAAAACAAAAAAAAATCTCAACGACAAACCCCGTTCGAAGTCAACAAGAGGCAAGAACAAGAAACACGTAAAACGCAAGATCGGTGTCGCGCCTAAAACTTGGACCACTCTATGACTTACGAAGAACGTAAAAACGAACAAACGAAAACGTAATGCAGCGCCTAAGTGAGTGACGAAGTGCGGGCTAGAGTAAAACAAACGATCAAAAAACTAGATGGACACACACAGCCGGCTCAGTGTGATATTGTATTATTAAGCGAGATATATTGATATTACATAGGACATTAAATAATTAATTAATATTAACTGTGTTGAATCAGCAATGCATATTTGGTATTTGTATAAGACTATATATATATATATATATATATATATATATATATATATATATATATATATATATATACAGGGTGTTCCTCTTATCTCTGCCACCCGAAATAACTCGGTAATTATCGACGTCACAAAAAAATGTTCCAGACCAAAGTTGTACGGTGTGAAGGGGGCCATCAAGTGCGACCAATTTTTTTTTTATTTCGATGGAGGCGCTGACGCACAGTGAAGGTCACCTCCACTTTTTAAAATGGAATGGTAGATTTTTTTTCAACCATCTTTTGGAGCACCTCAAGCCGCAAAAAAAACTGGGGGTTCAAAGTCGTTCAAGGTCATTCAAGGTCACATATTAAACTGAAATACAAATCTAAATATCTCGGAACACTACCAAATATTTGATAGTGATCCGAGATATTTAAATTTGTATAATCGATACTGACCTTGAATGACCTTGAACGACTTTGACCCCCTAATGTTTTTATGCGACTTGAAGTGCTCCACAAGATGGTAGAAAAAAAATGTACCATTCCATTTAAAAAAGTGGAGGTGACTCACTGTGCGTCAGCGCCTCCAACGAAAAAAAAAAAAATGATAGCATTTGATGGCCCCCTTCACACCGTACAACTTTTGTCTGGAACATTTTTTTGTGACGTCGATAATTATCGAGTTATTTCGGGTGGCAGAGATAAGAGGACACCCTATATATATATATATATATATAAAACATCAATTTCGGAAGCTTAGTATCGCGATTGCGAATAATCGGATGGACAAACTTCCGTTTCATGAAAAAACACACGATATGTGACATCCCACGCTAAATTTACCCTCTTTTTTTCCAATACGTTGTGACTTTTCACCAAAAAGTTGTCAATTTGATCCGTTTTTTTCTTAAGGTAGTACCTCCACAGAAGAGTTGAATTAAGAAATTGTTGAAATTTGACATATACGTTATTTAATACATTATCCAAACATCTGTGCAATTTGAATAAGTTTGACCACCCCAAACCTGAGATATTTAAAATTAAAGTTGGCTTGGTTTACACGTAACAAATGCGTTATGATGGGCAAACAGAGCATCATTAATTCTACCGTCAAAACTAAAATTAAGAAATTGATCAAAAACGAGGATAAGCTACAGTAAGATATCACGCGTAATGTGAAAAAAAATGAGAATGATTCACCATCTAGTTTCCAAGATACAACCATGAGAAGCCTTCACAATTTTGGTGCAAAGCCTGGCAAAGCCTGGAAAAAAAACAATTGGGGCAAAGCCTGGACAATCCCGGCAAAAAGTTTACTGGCAATGGTTGATCAAAAACACAATACAAAATATATTTTACGGCAATAAATGATATCCATCGTATTATCTACTAGTACCGAGTCAATATTGCGTAGTTTTTAATTTTATTCATTACTAATTATATCAATTATCAATCTTTTAAACATGAACATGGTATGTAAACTTTTGGTTGAGATTTTCGCAGAGGAACTACCTTAAATAAACGTTTTATGGCATGCAGTTTCTCGAAGTCACTTAAAATTGCCAATTAAAAAAAAACTCTGAAATATAAAAAAAGTGAATTTATCTTTTTACGGTATCACAAGTGAAGATGAATATGAAGATATTCAAACCACAGAACAATTTCAATTTTTCGTTTGCAATTTCTTCCCTACGTTTGTTCTTGTTACCCCCAGAATATTCGAGACTAGTTTTTCGTAATTTTTTTTACAACATATTGAAAGTGGAAAAATACGTGGGACGGGGGAAAAACGGAAAAAAAACCCCTGACGCGTTGTCGCGTGTGACACGAGAATAACCTACACACGATGAAGAGAAGAAGGAAAAAACGTACGCAGTACGCCCACACTCAATGTACGAAATTTCGATGCAATCGTACGGGATCACGTGTGTAAACGTATACGATTAGTCTGATCGGCGAAAAGCTAAGGACGAAAGAAAAGTAACGAACGAGGAACGATCGACGCTCCGAAATTTTATTTTATTTATTTCCATGATTTTTGTGGTTGTGTTGGGTAAATTGTAAAAACCAGAGTAGCAATAACAAACATTTTTCAGCTTTTACGATGACGGATTGATCGCGTTCCAGGCCTATACTTGGAGCTTGAACGAACGCAATGGATCCGACGATCCGTACACGAAACGTGTTTCATTGTGACATTGAGGATCTGTCGCCCGTACGTTCCGAACCAAAAGTAACAAACGCGTAATTTTTCAACACAAAAAAAAAATGTATCGACGGATAAAAGATTGGGATTTTTCATGCGGTCAGCACTTTTTTACATTCATCTCACGTGGCATGAAGAAAGTTTGTCGATTATTCGTCGAATTATGATTTTTTGCGAATAATCGTTTTTTAAAATAAATAATATTAGCATCATCATTATTATTAATATTATTATTATTATTGTTATTATGGATATATTTAAAAGATCAGTTCTTGTGCGGTGAGGATAAAAATGAATTCTGATCGATTGCAACTTTTGGATAGGAATACGCGGAACATAAATCCTTAAACGAAAAGAGTACCTAACTCGCCATTTTATAACTACTGCCAATATTTAACTATTATTTATTCGATTTCTTTTTTCAATACTCCTGTATTTACCATTTTTTACATACTCAATAAGCAATTTGTATTTCATTTTTAATGTATACTCGTTTTAACAACGTGTTTTTTATTCACGCGATTTTTATATAATCTCGAATTAGGCAGCCGTCGGCTGCATCACGTTTGCCTTGAAGTGCCAATGTTTATTTTTGGCGGGAAAAAGAAAATGAGCACTTTCGCATCGATTTTATTATTCCGAGGGTACGTCTCGTACAAATCGTGTGCGTACGCACTTTGCGCACGGAGAAGTAATTTATTTAATCCAAGAAAAGATTTGAATATAAAGAAAATTATTTTTCATAAATAAAATTAGTTCTCATTGAATAAAATGTATTTTAATTATATTAAATTTAGTGAGCTTCGAACGAAGCATATGGGTATTTCGAAATTTCTTCTCATCGAACAAAATCGACTTTCGTTGAATGAACATTGACTTTGCGTCGTTGTAATCACCATCCCCATGAATTTGTACATCCTTTTTTCTCTACTACTACGCTTTTTTTTACCACCGTTTTTCTTTTCCTTCAATTATCGATGTACGAAAATCTCGATACATTCTAAGGATATTCGATAACGCAATAGTATTAATAGTTTTATAAACCAAGCATAAGCTTTGTGTTCCCCGATGACTCGACGAAACGTTCGGAGTTCTTACTACCTTCGATTTTTTTTTTTCTACATTCATACACGTGCGCGCCGTCTTCGAGACGATAAAAGAGTCGACGGATGCACAGTGATATTCAGAAAGGGAAAAAAAGTGACTCAACGAATTCACCGAGCATCTTAACCGTAAAATTGTTTCGAGAAAAAAAAAATCCAACACTGTCTGGACTGGAATATCGAATTAGCGCTTAAGTAAATGTGTTAATATATACATATATATATATATTTTTTTCCTCCCGGCGTTATTCGGCAAAATGTGCTGACGGATTACAGGAATTTTAGAGAAGCGATACCGAAGTCTCGTTGATAGTTGACAAATCCCAACTTTGACCAATCGTACGTATGTGCTGAACGCGTGAAATAACTGCATTGAAGAAGGAACAGGAAGATTTCAAAAAAAAAGGACATTGAATTAAATCGGACGAATATCCGTGGACAATAATGAAGAAAATAAAAGCTAAATGAGTAAAAAAGAAAAATATGTGTGTGCACGGTGTCGCGAGAATGTTAAACTTGGACACCGGGTGATATTGTGCTTCCTTTCAATTCCCACGTATCTAGCGTTATGGTAGTTAATTCCAAATAAATTGAAAGAACAAATAAAAATAAAAACAAAGAACACTCTCGTGGCTATATCTCACACTCTCGATGTGCACACTTCCTCGCGATAATGCGTTTTCACAAAGAAATATTTCAATCGAGACAGATATTCGTCGAGGCTCGAAACAAGCAATCTCTTCCCGACGAATCTTTCCATTTACGACTACGTTTTCGTTTTCTCTCGTGTTTCATTTCTCATTTTTATTCCAACAGACTGTGTAAATTGACATGTATGGCTAAGCAAGAATTTGCATGAATGTGCGAGCGACTAAAAAGTAATATTGTAACGACGAGAACACTTGAGAATAACAAGTAAAACTATGCGAAGATAAGAGGGAGGACAACGGAGAGACGAGAATATTAAAAGTGTGTTTAACACGATGCACGTTTTACCAAATAAACAATGGAATACTTGCATGCTTAGAAACTACGCGATAATAGATATAACGAAGTAGCTGATAAATTTTAGGGTTCTAGAGTAACGAAACGAAAAATGTCTATGTTTATATATAATGTAACAAATCCTGGAAATACGAACGCTATTAATAAATGTATGTAAAGTTCTAAAAAAAAAAAGCAGAAAGCGAATGGTTCTCATTTTCATTTTCTTTTAAGGGATCATCACAGTGTAACGGATCGAAGAACAGCTGATCTTCGCGATTTTTTTTCGATGGTTAATTTACGCTAATCAGTCTGATTTTTTTATGTCGAAACAAAACACTCATGAAGAACAGAAAATACATTTTTAAACGTTTATTTTTATTCTTTTTACATTTTTTAACGGTTGAAAATGTGTTCGAAAAAAGGAGTCTTCACGGTGTACACGGTTGCGGCTGTAAATATTATATGAAACAAAATTTGTAAAAAGATCATTAATCAGTATGAAAGTCGCTATATTGATACGGAGGTTTTTAAAAATAAAAATTGACAAAATGGTGGCGGTTTGAAAAAAAGTATCGAATTTAGCCTATTTTTACGACAATTTTTCGTTAAAAAAATATGAAGATTGAAGAAAAAAGAAAAGAGCTTCCATGGGAAGATAAAGAATGACGTCAATAACGTTGTATCAAAATTTGAGACAGATAGCTTGAAAACTCTTTCTTCGAGAGTGTGCACTGTTTTTAAAAACGACACTTCGAGAAAAACGCGTCCGTCCGCGCCAGGCCTCACGCAGCTGGTCGAATCCCCTTCTCTGAGAAAGGCTGTGGCAACCGGAAGAAATTGAAATTCGCCCCAAAAATTGAACAGCATGTTTATAACCGTCTATACTATCGTATAATACAAAAAAAGATCGACGGGCTTGCAGCGACCGTCGTCTATTGGGCCTCTGCTCTTTGCTGTAGTTGAGTAGCGCACGGTTGCTGTGACATCTGGCGGTAGTTTGCGGCGGCTTGTACCAAAAACTACGAATTCTGCAATACCGTCGTGACCGCGTCGATATTTTGCAGCATGTGAAACATGGCCTTAAAACGGAATGACACCTTATCGCGGTCGGTATGGTAGAACAATTGTAGATACCCAAAAATCTCCGAAACGGCTCTTCAGATCCCGTAGAAACTTTGCGAAACGACGTTAACTAGATAGACGAACAGCTGTCTGCCTCTCAAATTTTCTGAATTTGAGAAAAAAAATGTCGATTGGCTTATGATAAGTCAATCTACTTTTTTTTTCTCAAATTGAGAAAATTTGCGGGGCAGACAGCTGTTCGTCTATCTATTTGACGTCGTTTGGCAAAGTTTCGACGGGATCTGAAGAGCCGTTTCAGAGATTTTTGGGAATCTATAATTGTTCTACCATACCGACCGCGATGAGGTGTCATTCCCTCTTAAGGACATAGGTCACACGTCCGGTAGGTGAAAATCCGACGGCGAAGTTTTCTCCGAGAATTATCACATTTTGGGAAAACCGAAAAAATTACATTGTTCGTCGTTCAACAAAGCGAATGGTATTTCTTTCCTTTTTCCGAAAAATCAACAGTTTCAGAGAACATTAAGAATCTGCAAATCAGCTATCTCTCTCGCACGCGTGGCTGTTCGATCTGTATGACACATGTTAATCCTCTACCTAAATTTCTTCATAAATTATTTCATTCCTCGACAGACACTCACAGGGAATATCGAACCAAAAAAAATCAGTCTGTTCTGTAAATTGCTCGAATATTAATCTAAATCTAATTATCTAAAAAATAAGAGCAAATAATTATTTTCACTACTAAATACCCAGTTAACCAAGCGTACCATTAGTACAGCGTACCGCGAATGTGGAGTACGCCGTACCCTACAGTACCGATAATGTACGGCTACGGGATACCAGCGTACTCGTACCTCCACGGTATCGCTACCGTGGAGTTACACCGTACTGCAGTCTACGGTGGCTCCACTGTAGCGACACTGTACCGGTACAGTACTAGTACATTGGCGATACAGCGTACCGTACGGCGTACCGGTAATGTACCAGTGCCGTACGCACGTACGAGGTGGCAACAGTACCGGTACGGCGCACTCCACATGAGGGGTACATTTACGGCACGTGGTTAGCTGGGTAAAAACAATTATCTGCGATTTTTCGTTAAAATTTGTTTGAAAACATTGAAAAAGGGAAGGAAATTATTCTAAAATCACTTAGAAGGTAATTCTGAAAAATAAAATCTGGTAGTAACCGCAATAAATTGACTGCGAACCTTAAGGTGCTGCCGCACCGACCGAGCAGCTATTAGTGCGTCAGAGATACCTGATTTGCAGATGTCCACTCCGAAACGGCTGATATTTCGAAAAAAAAACGACAAGGAACACGTCACGCTCTATTAGAAAACGAAAAAACTCTTCGTTTGCCCGAAAAGTCATCCGTTTACGAGATAACTTTCGTGTAGGATTCATACCCACCAAATGACACGTTTCCAGTAGCGCGATTCTGTAACTCGTTATAACTCGGTAGCGACAATTTTCGCTATCGTTAGCTAGTGACAGCCAATCGCATGCACGATCACAAAAGAAGGGGAGCCTTTTTATTGGCGGTCGCTAGCTTACGATAACGTAAGTTGTCGTTATCGCTAGCTAGCAACCTCCAAGCAAGGTGTTTTGACGAAATTTACTATACTAGTAGAGGGACATCTATCTGTCTCGCTCTCATGGGCGCTCGGTCGATGTGACTCATGTGACGACTACCGGTAAAGCGGATATTTTGATATTAAACAAATATCGATCGTACATGGACTGCTTTATCGACTGCGGATAAAGCGGATATTTCGATATTAAAAAATATGTTACCAACAGAATCACCGTAAATCAACTACCGACGGTAATATCGTTGCATGTACAACCTTCAACTGAGATTTTGCAAAGTTACTGGATAGGTCACTTAATCGAGGGATATTTCAAAAACTGCATATTTTTCCAATATTCGAAGAATAACTGTCAGAATGAATCCAAACACAATTTACCGGTAAGGTCGGCTGCTACAATTACCGCCGCACTCGCGGCTACCTTCACACGACAGTATCAGATAAAACGCCGCATTTTACTGATCGCTCTGTCAGACGCATATGCGGCGTGCAGCGGACGTCATCGGGGCAGTCACATACGTATATCCCGAAATTTTTGACTTGCATTATTCATCAAAAACTAAAAGTTTCATCGTGAATTATAAATATCGTTGAAAATAGTCGAGTGCTACGGGAAATTATGGCGGACAAAGCGTGTGTTCCGTACTCCTCAGGCGGAGTTGAAGAGCAAGACGAGGTTAGTTGCTAAGGGACGTATACATCGCATATATATGTCTATATACGTTCGGTACATGTATCAAAAAATGATCAAAGTAATTGTATATGAAATTCACGTTGTACGTTCAAAAGACTCGTGCGCGAAGCTATAACAAAAATCCTCTATTGATATAAACGCGAGGTTATGTTTGCTGCACCTGTCAGATCTTCACTTTTTTGTGGCCTTCAACGCCGACCTGATTATCGACATCTTTCCATTACTCGCGAAATAAAATGAACGAAATCTTTGATTATGTGTCGGTCGTTGCACAATTCATTTTTCATGATAACTTCGTTGATATTTATACAGCGCTTGAGTTTTCGCTTCCGTCAATTTAGACACGCGCTTTGTCGTCTGCTAGGTGGAATTCAAAGCGAACATGGCGCGATCGACAATTCAATCAACATGGCAATTCCACCTGGCGAGTTTTGAGCGAGTTGTAACTTCGGGAATTTACGATTTAATTTTTTTTTAAAGTGCTAACGAAGAAATTACGAACGGAATATCATTTCTGCGAACTGATAACTTTGTGATCAAACAAAAAAATTGCAAGAATATTTGGCAACGTCAATTTTTTTTAATTGCAAAAACATTTCGTAATTTTATTTTTATGACTTAAGTGGCATCACATTAATTGTTTTTTGTAACATTTTTTTATTTTTTCAAAACTCCGTTGAATTTTGTTTCAATTTTTTTTACTAAAAATTAATTCGAAAAAAACGGTGTACAGGCGCGAAGGGAAAATGATATGCTCGTTATTTGGAAATTCAAAAAAGTGATCCCTTCGACTAAAATTGCAGTAGTTTTTGAATTTTGAAAATTAGCGATTTTTGATTGCATTACATTTTGCATTGTTGGAATGCAACGAAAATCAATTCTTTTTGACTGCTCAATTTTCGTTTGGCCGACTTAGGCAGTGAAAATCGCTAAAATGTTTTTACGTATTCTTATTAGACATTTACGACCTCAATTTGCAATACAAAAGGCTTTGGATAATGATGATAAGGATAAAAAGATAAATGATGATAACACCGATAAAGGAAAACTAAATAAAAAATGAGAAAAAAAGTCATTGCATTCCAAGTTGCGAACATCAACTTCATGATTTTCGTAGGTTTGAAAAAAATGTTAATCTTGCGTTATATTACGAATCGAAAAGCAAATGGTTTCTTTGCTCGCAGAAATTGCTCCAACCTTTCAAGTACATTCTTCAAGTTCCTGGAAAACAAATACGCGCCAAACTCTCGCACGCCATGAACTATTGGTTAAAAATACCGATGCAGAAACTACAGGCGATCGGCGATATAACCCAGATGCTCCACAACTCGAGTTTACTGTGAGTCTCGAATGAAGAAATAATATACATCACGACGTCATTCTATATCGATAACAATTCAGCAAAAAACTCGATTTTCTAGCATGCAAATTTATTATTCCATGGCTTCGAAGGCCACATCGAGATTTTGAATCGCCAGCATCGAATGAGTGATTGAGAATGATCCTCGACGCTTTTACTGATAAGTATTAAGGCCATGTAACACACATTCCGATCGTTTCAAACTTTTGACCTCAATTTCGACCAAACGATACAATCAATTGTGCTGAAATTGATCGCAAATTTATCAATATGCGATATTGTTGCAGAAAAAGCCTGACGGTCGTGATTGTTTCAAATTTTGAAAAAAAAAAACTTTAAAGATTGTAGTTACCATAGGATGAATTGTGAATTGCTATCCTATGCACTAAATTCATGCACATTCCAAGACCGTTAAGCTATCGACAATGAAAATACATACATTTTCAGCGTTGTTTCCTTTGATTTTATGGAAAAATTACGGAGCAATTGGGGTTTAGACGTTTTTTTTTTACATAAAACTAGCAAAATTGTACCAACGAAGCTTACAACATTATCGACAATGCTGGAAATCTAGTGCATCAGTTTTCCCACCGGCGGCGATCCCGCATGGTGAATGTGCAGACATATACACGCATCACACACGGACTTGCAGCAACCGTCGCCTATTGGGCCTCTGCTATTTGCTGTAGACCTTTGCTGCGACATCTGGCGGTAATTTGCGGCGGCTTGTAACTAAAAACTACAAATTCTGGAATACCGTCTTGGCCGGGTCGATATTTCGCAGCGTGTGATACATGGCCTTAAGGGATACTTATTTTTAAGACGTAAATACGTTTCATTCAAGTTTAACCTCCAAGTTTTCGTAATTTCCGCTACATCGTTTTCGAGGAGAACAAAAAAATTCAATTCTAAGCAATGCAATTTTTCACGAAATCTTTTTTGTCAAGAATCGCAAGTTCATGTCAGGAAGAGACTGCCACCGCGGCCAAATTTACAATTTTATATGAGAAACTGTGCTGCACCGATAGAACTTTTTTTATTCGAAAACGATACAGTGGAACTTATTCTTCGGACTTCGGAGTTGAACTTTTGTCGGACGTATCCACGTCTAAAGAATGACAAATCGAACCAATCTTCATTGCTTGCAGCGGCAAAAAAATTCTTTCCAATATAGGGTGTCTCAATATGACCTGACATTTTTTATTAATTAATAAAACGTATTATTTATTTGTAGTACGAATATTTTTATTTCAATATAAGGTACGAACATGCAGGTTATGCGTGGAAGACAATATCCGATAAATGGCCGCCTCGTCTCTTTGTAAACGTTGTCTTTTGACGGAATTTTCAATAACATTTTGGAATAATTGCGGACTAATTTCATTAATGGTGCGTCCAATTGCTTCTCTGAGCTTCGCAATGGTCTGTGGATCATTGGCATACACTTTTCCTTCTAGTAGAAACTTTAATTTCAGAAACGCCCAAAGAAAGGAGTCCAATGGCGTCAAACCGCACGATCTTGGTGGCCACTTCACATCGCCGCGGTACGAGATAACACGTCCACCAAACTTCGTCTGCAATAACTGCATTGTTTCGCCCACAGTGGGCCTATTCTGTAATCGACATATTGGGAGTACAAGTAAGTATCCGCCTCTTAACGAAAGATGGCCCCACCAGGAGGTTATGGTTGAAATTGTTAGATATAAAACGTCATATCGCAAAGTTCGACATCTGGCAAGACAATGCAATCGCGAATATTTCAAGGTTATGAAATATTCGCGATTTTGTATCAGCATCGCATAATTTCTTTGTGCGAAAATGTCGAGTTTTGAGCCGAATAAGCGTCATTTGCGGGAACTCTTGGGTTTGGCACGGATCTCCAATAATGCTTCTAATTCCGCGTGTTCGTACACTTAGTTCCCGCAAATGACGCTTATTCGGTTCAAAGCTCGACAGTTTCGCACGCAACAAATTATGTGATGCTGATACAAAATCGCTAATATTTCAAGGTTATGGTCTTGCTAGATGTCCAACATTACGATATGACGTTTTACATCTGACATTTTCAACCATAACCTCCTGGTGGGGTAATCTTTTGTCAAACGGCGGAGACATATTTGTACTCCCAATAACTCAGTACCAACGAGTTTTTGTTATCGTTCGCTAGCGACAGCCAATAAGAGGCCCCCTTTCTTCCTTGATCGTGCATGCGACTGGCCGTCGCTAGCTAACGATTACGAAAGCTGTCGCTACTGAGTTATAACGAGGTACAGAATAGGCCTACAGTGTGGCGGGTTGCGCCATCTTGGTGAAAGAATATGCCTTCCAAATTCATGCCGTTTATGCCATTTATCTGATATTGTGTTTCACACATAACCTCCATGTTTGTACCTTATTTCAAAGCCTTAGGCCACAGTGACGTGTATAAAATCATTTACGAATTTAACAATTTTTTTCGTATAAAGAAGTGATTTACTCATAAAATTAATTACACATTTACTTAGTATGAATATCAAGCTGTTAGGAAATATAATTTTTTTTCGATGTACAAAATGGCCGACTACGTGATATTTAGCATCTACAATATTTTACCTAGAACAAAAAACAAAAATTCTCGTCAATCTACGTTAGAATACCTAGAGAAGTACGTACGGAATTTAAAAAATATTGTTTTATTCAAAAGTTGTAGGTATTTGAAATTAAGAAATGAATTTTCAGTGAAAAATTTCGTTACAACTGCTCATAAAATGAAAAGATTTCGATTAATCAGAAATTCCGTACGTACTTCTCTGCGAAATGCAGTTAGGAACATAACTTTTAAATTTGAAGTAAATCGAGTGAAAGTTGTTGAAGTTATTTGTCACGCCAATTGGAAAAAAGCTGTTTCGAGAAGTTTCGAGTAGTCGGCCATTTTGTACATCGAAATAATTTTTTTTTTTCTAACAGCTTGATATTCATACTAAATAGATGTGTAATTAATTTTATGAGTGAATCACTTTTTCATACGAAAAACAAATTGTTAAATTCGCACATGATTTTATACCCGTTACTGTGGCCTAAGGCCTTGGGGCGAAGCTAGCTGACATTTTTGAACAGAGATTTTTCAGGGATAAATAATATTTAGGGCTAAAGAAAATCATCAAACTCTGCATCAGGGAATTCTCCAGAGCCTAATACTTTGTTTTTCCTTGAAAATTTAACCATCTATGAGAAAATTGGGTTGAAAAATTTGCGAGGTTACGTTGACCTTGTACATGCCCTTAAAATAAAAATATTCGTACTTTCAAAATAAATAATGCGTTTTATTGATAAATAAAAATGTCAGGTCATTTTGAGACACCCTTTATTTTTATGCAACTTTTTTACATACTCAGCCGTTCTGGCGTTCGAACTAGTTGTATTGACCAAAACATGAAACATTTCCACGAGTACGAGAAAACGCGTAAATTGGCGGCGTATTCGGTGACCGTGACGAAATTATCATATGGAAATTGTAATTACACGGCATTGAAGAAACGAACAAAACCGAGGCGACGATTCTCGTCCTATACGCTTTTGTTTTTCGAGATGTCACGTAGAGAATCCAAAAAAGCCCCGATCTGTGGCGAAGAGAGATTCGACACGAATTTTGTAACAACATAACGCACGTACGCTGTTACAAATATTTGTCCGAACCAAAAAACAATACTTCTTTTCATATCATTTTCCTTCCTCTCGAAATTTCAACAAAGACGTGAATTAATTTCCGCAGCATTGACGATATTCAGGATAATTCTATTCTCCGTCGAGGAATTCCCGTGGCACATGCTATTTACGGCGTGGCCCGTACCATATCCGCGGCAAATTACGTAATGTTCATCGCTCTGGAGCGAGTTATAGCACTAAATCATCCGCAGGTAAATAATCAACTCGTTTAACGTCAATATACACAACGCATTCGTGACTTTCGTGAATTTCTTCCGGGCAGGCTACGCAAGTGTACACGGAACAACTGTTGGAACTTCACAGAGGGCAGGGACTGGAAATTTACTGGCGCGACAATTACATTTGTCCAACCGAGCCCGAATATAGGTTCATGACGATGAAAAGTACGGAACGACGTACGATACTTTTTGGCTTGTGTGTCTTTTCCCAAACGATAAACCCATGTTTGTTCCATTTTAGAGACCGGTGGATTGTTCAACTTGGCCGTGAGACTTATGCAACTTTTTTCCGAATGCAAGCAAGACTTTACGAATTTGACGGGCATTCTGGGATTGTATTTTCAAATACGCGACGATTATTGCAATCTCTGCATGCAAGAGGTACGTTTTTTTACAACTCAAGCTCAACGAAGCTTCCCGTTAGGCTGAAGTTTGCATCGATGGAATGCAACCAACATTCGGTTGTTCCAATTGTTTCGATCTCTTTTCGGCCAGCTTTTAGGCCACGAAAAACACTCGGCACGTTTTTTCGTATCCTTTTTAACGGGTTATGCCTGTAACAGACGAAAATAACTCGTTTTTTGCATTTTTTCGTGGAAAAACGTGATGATAAAATCCTACAAAAATTAGGTATTTAAAAAGGTATCATCTGAAGAACACTAATTTTTTGTGTAGAAGTATCTAATTACCGAAATATCAAACGAAAACAAAATGTGTTCAAAGTCAGTCTTGATTTTTGCAAAAAAGTGGGCTTTCTTCGTGCATCAAATCGAAAGTATACATCGGAAAAAAAAATCCTTCGATCAAATACTATATTACCACGCTTTCTTGAAGAAAAAAAATAAACAAAGAAATATTAATAGTGAATAGTGCATTAGTGACTAAGGTTTTCATATTTCAGGTTTTCACACACCTGAAATTTGCCACATGTCTCTGTCATAATCTCATCAAGTTGTTTGAGGTATTCCTTTCACGAACCCAAATATTTTACACTTAACTGATTTTCGTCTATAATGAAGTAAAAATACATCCCAGTATACTGGTAAAATTTCAAGCCAAGTTACCGAATCTCCAACGAAAAATTACGACCCTAAAAGTCGTCTCATTTATACGGCGCTTTATGGAGATATCACGCTGGCCACATTTCTATCTAATAATTTACACACTAAGGAACTCTAGATGCCTGATATAAACTGCTCACAGGTGTAAAAAAGTCTAAAGATTCCGTAACGACAATAAAAACAGAGGGTCGCCGAACGTTTGAAGAAAATATTAATGTTAAAACTTGGAAAAATGTGACTAGCAGAAGAATTTTCGTAGCCGTGACGTTTCAAACAAATGTACAAATGTCTCAATCTACTGAATTTGCGCGAAATTTTTTATTCCAGTTTATCGTTGTGTAAAATAATCCATTGTAACTTATTTTTTTATTAAGCGCAATTGTAATTTACCAATGATTCAGCAGGCTCTGCTTATGCCCCCACAAAATACGACCCTCCGCGAATGGAATACCTTCAAATCGATTGTAAAATTTCACACACACAAGGCTACAAAGCAGAAAATAAAATTATATCAATAATTTATTTTACCACGTTTTTAAAACGGACTAAAAGTATAAATCTGTATGGGGCGAGGAGAATTTATTTGATACCTTTCAGTCCGTTTCAAAAAAGGGGGTTAAAAATAATGTATTCAAATAATTTTTCACATGTAGAAAGCCCTAAACATTTCAGAAAGATGCAGAAGTTTTTGAGATATTTTGCTCACCGACTTTGAAAACGTACTTTCGATAAAAAAAAAAAGCGTTGAAAGTTTCGAACGACGCTCCGAGCTTTTCGACGGGTGTCAACATAACGGCATATAAATTTGTCAGTTTTGATCCGATTGGGATTTTCAGGGAACATTTATAAGATTATAGACTGTCAAAATATATTAGTTTTGAAAGAAGTGATTTTTCGACTTTTAGAACTAGGCATAACCCCTTAAAACTCTACTACAAAATTATATGCGCAAATTTTTGTTGAATAATTATAAGAATGACGAATCTACAAAAATTTGAATGCGACATTGTTTCATTTCTACGACGCAAACTTCACCGCCATTGCTTCCGATGATACATATTTTACAAATCCTATATTTATTCATACATATGTTTATACGTTTTGCAGTATTCCGAAAACAAGAGTTACTGCGAAGATCTCTCGGAGGGTAAATTTAGTTTTCCGATTATTCATGCAATTCAGAGTCAGCCGGAGGACAAGCAAGTTATGAGTAAGTCAATTTCTGATTGAACCTATATTTTTAGATCCTTCCGCAGGTTTCAGTGGATTTACCATTGTTGTGTTTTATAAGATTATGTACTAATGAATTTCTCGTATTCGCTTACTGGTCAAAGGATCGTTCGAAGTATTTCATAACAGAGTGCTCGATGCCAGCGCAATTCAGAACTTTGCATAATGTTGAAGTTCGCATCGTTGGAACGCAATGCAAATTATTGTTTTGGAAATACCCAATTTCTTCGCCACTTTAGACTGTGGCAATGACACAAACATTTTTTAAGATCTTGAATAGTGATGAAAATAAGAAAATAAGATAAATTTTCATTGCATTCCAACGGCCCAAACTTCAACACTATAGCTGCTTGGGTCTCTGATCTAATTTGTTCGTTTATGAAAAATGCAGAATGATGGGACTGGAAATGTGATCACTTTCGAACCGTCAAGAGTCCGATAGAGAGGCTAAAATTGGTCGAACGAACACTGTAAATGTTATATTAAGGGCTTTATTCTTACTATTATCTTATACACATCTCCCTCTGTGGCCACTCTTTAGAGTAAGTGACCTTTCGGCTTGAGCTTCCTGTCGATTATGCTTTGCCGCTCTTTGGCTTTTTCTTCCTCAAGTCTCGCGTGCCTTTCGACCGCATAATCAATTTCACCGGTGAGCTTCTTCATAGTACTCTGAAATAACGTAACGACACAACGAATGTTTTGTTAAACATGATTACCGTCAATGCGACCGATGAGGGTAAAAAGATTTTATCCTTATAAGTACGTACGAGAATTTGCCTCTGCTGGTTTATGCGAATCATCTGCTTGACGCCGAACGGGGCAGGACGACCGTCTTTAAAGGAATAGTCAGGCATGTCGGTCAATGGCCCAAATCTATTCGGCTGCTGAGTCAGACGGCACCTGAGCGTCGACATTGAATTAAGTGATCTAGTTTGGCTTTGTTCGGGTTTGGACGATTTAGGTCGATTTGTTTGGATTTGCATGATTTTAGTCGGGGGTGTTTGGGTTTGGATGATTTTAGTAGAGTTTGCTTGGGGTTGAATGATTTCTGTCAGGTTTCTTGGGTTTTTATGATTTTAGTTGTTTTTGTTCGAGTTTAGACGATTTTGGTAGGATCCGTCTGAGTTTGAATGATTTTAGTCACGTTTACTTTGGTTTGTTTGGATTTGGATAATATTATCCGGTTTTGTTTGGATTTGGACGATTTTACTAGGATTCGGTTGAGTTTGAATGATTTTAGTCACGTTTACTTGGGTTTGTTTGGCTTTGGATGATTTCAGTCGGGTTTGTTCGTATTTGGATGATTTCTTTGTTGCTTTAATCGATATCGAATGACGTCATTTTTTCTAGTTTGTTTGGGTTCAAGTTATATTGAATAGAGGGATTTTATTCGGGTCACGAGATTTTATGCATTTGTCATTAACGAGGTGAACACCAGGGTAGAGAGTTCGGCAGTACTGTCTTACTTTGCTCTCCATCGGTCGTCAAGCAACACCACGGTGGATTTGTGAAAGCTTCTCGCTTGAAGAACAGCATCTGGAAGAATCGCCAGACGTACATGTGTAACGAGTAATTACAGACGATGCTGCTGGTGGCGATGGCTCGGATATGTTTTCAACATTCAGGTCGTACTATAATACTGAGCAATGAGTGAAAATATCGTTGCCCTACTTGTGGCAAGATGGTCGATGTTGAAACGAACAGTGAGCTGTCATATTTGTCCGTTAATGATATTGAAGTTTGCATAGTTGCAACTCGAAAAAAGTTTAGTAGCCCGAACGTTTTTTGGCAAATTGGGGCTACAAGAATGACTCAACCGTTTTTTAGGATCCTCATTAGAAATATATAGCTCAAATTTTCAGGATAACATTTTCTGAATCGAAGTTTGCATCGTTGGAACACAAACGTTTCATGGCTGAATTTTTTCTGGTACATTTAGGCATAAAAACATAAGCATTTTCGTTACATTCCAACGATGCATACTTCAACATCGTTAAGATTTTGGATGATGCAGAAACCAGAGAAACAAGAAAAATACAAAAGAACTTCAACCCCACCATGGTGTTGAAGTTTGCATCGTTGGAATGCAACAATGATTCTTTTCAATTTCTTATTGTCACTGTTATCGAAAATCACATTTTGCGAATTCAGGTTGTAGAGCACTTAAATAAGGAACCTAAAAAATTTTGGCATGATTTTCATAGCCCGTAACTGCCAAATTCGAAAAATGAAGGAAAAAAATTATAATTTCCGTATCATGTTGAAGTTTTCACCATTGGGATGCAATGAATTTTTTTTCTCCAGTTCCCAAGTTTCTTTGACACATTTAAGCTACAAAAATCATGCGAAATTTTTTAGACTTTATTTAGCTATCTACAACGCAAATCTACAAAATATGATTTTTGAAAATAATGAAAATAAGGGATTTAAAAAAAATTGTTGCCTTCCAACGCTACAAACTTCAAGCCCATCATTTTCGTTGCATTCCAACGACGCAAGCCTCAATGTCATATACCATGTCCGTTAATTGGAAACTTTTTTTAATGATCTGCAGTAATAGAAATACTTTTTTCAGCCTTTTTTTTTATTTTGTCTCAGGCAGCAGTGTTTCTTAGAGATCTTATCACAAAAAAACGAAAAGCAAAAAATTGTGTTGAACTTCACATAGTTGGACCATTACTGAATTCTTATTTTTTCATTTTTCTTGTGCACAATATTTGTTTGCAAATCGATGTTATAGATCCCTATTAAGAATTGCTCTTTACTGCGGTAAAGATTACTTTTCTTAATGTTTTCAGCGCAAAATTTACCGTTTTTGGTCTACTATACAAAGGATGTGCAAAAAATGGTTCTAATACGTATTTTCTTGGGTGTTCAATGAAAACAATTATCGGCTCACTCAAATGTATTCCTTTCGCAGAGGGCGCCTTATATAAATAAGTCACAATTAATTATTATACCCCACGATAAATTGGAATAGAACATTTTGCGCGAACTTAGTAGATTTAGAAATTTTCACATCTGCTCTATAGTCGTGGCTACGCAAAATCCTTTAGTCTCAAGTTTTATCATTAAATTGCTAATTATTCAGCAACCTTTTGTTTTTAAAGTCATCTCAGAATTTTTAGAATTTTTATACATGCATTGTGAAGTTTATATTAGTCATCTAATGGTATTCAGTGCATAAATTATTAGATAGAAAAGCGATCAGCGTATCTTCATAAAGTGCCGTATAAATGAGACCATTTTCAGAGTCATAATTTTTCTCTAAAAGTTCGGTCACTGGGCTTAAAATGTTAGCAGTATACTGGGATGTATTTTTACTTAATTATTGACGAAAATCAGTTAACTGTTAAATATTCGGGTTCGCAAAAGGAATATCTTAACTTCTCGGCCCTACGAGTTTTGAGCACTTTGAAGGTTAAGCATTCAGTTGACATAACCTCTAAAAGTTCCGATCTAATGTTTCATGGAATTTATTGACAATACGAGGAAAACCTTTATGGATTATGGTAATTCCAATGCAAAGCTTGTCTCGATAATTTTCCGTTCAATATTGTGTGGAAATTTGTCGATTAAAAAAGAAAATCGCGTCGAGCAAAAACTGCTGGCAAAGCGATTGGGCGTATTTTACACATGCACTCTGGACATTAAAAATTGCAAGGCTTACTAGTGATCCTCGATTTTATAGGTATCATCACTCGTTTCAGCAGCATCGTTACGTTTTTTTTAATGAGAAAATTATTCCCAAAAACAGTTCGTTTCAAGATCAATACGACTGTTCTTCTCAGTGTGATTGACTTCTCGAATTTAGCCGTGATCTATTCATTGCTTGAGGCTCGTACTGGCGACCCTGGCGCCGGCGTTTTTGCATTGACGAGCGGAAGTCGGAGAAAGTTTGTGCACGACCCAGTCGGTTAAAGAATCTTGTCGCTCATCGTCCTTTGTCAAAACGCAAATACAATACAATCTTGCTTAATTAAACAAAAATTGTCGTATTTATCCGTTCGCGAAATTTACGAAGGTTCGGACCGGACGGAAGGTTAGGACATCCGGTTGCATCTTAAAAACCTCCAAATTTTTTTGAAAAGATTGTAATCGAACGGTACTCCTGCGATTTCGTTAATTTTTTATTAAGGGACTACATCTACCTAGAGATCCGAAAAAAATTGCCGAATTCCGGATTTTTTTGGGAAACGGTTGGTGAAAAGGAAACGCATTTTTTTTAACAAAAAGGTACATATATTGAAAGCCTTAAAAAAATCACAAACAAATACATGGCCGCCGGCAGATGATGAAATGTTTTGCCGCAACGTTTGGCGGTGGCCACTCTCCAGCTTAAACGGTTCATCTGAAATCCAAAAACCAAATGGATTATTCAAGTTAACAATAAATACGAGTCGTTGACGATCGTCGATTTTTTTATTTTTTTTTGCCAACGTGGCGACGAATTGAAAGTCGAGCATACGAAATCTGTTGAAATAGTCGGCATGTTTACGTAACTATTCAAAAATGAAGATCGATTTTTAAGAAGTGAGATCGTCAACGACCTTTAAATATTTCTTATCGTATCTCCTGTAAATTTAGAAACAATCCATCAAGTGGTTCTCGAAATCTCATGCCCACCGACATTGAAAACGGTGTGTCGAAAAAAACGCGTTTAATGTTTGCAGTATGGTGCTGCTACCGCTCGCTCGGCAGACTGTTAGAAGTAGTAGATCATTCAATTTTAGGAATATTTCAATTAAATTTTCAGGGAATATAGCTAAAAGGTGATACGATCGAATAAAATGTTTTTGAAAAATGCAATTTGTTAACCCACTTAGGTATACGTAGCCCGTTAAGATAGTTCTGTACTTTTGGTAAAATCTTAGGAATTGGCTGAGATCTAAGTATAGCGTAGATATGACCTTCATGGACTGATGCCCAAAAATTCAATACGATTCGCCGTTTAGTTCATGAGATAATTGCAATTGAATATGGGTATTTTTGTACGCGATCCCTATATCTAACACGTAAACCGATAGGAGTTTGCTCGCATTCCTCGATATGGGTTGTAAACCGATCTTAGGATTTCAAAATAAAAACACACGTGTACGCAGTACTATTGGTGGGATTGATTTTTAAAAAATGACAAACTTTGACCGTTTAGTTTCGGAGATATCGACTTATGAAAAATGGTAATTTTATTCCACACCGAACTCGGGGCCAACCATCTGTAACGGAATAGCAACAATGTACGCTGCCGCCAGCCGATCGGCTCGTGGTCTGGGAACTCGAAGCGTGTTTTTTCCCCGAGTTCTAGTAATTCTGAGACAGATGTGAAATAAATTTATTCTGTAAACAAATATAATTTGTTCAATTTATGCATGTATTTGTGCACGTATTTGTCTTTACTACAGCGAATACAATTCAAACTGTCGGCAAGATGTTGTAAATCCACGATCCGACGTCCTTCGACAGCGAATTTTTGTTGCTGATCGTTGAGGTTATGGTTATTCTCATCGCGTTTAGCCGCATTTGCTTGACACATGGCTGCCACAGCTTTCAGTCTTTTAGCAAACGCCTTTTTTCTTGTAAACTTTCCTTTGTATCGCATTTGGATTGACATTTTCACGCTTTTCTTATTTGTATAAAACATTTCGCGAAAGACGGATCGTAGAAAGCTCACCGCTATGACTGCAGGAAAATCGCGCTGTTGCCCCGATTACAGCGCCGCTCTCTATACGAGTATGAGACCTATCTATGCATGAGGTGCGAATGTGTGCGACATATAGAGTACAAGCTCTGTCAAAAATGTACAAACAACAGCATCGTATAGGCATTGGATGTTAATATACGCTTCGACCGAAACTTTTGGCTTATACGTGTACATACAGAACTTAAAAATGAAATATGTGTGGAAATTCGAATGAGTGAGATGAGGTTAGGACTACGGTCAGCTGTTGCCTTGCTGTCACGTCTCTTTATCGTAGCAAGTGGTAATAAATCCAATACCGGAAGTTCAAATTAAACTTAATATTACATAAAAATTAGGTCGATAAGCGTAATTTTTTTTAAGAGCATTGGATTATTCCAAGATTTAAGTATGTAAATCTGATTATTTTCAAGAATCTGACGGATTCCCACTATACACTTTTGTAGCGACCGGAAATTGAGTTTTTGCACGTCGTCTCGGAATTCCTTCACAAAAATACGCAGTTGTAATAATTTTTTTCTCTGTAATTGGGTCGATAACCGACCCTGAAGTTTTACAGAAACGATTATTAATATATTTAGTGAAGCAAAACAAAACAAAAATCTTATGGAACGAAGTCTGGCGATAGGATTACCTTAACTGACCATTTTTTGGGGCCACTTCAAATTGGACGATCGCGAATATTCGAAAAATGTCGCCGATCAGTATGGCTTATTTACGCGTACGATTGAATTTCAGATATTCTGCGACAGCGGACGTCGGACGTCAACGTGAAGAAGTATTGCGTCACGCTATTGGACAAATTCGGTTCGTTCACGTACACGAGATCAGTCCTCAAGGAGTTGGATCAGGCGGCACGCGACGAGATCGAACGACTGGGCGGCAATCCGCAGTTGACCGCGGTAATGGACGAGTTGATGAACTGGTCGCACAACGAGGCCGACAAAGCGATAACGCCGCAACCAAAGAACGTCAATATGAGCGTGGACATGTAAAAGAATTAGCAAACCGCCATTGAAGTTCGCGTCGACGGAACGCGATGAAAAATCATTATTTTTAATCAAAATGCTTTTTCCAACCTATTGAAAAAGATGCCCACGACGCCTTTTTAGAATCCTCTTAAAAAAATTACGAACTAAACGCGCCATTATTCCCAATAACGAAAATAAAACAAATTTACGTTGAACCGACGACGTTAAAATTTGCATCGTCAAAACGAAATTATTTTTTTTGCCCGATTTTATGAAAAATCAAAGTTTGTCTTCGGTTTTTTGTAATTCGTTGCGTTCCAACGAGGCAAACTTCAATATCGTATAAAGCATCAGGGCCGTTGCCCACGCGAGCCATTAGCATTACTTCGAAAGGTAGAACGCGAATGCCTCTCGTGCTCGATCGGTTTACCATTTTTACAAATATTTCGCATGGTGATGGGTACTAGGGTAAACGGGGGAAAAATCTGTCTCCCGCTAGTCGCGACAGTGCGCGAATGCGTCGTCCTAGTTTCAACGAATTATAGACGGAATCTCGCTTGTGGCCAAACACACGTATATTATAAAGTAAAAGATGTAGGGAGTGAGGGGGTGGATAGGGATAAGATTTAAGTTTGCATCGTTGGAATGCAAAGAAAATGATTTTTTTTTACTTCTCAAATTTCTGTTAGCAGATTTGAGCTACTAAAATCACGCAAACATTTTTTAGGATTCTTATTTAGCGATCTACAACAAATGTGCAAAGTATGATTTTGGACAATAACGAAAATAAGAAATTGAAAAGAATTTGCGTTGCATCCCAACGATACAAACTCCAACCACATGGATAGCGTACAGTCGACAGTCAACGAGGCTTGGGATAGGGGGAAAAGTGCGTGACAGTCTGGCATTAATCAGCAAGACCAGGGAATTTGAGATTTCTGGCCTTCGGTCACCTTTGGAAACTCATTTTACACTGCATTCCGTTTACTACAATCCTATTTTGCAAGTATCCTTGCTCAACTTTCATTTTTTCCACATTTTCGGCAATAGAGGTATCGAAAATCGTCGATACGAAAAATCTGAAGGTTAAAATCGCACGGTCAAAAGGAAGCTTTTTTTAATCAAAGTATAAACGGAGCAATAAAGCAGAAATTGTCCAATCGATCGGATAATTTCGTGAAAACGAAGCCCTGACAACTTTCAATCATCGCCTGATCGCCTGTGACCTAATTAAAAAACTGCCTGGGCCTTAATTAAAAATACTCCGAATTAGTAACTTGAACCCATCGCTTCTTTCGTATCTCACTTATAAAGACTTCCTTTTGAGTGAGAGCAATGCGCCGGAGAGTTGAGCGAGCCAGGCAAGTTCTCCATTAAAAAGTAATGTTGGTTCGAGACAGGCCGAAACAATGGCATTTTGAAAAGTACTGGAAATAACGAAGCTGGGTCATAATCCGTTCCATCGATAAATATAATTGAGTTGAAAGAAGAATGTCCGATTTTTTTTAGAAATGATCTTTTGTGATAATAAAACAGAATGTCAAGAGGGTTTTTCTTTGAACTAATTTTAAAGATAATTATTAATTGTTTTTATATCACGATAATTCAAATTGTAGATGTTGACGCGAAATGCCACGCTATCGGCGCTGGCGCTTGTCACGTCACCGTTCGAACGCGACCGAATACGCTATACGGCTTACACGCGAGTGTACACAAATGTGAAATTTGATGTCATTTTACATCTGAAAACATCCCGAGCATTCTGAAAAAGTCGAAAACTAGTTTAATCTTCGTGCAACGATGTGCGATTGTGGATTTGTGAAAGCAAATTCAAGTCATTTGCCGACCGTGGATTTTTAGGTTAGGAGACACTTGATAAATTGTGTCAGTTATTGTCTCTACGTATCATACGCATATTCAGAAAGACGTATTTAAAATAAATATATTTCACTACAGTTTATGTTATAATACGTTTACGCTTCCATCAAAGTGGTCTTCATAGCAAAAATAAGTGGACGATGATTCTGGGCGGACACGTCGTGCTGCATCGAACCGCAGATGTAGACGTTTTACGTCTTGTGGCACATTCAGAAATACCTTGTTAGGTGCACTTTTCGTCGTATTTATACAAAAAGGGAACGATACAAGCTTTATACGATTTTGTCGTTGCCGTTGTTGACAGAATACTCGTATTACACTATTTCGTATACCGGCTTTCGAACGATGACGTCACAGAGCTCTCGGGTTACTTCGGATGCTCTCGCCGCGTTTTTCTCGAGCCGAGCAGAATAATTTCAAAGTGCTATATCGTTGTTGATTGTATAAAAAAAAGAAAAATACTTTGCTTTAAAAACCACACATGGTCTTTACAATGAAAAAAAAAAAATCATTTAATAACCCAATTCCGCCACTTCCGTTGAGTCCAATGTGTCTTCTCGGTTCGCTGTCGTGACGTCGTTACGCAGAGGCATTTTTCAGTCTTCTGCAACTTCTACCGAGAGAGAGTTTTCCGTAGGGAATAAAATATCGAACAAGCAACTGGCCGTTCTCGATCTCGCTTTCTTACACTCACTTTAGAATTCGTTGGTTTGGATTTTCAATCGTTTAGAAATGAATTTCCAACGGTGACAGAACGGGGCCATGAAGGGGGAAAGGGCATCGGGAAAGCGAGGAAATCGACCAGACGTTTTTCTAAACGTGAAAAAAAAGAATATATACATTTTATCGAAGTTTTATTATCAACTGCAATACTTGTACAACAACATGATAATAATTTATTCATATCTTTAGCGTGATAGATCTTTGATAGCGGATTTTACTATTATACAACCGTAATGTATTCATTTCTGGTACTATACATATATATATACACACATATGTATATGTATATATATTGTTAAGTATAAAACTGTATTCGTTATTAATAAATATATCATCGATCCGACAAACTCGGATTACAAAGTCGATACTTCGAACTTCGAGTGAATATTTTATTTTATTTGGAATCACACGATAAATATATAACTCTCTCTCTGCAATTCTTTCTTTTTAATTTAATTTCTACTCATTCCCTCGCAGTAATTTTTTTTAACAAATTGCACTACTGAAGAGAAGGTAATTGAATTTTTATGGGATGTTAAACAGATAAAATTCACGGTGGCTTTGAGCATTGAAATACATTGGTAGCAAATTACGAAAAAAAATCATTTTCTATTTTATATTTGAAGTTCCATTTTTTGTTCCTGTGTTGAGGTCATGTATCACACGCTGCGAAATTTTGACGCGGTCACGACGAGTGTTGCCAGAGTGAGCCATCGCTTGATACTAGACGGCAGCGCCAAAGCGTAACAAATTTTAAATTTTCGTACTAAATTGGCGGTCACTTTAAATCTAACGACTGCAACAATCTCCAGAGGGCGCAGGAGTTTACTTTTCTCATTGAAGATGAACTAGGGTTTTCATCAATGGTTGACATTTTTTTCTTATTGGGGTACTGAAATAATAAAAAAACGTAATCAATTCGCGAAAGGCGTACTGACGTACTAAATACTTTGAAAACGTACCAGATTTAGTACAATTGTACTAAACTGGCAACACTGGTCACGACGGTATTGCAGAATTCGTAGTTTTCGGTTATAAGCTGCCGCGAACTACCGCCAGATGTCGCAGCGACCGTCCGCTACTCACACTACGGCAAAGAGCAGGCGCGGGATCGCCGCCAGTGGGAAAACTGATGCACTAGATTTTCGGGATTGTCGATAATATTTTGAGCTTCGATGGTACAATTTTCCTGGTTTTATGTTTAAACAAACTTTAAATCCTAATTTCTCCGTCATTTTTCCATCAAATGAGTTGAAACAGAGCTCAAAATGTGTTTTTTCACTGTCGAGAGCTCAGGGGTCTTGAAATGTGCCTGAACTCGGTGCATCAATTAGTAATTCACAATTCATCCTATAGTAACTACAAACCGTAGTTTTTTTTCTTCAAAATTCGTAAAAATGTCGACCGTCAGGCTGTTTCTGCAACAATATCGCACGTACACAATAAATTTCATCTCAATTGATTGCATCGTTTGGTCGAAATTAGGATTCAAAATTTCGAAGCGGTCGGAGCGTGTGATACTTGGCCTTAATCTAAAAAAAAGTTTAATACACCTCCAGAGCGGAAATATTGTGCGTACCTTTTGTAAATACTTAGCTGAATTTCATGTCTCGCATGGAATACTTCTTATTCAATTACTGATATATTGTTACTCTCGTTTCTAGTCGGAAATTGGCGAATAACCGCGTCAAGCGAACTCAATATCGTCGCGAATGCATCGAGTATTAACCCTAGAATGGTACACTTATTTTTTTGCCTTCTAAAGGCACACTGGGGCACAAATGTACCCCACGCCTTGGACCCGATAATCGGGGTTATAAATAGTGAAGAAAAATGTTCGGAAGCACATGATTTTCTTCGTTTTTTAACGAGGAAGACGATGGTACCAATTAAAAATGTCAAAAAATTGGAAAAGTGTGTCAAAGTTTGATCCGAAGGGAAAAGAAAATTTTAAATTGGTAAAATTGAGTACTTTTACAAAATTCGTGGGGCACGAATGTACCCCAGTGTGCCATTCTAGGGTTAATATGAATGAAATTTACTAATAAATGCTTTGGGCCTTTAATACAACAACAAAAAAGAGTTTGTATCTTTACCTGCCTCGGAATTTCGTAAACCTACGGCGAGAATATTTTTATTTACATTTATGCAATACATTTTATATTTTTAAATTACACTCTCCGAAAAGTATTCTACTTATTTGCCGAAAGAATGAATGGCAATTGTTGAAAAATCTGATTTGGCTCTTTTTTCAAACAAGGAAATAATCATCTAAATTACATCACGTAAATGCGATATTCTTCAACATCATAGTTTCAATATTCACGAATCAAGGGATTTCGGAAGTACGGGCGTTTCAGAAAAATTGACATTTTCTTGGAAGGAATTTTTCAATAGAGAGTAACTTTTACAAGTCGCTAAGATACACCCTAATCGCGCGATTAAAGAGGGAGGTGCTTCATAAATGTTTACATTCGCTGAATTAAATACGCGTTTACAAACAATTGGATATTCACAATAATAATGATCTTATGCTCTTTGCCCAAAACGACTCCCGTTTCTACAAGGCAGCACGTCAATCCCTTCGGAAATATTCTAGTCGTCCCAAAACTTCGGACTCCTGTAATCCCTTAAATGTATTACAAAATATTTCATTTGCACACCTCCAATTCTCTCAATACGAATCACACGACTTCGCATATTCACATAAATTTATTTTTTAGTTTGGAAATATCAATTTTTCCCTCTCAAAATGTTGGCTTTTCGAACGAAAATATCACAAGTTTCATACTCATGCATTGAATTCGGAAAAAAATAAAAATTTTATTGAACGAAGAGACGTAAATTCGTTATTTATTTCGCAATTATCCGTTTCGAACGTTTCGTCGGTTAATGTTGGAAGGCTACTGCTTTTTTTGGATAGTATTTAATCGATTTTTTCGAAAAAAAAAAAACAAACAGAATAAAAAGATGATACCAAACTGCATTCATTAGCATTTTGGGATTTCGAGGGTTTTTTGTACTCGAGTCATGCCGAGTGCTATCGAAGTTTGAAATCAGGGCAAATTTTCTTCCGGATGACAAGAACGAGTACACTTTTGTCTCGAGTTCTTTTTCATTTACCGTCATCCCTCTGCACTTCCGCATCAGTGCCTCAGGAGGTCTTGCTCGTGGCAATTTTCCGGATATACGAAGGGCATCGGTTGCAGCAACGTATCGTTGACGATATCGTCGCTGCTCAGAAAGGGCTAGGATAACGTCGCTATCTGACAAGTTCTTTGCTCGGGCTCGCTGTCCTCATCGGTCTCACTTGCCCAGGAGGGCTGGCGCTCTTGTCACATCTCCACGTCGCTATCGGCCATACGTCCTGCTGGTCCTGACATACCGTCGTCCAAAACTTCAGTCACCTGATGAGAACAGAACGGGACAAGACGTAAGGGACTATTCAAATGATCTCGTGTCATTAGTGAAGGTTAGGGGTTCACGTAGAAAAAAAAAACGAAATTCGAGACGATTATTTTTATCGATTATCATTGAACAGGAAAAATATTCGTTTTTATGAGATCCCCCATATTCTTTAGATGGGTGGACAATGTGGATATGGAGCCTAGATACCAGGAGGTTCAGCGAGGCCTTTCAACTCGTCACCAAATTTTCTTCAAAGTGGGCTATTTGTTCAAAATTTGAAAGAAAATTTCTAGGTAGTCTCATAGCTAATAATATATAAATTGTCATTTTTTTGGTTTTTGTTTCAGGTCTTATATTTTACGAGAAAACCGTTCTCCCGGGAAGCTATTTGTAAAAAAAAACACGTTTTTCGAAATGGCGGCTGTATCGCGGCCATTTTGAGTTTGAGTTTGAGATATTTTCTCGCTTTTGCATTTTTTTTTCCGAACCGTCATGAGGAAATTATGAATCGGCGGATATTTCGACGTTTGATGTCACGATCGGTCTGTCGTGAGGTTAGAAACTCATCCGATCACTTTCACCTCGTTGACCAATATATTACTATATATGTAGGTGCCGCTGCACCCCAGCGCCATCACTTCGACACAGTTTCGGGGACGCTTTTTTCAGCGCCGTTGCATTGCCGCTGAACCTCCTGGTATCTAGGCTCCATGAATGTGGAGATGAAAAATGATAACGATGCTGAAGTTTGCATCGTTGGACTGCAACGAATTTAATTTCTTTCGGCCGATTTCGCCTACAGAAGGCCTTCAACCATTTTTTAAGATTTTTATTCAGTGATCTTCATTATAAATCTATAAAAAAGATCGCTTATAATAACAAAAATATGGAAAATAAAATGCAAAACGGAACTTTCGTTGTGTTCCGATGATGCAAACTTCAACACCATAAATGATATGGGGACTTTCGAGTTGATTTAAACAAGAATAATGAGCTAGATTGAAATTTGTTTTCTCAAAATATAGATTTAAAACATTGGAGAATTATCGAAGAGTTTCAAAAAATATTTGTGAAAAAAACTACGCATTGTTGAATTTTCGAAAAAATAAAGATTAACATGTTTATTGCGTTCAAAAATGTATCAATATTTCGCCAAAATCTTTGCTCCTTTTCTAGTATTTTATATCTCCATTGGAACAGTTCGATCTTAAGGCGTCTTCTCACTTGACAATTTTCAAAAAGTCGATTTTTTTAAATTACATTTTTCGAAAGTACAACGAAAACAAAAAATTCGTTCATCCAACCAAAATTCAGTTGGTTTAACAAAATGTATCTTTAAATACGTTCAACTTGATTTTTGATTGGCATAACAAGCGTTTTGTTGATCTAACTGATAGTTTTAGTGGTGTGAACTGTAACTTATTTAGCATGTCTGAGCAACTGTTAAAACAACAAAATTTCGAGACAACAAAATGCATTTTGCACATTCAACGATTTCTTTTTCTCAGTGTATACATATCCAAAAGCAGCATACTAACATTTTATGAAGATCGGAGGAGTCTAACTGGATTTTTGCGTGTCTTTTACTTTACTACCTGAGCACGTTCATCTGCTCGTTTAAAACTTAAAACGCGTTTTTCTCGGAACAACGTTTTTCGACCGCTTGTTGATAAAATCTCCGAAACTACTGAACCGACCCTTATGAAATTTTAACCACATATTCTTTACAACTATAGCTATAGCCCATATAAAGGATTTTTTGAAATTTTGATGTTTACTTTTTTGCCACAAAACGATGAAAAAAACCCGTTTTTTTTCGAAAAATGTCCGCCATTTTGTTATTTTCGTATATATCAATAATCGTATGCGCTATAGCCATTAACATACTGAATCTAAAACCGTTTGATTCTTTTGTTTCAGATGATCCATCTCCGCGATTTCATCAATAGCGCAGACCTACAATTTTTTATGGCATTTTTTTAATTATCATTTTCGTCTTTAAATAATGACTTAAATAACTGAAAAAAAAATTTAATGTATTTCGGAAGTGTATTTATTAAGTGTAACAACTTTTATATCAATATCTATAATATAAACCTATCAAAAAAATTCACGAAAATATCCTTTTTTAGCGTAAAAAGTGAGAAGACGCCTTAAGGGAGGGCATCACTGTGACGGGCCGAAAAGAGGTCATTGTTTCGGATTTTCTTTTCCACTCCATTATTTATTTGGGGTTTGGAAAAAAGGTATGTCATTAAGCACACATTGAACTTATTTCGTGTAAATTTTTATTAAAAATTCGTTTGAATTAACAACGTTATTGAGGATTGAGCGTCTGTATAAAAAATGTGGTCCAACGGCCGATCGATAACTTGACAATAGTTGGTTTGAAAAATAAAAACGAAAAAGTGTTATAATCCATACAAATGTAGTTCTCGCTGTAGCTAAGCGTTTTTCGAGAAAAAAATACAAAATGGCGGGTGTTAAAAAAAGTGTAATTTTGGCCAAATTTTTACTTATATTCGGGGACGTTAAAAATACTGAATTAACAAAAGGCTACGTACAACGATAGCTACTGCAATGGCGGATTTTTATTTATTTTTTTCTAATTGGTAACCGGACAATTACAGCTAGAGTTATAATTCCGGCCAGGTCAAGAAAAGTCGTTCCGCGGAAAATGCGATTGACAGTTTTAGTATACGTAAATCGTTGCGCTACCGGCTCTGACTAAATCGCCTGTAACTGAGTCAGTTTTCAATATTTTTACTTGATTTTTTTTTCAAACATTCTTGAATATTTACACTTTGAGAAAATTTTAAAAAATCTCCCTTAAAGTTTGACAAGATTTGACCGCGGAGGGCTCGATCGAAAAAGATCCCTTCGAAGACTGCTAGTGTGCGGACATTTTTTCTTTAATAAAGTTATTTGAAAATGTACTTTCATCGTTGAAAATGCTTTTGAAACTGTACATGCTTGTTGAGGTTGGCTAAGTATAGGGATCTGAATTAGCTGGATGTCACACGAAACTAACGCTACCCCCACTCCACTGCCACTGTGTTGTAGCAGAGTGGGGGGAGCTGCAACCTGCTCAATGCCTGTGATTGGTTGAAAAATGCCCACTCTCCACAAAATTCTAATCTTGTTATTAATTAAAAAATAACAAATATATTACATATATCATATAACAATTATTATACAAACAAACCCAAACGAACCCAAACAAAGCCAATTATATACCTCAACGTATCAATATTCTTTCAAAAACAATAAAAACCAACTCATATTATTGCCATCTACCTGTTTTTTATTACCCGAAAAGTCTGATTACATTTTCAAGCCACGAAACAGTTGCACTTTGTGTAATATCTGGAGATATTTTTCTACGTATATTCCGACCAACCAATTGTACATTGTAAATCAAATTCATCGATCTTTTTTGTTAATATCCAAGTCCCTTAATCACTTTTCGGTTTAACATGGTGGCATTACCCCTTAATACATGTACTACTTTTGTTCTGCGTGTGCCGTAGTAAAAATGAATTCAATCAGCGAACCGCCACTCCGGATAATGGCTCGATAAATCGATTATCTGTTTCCGGTCAAAAAAGTGGAATTGAGCTTGCGCTCAATATTTTTGCAACGAAAATTTACAAAGAACGCAAAACGCTACGAATGTTCGAATTACAGGCGACACTGTTGCAGGAATACTTATAACGTAATGGGGAATAGAGGACGAATCAGAATAATGGAAAATGTCGCAAATGGAATAAAGGTTTGGGGAGTAACGAGAGAATCTGGAGTTCTTACCAAAACTTCTTCGAAACGGTCGTAAATTTCGGGCCTTGAGTTCAGTAAGCTTTCGCCCACGGAATCTACGGTCGCCCCGTTACACGAACCCCTTCGTCCGAGAGCGCTCGAGGCAATGTGCAAAAGTGACAGCACCGCCAAAAGTCCAGCTGATAGAACGATATTCGAGATACAGATAATCATAAAGTCTACTAACAAAGAACATCACTTAAGTGTCCGCCTTCGATTTTATCGGAACTCATATATGTGATAAAGCATTCGAAACTTCTAGACACGTATTTTTTTTTATTGGCAGAAAAACGGATTTAAGGGGGGAAACTGCCCCTCAAAGAAGAGCGTGTCACCCCTTAATTTAATTTTTGTAAATATTCGGAAGCGGGGCTCCTGCTAGAGTCAGGCTAATTTTTGTTTGAATGGTTTAATATATGTATGTGTGTATATATATATATATATAATATATAAAAAATTGAGGTAAATATTCGGAAGTGGGGCTCCTGTTAGAGTCAGGTTAATTTTTTTTCTTCGTTTTTTCTTTGGGTTTAATATATATATATATATATATATATATATATATATATATATATATATATATATATATATATATATATATATATATTAAACCCAAAGAAAAAACTAAGAAAAAAAATTAACCTGACTCTAACAGGAGCCCCACTTCCGAATATTTACCTTAATTTTTTTTCAATAATTTTATAGTGGATTTTTTATTTTTGTTTGATTGAAGTAAAGAATTTTGATTTTTGTTTCATTCAGATCGGTGGACTGCTTGTGGGTAAAACTGCAAAATTAGTGTGGTTTCTCCCTTTAAGAACCTTTTTCCATCGTGATAAAAAATGATGAGAGATACCTTTAAGCAAGGAAAAATTTTCTGAACTTCATCAGTTTTTTTTTTTCAAAGAAAACATTTCTTCACCATCTTTGAGACTTAGGGTATGTTTTATGACTACCTTTGGCTGTTCCATGGTATTTTGTTTAATCTTTAAAAAAGCCGGAGGTATGGGACGGTCTTCTGAACTCCATTTTCAAAACTGGCGTGACGTAATAGATAAAAAACTAATCGACCGATTCTGATGAAATTTCGTGTAAGTCCTTCTCACCTTATAGTCTAAAACATAACCCTAGATGTTTTTGAAAATAAAAAAGTCATCTTTTTGATTGCAAAATGTAGCATTTTTTTTAAATTCAATGTTTGTTTCACAGATTATCATTTTATAGATTTTTAACATTTCTCACTTTTTCTTGGTTCATATTCTGCGTACGAGTGTTGATGAAAGAAAAATCTTCGTTGATTTTTTTTCAGATTAATCCTGTCGACGCTATGTGTTACGCCACCTGGCATCGTTCGCCACAACCCGTTTAGAAGACCGTACCATACCTCCATAATTTATAAAGATTAATTTAAAGCAATCCCATGTAAGAGCCAAAAATAGTAATAAAACATACCCTAAGTCTCAAAAATGGTCGAGAAATCTTCCCTTTTAAGAAAAAATCAAGATCAGCAGTTGTTTCTCCGCCTAAAGGTATCTCCACCCTTAAGTGATGTTCATAAGAAAAATACCAACATTCATTACACACTGTTGGAATCTGCATGATTGGAACACAACAAAAACTCTTATTTTTTCTTTCTTTTATCATTGTCCAAAATGTTTTTTTGCATCTTTGGCTTGTGAGTCTCCAAAAAGGATCGCAAAAATTCAATTCCATTTCAAAGATGTAAATGAATATAATAAAGAGCTCGCTGATTTTGTCGTTTCGTCGATCGAGCTCGACAATTCGAAAAATATTCGACGGCTACATGAGACTGGGGTGAATATTGGTACTCGGGATGTTGCCTAAATTGAGGTTGTCCGAGTCAACATTACTGCAGTACGTCAATGGAGCGATCTTTAAAATGAACAACACTGAGAGATTGACAGACTCGAATGACTCGAAAAATAATTGCTGTCAGTGAGCCAAAAATCTTTTGAAATTAGTTTTCTCACATTGTGCAAACGGAAAATAATTACGAGAGAAAAAGTCACGCCCCGGGTTGAAAAAAAACAACTGTCAATCGATGGCACAAATGAAAGATTCCGAGACGATAAAAGTTGCAATCTCGTCAGCCCTCGTGTACAGAGGGATTTAGGGCTTTTCGCTGTCTGAACTTTGGTGCTGTATGGGAATTGTTCGCTTACCAGCCACAAAGCAGAGCCACAGCTTGTGCGGTTTCCATGCCAAAATACAAGACAGGGGAAGATAAAACAATGCTCTTCTCCAGCCTCTTGTTATCGTCAGGACCCTCGACCAACACCGTGAACAATAGGACTCGTCGTTTCTGTAACAAAGAGACCGCAGATGTATGTGTGTTACTACGCATTAGCCGGTAGACGAATATCTTCGCTATATCTTGCACATTTTTTATGCGGTCGCGCAATGACCCTACCGCGACGAGGCACCTCGTGAATCATCCCGGCGACGGGGTGAGTGACGTCATGCGAGTGAAATACAGTTTCTCAAGTTAAGGGGTCTTCTCACTTTAGACGCTTAAAAGGCTATTTTCATGAATTTGTTTGATACGCTTATATTACAGATATTGATATAAAAATTGTTACACTTAAGGGGTTAGGCCCCAGTAACGGGTATAAAATCATGTGCGAATTTAACAATTTTTTTTCGTATGAAAAAGTGATTCACTCATAAAATTAATTACACATCTATTTAGTATGAATATGATATGATAGTATGAATATGAGCTGTTAGAAAATTTCTTTTGTTATCTTTTTTTAGGCGCTCCGCGGCGTAACATTTAGCATACACAATTATTTACCTAGAACAAAAAAACAAAAATTCTCGTCAATCTATAAATATTGTTTAATTCAAAAGTTGTAGGTATTTAAACTTAAGAAATGAATTTTCAGTTAAAAATTCAGTTATGACTGCTCATAAAATGAGGAGTTTTCGATTAATCAGAAATTCCGTACGTACTTCGCTGCGAAATGCGATTAGGAACCTAACCTTTAAATTTGAAGTAAATCGAGTGAAAATTGTTGAAGTTGTTTGTCACGCAAATTGGAAAAAAGCTGTTTCGAGAAGTTTCGAATTTGTCGGCCATTTTGTACATCGAAAAAATATATATATATATATTTTCTAACAGCTTGATATTCATACTAAATAGATGTGTCATTAATTTTATGAGTAAATCACTTTTTCACACGACAAAAATTGTTAAATTCGCACATGATTTTATACCCGTTACCGTGGCCTAACCCCTTAATAAATAAACTTTCGAAATACATAAAAAAATGTGAAATGTATTTATGTAACCCAAACAAACTTTAAACGCGTTTTTCTCGAAACAACGGTTTTCGACGGCTTGTTGATAAAATCTTCGAAACTACTGAACCCATCCTTATGAATCTTTAACCACATGTTCTTTATAACTATAGCTATAGCTATCAAGGATTTTTTAAATTTTGTCATGTACTATTTTTTTGCCAAAAACAGTGAAAAAAACACGTTTTTTTTGTGTGTTTTCGAAAAGTGTCTGCCATTTTGTTATTTTTGCATGTATCAAAAATCGTATGATATGTGCTATAGCCATTAACATACTGAATGTAGAACCGTTTGATTTTTTTGTTTCGGATATTTTTTTAACTACTATTTTCGTCTATAAATGGCTACTTAAATAGATATTTTTTTCAAAATGTATTGCAAAAGTGTATTTATTAAGTGTAACAACTTTTATATCAATATGTATAATATAAACCTATAAAAAAATACATAAAAATAGCCTTTATTAGCGCCTAAAGTAAGAAGACCCCTTAAGAATATCATGGGAAACAAGTATGAATAGATTTTTTTCAAAAGCTGATCCTTTTTGTTAAGTTTTCATTTTTATATAAGAATTCTCTTGATCTAGATAGATTGAGTGATGTTAGCTTGTGTATCTAATAATTCTTGGTAGAATTCCGTCAATTAGAATTAGTTTTCAATAATTTATTACAACAATTCAATCTTAACCCTACGTCGACACACTCGGTCATTTTGACCCGGACGAATTTGAAATAAAATGCTCACGTTCCCAAAGATGAAAGTTGTCGATAATTTATTACAATAATTCAATGTCATACTTTACGAATTTCAATTATACAGACTATCAAGAAATGTTCAAAGTGTATACTTGATTTTTTCAAATAAAAACCGACCGAAGGATTTTTAATGGCAGATGGATGAAGTACTATCCGGGTCAAATTGACCCAGTGTATCAAAATCGAGGCCGAATATAAGTGTGTCAACAAAGGGGTAATGCCTTCGTGTTGAAAATTTTGAAAATATCTTTTTTTATTCTAGTTGAAAATTTGATTTTATCCTCGTTGAAAATCTTTCTTTATCCTAGTTAAAAATTTTGAATATATCTTTTTTTGTTTTTAACGGATTATTAAAATTCAACATTTCAACAATATTTTCTGAAAATTTCAAATCGATCCGTTCAAAATTAAGGGAGTTGTGAGCGTTTATAGGTACATTGAGAAAAGAAAATCGTTGAATGTGCAAAATGTATTCAGTTGTCTTGAAATTTTGTTGTTTTAACAGTTGCTCAGACATGCTAAATAAGCTACAGTTCACACCACTGAAACTATCAGTCAGATTGACAAAACGTGTTTTATGCCAATCAAAAATCAAGTTGAACGTATTTAAAGATACATTTTGTTAAACCAACTGAATTTTGGATGGATGAACAATTTTTTTTTCAGTCTAGGTTCCGCCAACCGGGGAACTTTAAACGCATTTTTTTCTCAAAATGACTTTTTCAAAATCAGTGACCACGATATCTCAAAAATCACTGCACCGATCAACTCAAAATTTTACAGGATTTACTTCAACGAAGGATTTTTTTAAATGCATAGTTGTTTTTTCATCAACGAAAATAGATTTCACCGCAAATCGACGCTAACACTTAGGGCTGCGAACGTTTTTTTTCTCGAAAATCGATGTTTTATTGAATTTATTGAATAATTATATATATATATATATATATATATATATATATATATATATATATATATATATATATATATATATACATATATATATATATATATATATATATTCCTGCAAAAGCTAAATGTGTTTGATTTTTCTTTATTCAGATGTTTTGTTTCCGACTGGCAGGGGTCACTGCGAAGAACGTTTTTCAAACAGTGCTCTGCACAAGCCATTGTGTTGATCCACCACATGAATAAATATTTTCCAATAAAAAAAATGTAATAGATACTTAAAGCCATACTCTTTGATGCAATTAAAAAAAATCGAATTCCTGCACACGTTATTCCAAAAAAAATCGAGGAAATTCCCCTTTTTTCTCCGGCCACAAGGCAGGTGTAACCCATTGAGTATCCGGAATCTCGAAGTAATTTTTATTCAAATCTAAATCCCAATGGTTAATTATCCTTGACTTTTTATTTCCCTAGAGCCACGCATTGTTACTTGAATCTAGACACACATAGGTAAAGAAAATCAACTTTAATCCATATCTCGAAACTTGACTCTTTCTGTTAGATTTTTTGGACTCTCTCTCTCTCTCCCCTCCCTCCCTCCTTCCCTCGCTCAAATGCAGATGATTTTTTTCCCGTGTCATTAACTATAACCAATAACTGAATTGGCGCAACTTAAAATGTATTCTGAATAAATTTACCAGAAACTTTTACTTGAGAACACATAAACTGTTTTAATTGACAAATGTGCATGTACATGTACGTGACAGTGAAGATATCGCGACTGCCTCGTTTCCACTCTTGAAGTTAATGGCTCCTGGCTCAGCTATATACACTCGAAAACGGAAATTAACTGCGCAATTAACCGGCGTTTGATTAATTCAGCAGTCTTAACGTTTCGTACGTCGAGGACGTGTGTACGTCTGATGGATCGTGGGGACGGTAAAACTTCACTACCGCGATCCGGAAATAAATGGATATTACCTCGTGCTCTCTGGGAGAACTCTCGCTGATGAAATTTGACCACGGAATATGTTACATAATAATATAATTCGACGAACCGTGTATAATGTAAAAAAAAACCTAAATAAATAAAGTTCGCAATTTTCTACGATAACGTTTTCATTTCTCCACTACTCGACTCGTTTCCTCGTTATTTCGCTTTTGCATTTTTTTTCGAGGTTTTTCGAGATCGAGGAAGTCATAAGCTTTCACCGTGGTCCATGAATTTCTCCAAAAAAAAATCTGTTTTGGGAAAATTGTCACGATGAAAAATCGTTTGAACATCTCGAGATAAATCTCGCGAGGATTGTCTCGAAAATAGGTAAACAATTACGGGAAAATATTGTCCATTGCGCATTTATCGTCTATTCTGACCGCGTGCGATAAAGAGATCGAACGAATCGACGTACGGGTTATTTACTTCCCTTTTACGACTGTATGCACTTATAGACCGGATGGGGCCAGAGTGCATCGGCCAGTAATATTGCTTTTAGCTCCATAAAAAATGCGCCTCACGTACCTCAGACAAATCTGTACGAAGAGCGTGACGACCCAGGTGATCTCGAGAAAGAATATCAGTCCCGAGGCGGCTCTGAAATAATTAGTTGGCAAGATAAATAATTGAGCTTACGATCGACAGATACAGTTTTCCAATAAACATTAAGTTAATTTTCCAATAAAACGCTCATGTTATAATTTGTGTAAAAATTGAAACGTGTTCTTCTTGCATAACGAATGGTAACACTTCGACTGCACGCGGGGTCCTTTTGGCTCCATTTTTGTTCAACTAACTGTATCGCAGAACGGGGTAATCCATTCGGCCGCAGTGCGGCGCTCGAATGTTCCCCCACTCCTACTCTATAGGTGGACACTCGGCCCCCATCCTACATCCTGCCCGTGTGCTGAGGACAGCTGTCGAAAAAGCACCTGGGGTCGATTCGACCCCGTTTATGCAGTGGTGCGGTGACAGTGAAAACATTTATTCGGTGACATTTGGTGCTTTGTTACTACATGTAAGTGAGGTATGATAGAAAATGCTCATAGATTTTTTTTATTTTGCGCTACTATAGTCAATGATGTATTTAGAATGCCGATCATAATGCTAAAAGCAAGTGTCCGGGCAGGAGGGCTATGTGCAACGAGCACTTTGTACTTTTGCGTCGATTGCGGTAAATGTGAATAATAATAAGTCATTGAAGTAAAAAAAATGCGGAAAATATACGTTTTCAACAATTAATCTGCCGAAGGAGGCGGTTTTTTCTATTTTTCACTATTCCGAAAATGCCCAAATTCAAACCTCCAAATGAATATACTTTTTGAAAACCTCAAAGGATTTCTTTTTACATGTTGAAAAAAAAATATGATCTTTTTCGTGCAAGTACTTATTTTTCGACGCATGTCCCACTTTGAACAAATGTTTGAGCACTTAAGGGGTCTTCTCACTTTAGACGCTAAAAGAAGGCTATTTTCATGAATTTTTTTTGATAGGTTTATATTATAGATATTGATATAAAAGCTGTTACACTTAATAAATAGACTTTCGAACTACATAAGGAAACATTTTTTATGTATTGATGTAACCCAAGCAAACTTTACGTTTTTCGACGGCTTGTTGATAAAATCTTCGAAACTACTGAACCGATCCTTATGAAGTTTTAACCACATATTCTTTACAACTATAGCTATCGCGCGTATAAAGGATTTTTTCTTATTTTGATATTTACTATTTTTTTTTGCCAAAAACGGTGAAAAAAAAACACGTTTTTTTTGTTGTTTTTTTTCGAAAAATGTCCGCTATTTTGTTATTTTTGCATACATCGAAAATCGTATGATATGCGCTATAGCCATTAACATACTGAATCTAAATCCGTTTGATTTTTTTTGTTTCGAATGATCCATCTCGGAGATTTCATCAACAGCGCAAACCTACAATTTTATTAGTACATTTTTTTAACTACCATTTTCGTCTAAAAATAGTGACTTAAATAAATAAAATTTAAAAAAAATGTATTTCGGAAGTGTATTTATTGAGTGTAACAACTTTTATATCAATATCTATACCGTAAACCTATCAAAAAAATTGATGAAAATAGCCGTTTTAGCGTCTAAAGTGAGAAGACCCCTCAATTCGTGTTTGTCTTGAAAAATAAATTTTAGCCCATGAAGTAAGGATTATGGACTACAAAAAACGTCTCTACAAAAAAAGCCTATTTACCGAAGTACAACGATCTGAAAAACGTCTGGGGTCGGAGAGACCCCATATGCAGTCATGGCGGAAGTGTGCAGTCGAAGAGTTAATAACTTCGAAAACAATTGCAGATAATCGTGAAATGTTTAATTTGAGGTGTGACAATTTTTACACGAGACAAATATAATTTTCGATCCAGCGTAAAGTCAAACATTGTGAAATAATAATTTCGATTATTTTTCTCATCGATTCTCAATATGACTTTCGAACGATCATTCGATTGTATCAAATGTTTATAGCTTTTAGTATGTTTATTTATCATCATCCTGATCGATCCCTGCCTCGAAAAATGTCCACCCACACTTTCACTTCATATGGGATTTAAAGTTATCCAACTTGGCACGGAGGTAATTCTGTCGACAGCTACGTTGTCTTGATGCAAAACAGGTTTACTGTTGGACTAATAATGCGGATGGGAATGCAACACGTAATTGAGAAACTCTCGGTAAACTTTGCGCGCATCAATACGTGCCACGATGGCATAGAATCCTCAGTAGACAGTCTATGGTTTCAATCCTCAGTAGACCCTAGGATTTAGTAATATCGCGCGAATCTCGAGCAAATAGAACTGTTCCGCAAATATCGGCGGCCACATATGAGAAAATATTGGAATATGTATTCGGGATTTGAAGAAGGCACTGAAGACGACTGCTCTGTCAATTGAAATATACGTTAAGACTCCGAACTTCCTCGAAGATGCGAATTTTTCCATCAGAGGTTGAATGCTTCCTTCGAAAAATCCAAAAATTCTCAAATATTTTTGACGTTTTTATATCGTTTGATTATGGGACGAGTAATTAATAATTATTGGACATTGACATTTTTTGTAATGTTTCCGGGAGATCAAAAAATAAAAATGTCAAGATTCATGCAATCTCGAGGGAAAGACAAGCACGTGACGAAATTTTTGTACTACAGTGGTGTGAGAAGGTTTTGCTGATAGCACATGGTAAAATGTAGGCAGAGTTGAGAGTTGAACTTTTGATTGTGTCTGCACTCGGATCGCTGCTACGAATTGGAAAATTGTCTACGCGGAAATACTTGCATATTATAAAGTATATTGTGACAGACGATCGTAACAAATTCGTACGGTTAATCTTGCAAACATTTAATTCTTTTTGCCACTGCATTTCGGAAAGCAAACGGACCTTAATTTTTTTCACGTCTGGTTGAAGTTCCCTGTTACCTGATATTTTTTAAAAATATATCATACGAATTTGATAAAAGTGCTTTGGGTGGTGCGTGGAAAGTTGCTAGCTGGATATTAAATGTCTCGAGTCCAAAACGGTAAACCTCCTTGAAATTTCACAAACAGATATTACGGCTCTTTTCGTCCACTGTAAGTTTCAGTGGACTCTGTAGAAAGAGGCATTCGCATGAAATGTATTTCATGAGAATATCTAAGGCGGGAACCACTGAGACGGGTAAAGAAAATCGATATTTTTTTGCATTTTCTCAAAGTATACATATTCAAGAAAGTGTGAAAATAAATTCTAGTTAGAATATTGAAATTAGACCAAGTAACAGATGACGTTGAAGTTTACATCGTTGGAATGCAACGATTTTTTTCCCTTCAATCTTTAATTCCTTTATTTTTATCATTATCGAAAGTCTTTTTTTGCAAATTGAGGGAAGTAAGTGAGTAATAAGAATATGTAGAAACATTTTATTCACTGTCGTAGGGCAAATAAGCCAAGAAAAATTGAGCAGTAAAAAAGAATTAATTTTCGTTGCATTCCAACGATGCAAACTTCAACGTCATAGTACCGGATGATTTAGTGAGAACATTTAATGATTTACGTATACTAAAACTTTCAATCGCGTTTTTCTCGAAACGACTTTTCTCGACCTTTTCGATTTGAAAAACCCAACATTTCCGTAATTGCAGTAGCCATTGTTGTATGTAGCTGTTCTTTATTTAGTATTTTTCAAGCTCCCGAATATAGGTAAAAATTTCGCCAACTTCCACTTTTTTTTCCAATCCACTTTTTTTAACACCCGCCATTTTGTGAATTTTTTTCCTTCGACAAAAACGGCTACGTACAACGACAACTACATCTGTATAGATTATAAAACTTTTTTTTCAGACCAACCATTGTCAAGCTATCGATCCGGCCGTTGGACCACATTTTTTGTGCAGAGGCTCTATTATACTTCAATAACGTTGTTAATTTTCAAGTTTTGCAAATAAAAAATTACACGAAATAAGTTCAATGGATGCTTAACAACATACCTTTTTTCCAAATCCCATATAAATAATCTAGTGGATTTTAAAAAATCGGAAAAACGACCTTTCTTTACCCCGTCATAGTGGTGTCCTCCCTCAAGTGTAATATCGCGCATATAAAATATACGATAATACTATCGGAAAATCACCGATTGATTGCACGAATCTCGTCTCACAAATAAATTATTCGAATTTTTCTCACGTCACGTAAAACCCGATGACATGTCCATAAAATGCGACGTCCGCACCAACTCCGCAGACAACTGGAACAAAAAACACCGATGGGCAAAATTAGGTAAATGTATAATTCGATCGACGAGGCAATTAAATTCTTTATTTTATAATCCGTTAATTATGCCCGTGGTAATTATTTCAGAGGGTGTCTTTGACAATACAGGGCCATGCCATATGAGCCGATGTATTGATTAACATAGAGATGAACCACAGGGGAAATTCAATTAGAATCATTATCACTTTCAAGGCTACGAGGTAGATTAGCATATGCAATAATAGCCTTCGACCCTATCCTGCTCCCGGCCAAGTGTTTCACCACTGAGCCTGTATCATCAAAGGCCCGAAAATTCCTAATGCATTGGCTAAGCGAGAGGTCGGAATCACACGATTCTCCCAAGCGGTAGAATCCCGTCGTTAGATCGTTAAGGGGGATGATACCTTTAGGCGAGGAAAAAACTGCTGATTTTCATAATTTTTTTTAAGGAAAAATTTATTCATCATTTTTGAGACTCAGGTTATGTTTTATTACTACTTTTAGATGTTACATGGTATTTTTTTTATTAAAAAAAATAGCGGCGTTATGGCACGGTCTTGTAAGCGGATTGCTACGGATGTTGTCAGACGGCGTGACACGTAGCGTCAGCGGGATTAATCTAAAAAAAAGCAACGAAGATTTTTCTTCCATCTACACTCGTACGCAGCATATGAACCAAGAAAAAGTGAGAAATGTTGAAAATCGATTAAATGGTACGCTTTGAAACAAAAATATTGAATATTCCGAAAAAATGGCTACATTTGGCAAAAAAAATACTTTTTTTTCTATTTTCAAAAAACATTTAGGGTCATATTTCAGACAATGAGGTTAGAAAGATTTATACCAAATTTCATCAGAATCGGTTTATTTGGTTTTTAGCTACACGTCACGCCAGTCTTAAAAATGCAGTTTAGAAGACCGGGCCATACCTCCGCTATTTTTGAAGATTAATAAAAAAAAAAATATCATGTAACAGCCAAAAGTAGCAATAAACACAAAATCTCCAAAATGGTGAAGTCATATTTCCTTTAAAAAAAACTCCTAAAAATAAGCAAATATTTTCTAATTCTCATTCACTTCACTAATTCTAATTTCTAATTTTAATTCAATTCACTAATTATTACTAATTCACTAGATTCAGATATTTTTACATTTTCTCTGAAAAGTCGCGGCTACGAAAATTCCTCCCCTAGTAACATTTTTCTAAATTTTATCAGGTTGGCAAGAAAGTCTTTGCGTTTTATCACCAAAAATAAAAATAAAAAGCAGTCTTGAAACTAGATATCGGATGGTAGATACATAGAATAAAATTAATTATTCGAATAGAATAAAATTAATCATTCTAAGAAGAATCCGATGGTGGATACATACACTAAAATTAATCATTCATTTCAAGACTGCTTTTTAATTTTATTTTTGGTGATGAAACGCAAACACTTTCTGGTAATTCTTCAGATAAGTGACATTTCGGAAATATGGTTGCCAATTTTCCAAACAATCCTAATATAGGCGTCGAAATGTTCAAAAATGCCCTATTTTATCACGTGTTTCCGCAAATTTCAGAACCCCATGACCTTTTAGGGGAGGGGGGGGGTCCGCTTCCCCGACTGAATATCATCATTTATAATCCAATAAATGAGCAAATAGCAAAAAAAAATGCTCGTCTCATTTGTCGAAAAAGTCACTTATCTAAAGAATTACTTCTTACTATCATTAATATTATTTTCTTTAAACATTCGGTGACCCCTGTTTTTATCGTCATTACGGAATTCTCAGATTTTTCAAACGCGTGAGCAGTTTTTATCGGGTATCTAAAGTGTAGGCATTTAGTGTATAAATTATTACATAGAAATGTGGCCAGCGCGTCATCTCCATAACGTGCCTTATAAATGACCCAATTTTTAGAGTCGTAATTTTGCGTTAACAGTTCGTTAACTCGGCTTGAAATTTTATCAGTATACTAGGATGTATTTCGACTTGGTTATATACGAGAATCAGTTTATTGTCAAATATTCGGGTTCGTGGAAGGAATACTTTAATTAACCGTAGAGCGTGCTTTTTGCTAATGGTATTTCGCACCTCGGTGATATGGTGGAATTGCCCGGTACCTTATGCTCGTTACCGTTATTATAATATTCAAGCACATTGCTTTTCCAATAATCGAGTAAGCTTTCCTTTAAGGGGTTCCGTGGGTTTGAAAAACTCAAAAAATTCATTTTTTAAAATTTTATTATCTAATAGTACAATATATCTAGAATATTCTCCAAAAGTTTTAAGTTAATTGGAGTAAAAGCCTAGGAAAGAGAGCCTTTGGGAACTCGCCCCGTTGGGAAAAACCGGCCGGGAGCGACGCAGGTATATCGCATTTTTCTCAAAACTATTTTCTAAGTCGGTGGACACGATTTCTCAAAAACTAATTCACCAATCCTATTGAAATTTTGCACACGTCTTAAAAATAACATTGACTAGTGATTGAACGAAGGTTTTTTTCGATTACAACTAATTTTACAAGGCTATACGTAGTGTAAATTGTACCAAAAATTAAACTATTTTGCATATAACTCGGCCAAAAATTCTAATTTCAATTTTTTTAAAGTCCTTCGTTCAATCACGAGCTATACTTATCTACTAACACAAAAAAAATTGGTTTTTCTTAATTTTAGATAAAGCTATCATGAGTTATCCTGACCTCCACGAGGACACTTTTTTTAGGGGTCTCCAGAGATCAGGTCCCACCGGCTGAACTTCCCAAATTTTTGGATGAATTTTTTTTAATATTGTTAAAATGTTGCTCTTGTATGTGCTTAACATTTTGCATAAAATAATTCATATATTACATTTTTTCAAATAGAGACAATATGCTCTTTTTGGCTTCGAAACTCACGTAACCCCTGAATACTGAACTCGCGTTTGATGTTGATCCCTGCAATAAAGCGACGAAATTTCGAAAGTCGATTTCTATTTTACCCGGGATACTTCAGAAAAAAAATACCATTCAAACTGACAAATTGTTTTTTTGTGAAAGGGCGAAGGGTAATAGGCAATCGGAACGATTTTGCTTGGATTTCTCGTGTATGAGAGTATATTATTTCATGCGATACCCTAGTGCTTTTGCAATGCATTGCCAAGGGTCTCGGGATACTATATTATTTCATTCCTATTTTATTGAAGCTTCCGGCAGTAGCTTCGGTGAATAATGCAACCTCTACTCCGTACACGCTTGTACGTTTTGTTCGTGGACCATTTCCCCTCCATACCCTACCTCAATTTTTCTTCGAGCTGCTCATACCCTCCCCCTCCCCCCTCCCGCCAGCTTGTCACGTGCCAGAAGGATTCAGAGGGGACGAGCGTATTATGTACATACATATCTATATACAATGCGAAATGCCTTGAAAGGCGAAGATTGCTGCATTCCGAATTCTGTTCCCACATTGCACTCTCGCCGTGCATTAAGACCATATATACTTCGCGCTCCTCTGTTACACCTGTTTTTGGATTAAAATACGTTCTAGATATTCTTACGAAGTTATTTCATTTCGTACGCGGGCTGAGCACGTAATGCAGCATTATATAACAAGATGGTTCGAGAAATAAACTTATGGATGAACGAATTGTGTCCCCGTAGAAAAATCGTGAACACTTTTTTCACATTTAGCAATCGAGTGAATAGACTTTTTTACAAGCTTTTATTTAAATTGATTTAAAAGATGTAAAACGGAAAATCGATATTATACCCACTTACCGACTACTTAGAGCTATGAAATTATGCAGACATGCATCTAAAAGGTGATAATACATGATTTAACTTTGAAATTATATATATATATATATCCATACAATTTTCAACTTTTCATGTACTATTAGCGATATCTGATCGTCTATAGAAAATCTCACTTATACATGCAAACAAATTCGTAGCCGACTGTGTTTGTATGTGGAAAGTTTATATGCACCAATTAGTCGTAAGCTCAATCCCAATTAAAGTCTTTGTTATTTTTTACAAGCATTTCATGTTCCTAAATTCCTAAACAAACTCGTAAACTAGTAAACTACTAGTTTACGAGTAGTTTACGAAACTAGTAAAATCAATTAAATACTAAAAATAAGAAAATAATTTACATGTAATTTTTTTTAAACAACCTTTTATTTAATGTACTCAAAAGTGAAAAATAATGTTTTTTACTAAGTCACTTATATGTGATTATAAATGAAAGCTTAGGGAGCTCAAAATTTAGACATACATTTTTCAATTTACATAAATGCGTTAACAAATCAACTGTATTTAATTTACTGCTAAACAACCTAACATTTCTTGAGGGGTAAGGCCACAGTAGAATTTTCAAAAAATCGATTTTTTTTCGCTAAAACGGTGCTTTATCATCATAAGAATAAGTTACTATTCGATTTATAGTAAGAAAATATTTTTTCACCGACTTTGCGTTCACCGAAAAACGCGTTTTTCTCGAAGCAGCTTTTACCAATTGGCGTGACAAATAACTTCAACAATTTTCACTCGATTTACTTGAAATTTTAAAGTTATGTTCCTAATTGCATTTCGCAGAGAAGTACGGAATTTCTGATTAATCGAAAACTTTTCATTTTATGAGCAGTTTTATACGAAATTTTTCACTGAAAATTCATTTCAAATGGCTATCACTTTTGAATATAACAATATTTTCTTGAATTCCGCACGTACTTCTCTAGGTATTCTAATGTAGATTGACAAAAACTTCGCCAGGTATTCTAATGTAGATTGAAAAAAATTTTAGAGTTAAATTCGCACATGATTTTATACGAGTTACTGTAGCTTAACCCCTTAAATAAAAATCCTGAAACTGCGTATAATCGTGTGTTAATAATTTTGTCTCTAATTACTAATGTGTCAAATTGAATGCAGTTAATGAAACTGAATTGATCAAATTTATTACAGATTTGAAAAGTTGAGCGACCCAAGCTTTCATTTATAGGTGACTATAAATATCACATATAGGTGACTTGGTAAAAAATGGTGACTATAAATTTCTCATATAAGTGACTTGGTAAAAAATATTATTTTCTTCTTTTACATTACATAAAAGCTTGTTTTTGAAAATTATTTTTTTTACGTATAATTTATTTTATCGGAAGGATGCAGTAACAAAATGAAAAATACTTTTTGGTTGGGTTGAACTTGATGATTCGATGAAATATCGTTGTGACATTTTTTAACAGTGATATACGAAGAATCGTTCCGGCAATTGATATGATAATCAAATAAAATATGTTCAATGGTCTGGCTTAGAAATTCTGTCAAAATTCGAATAATAATCATAGCCCGGTGAGTGAAGCGGAATTTTTTAGGGAAAATCATTATAAAGAGAATAAGCGCGAAAGGGAGTTTTAAATCGGAGAAAAAAATAAATAGGAAATGGTTGAAGAAAGACACTTGTTTTTGGCTGAGGTGCGAAAAAAATGTTGATAACATTTTTTTTACTAGTCCTTATCGATGTATTTCCATCCCCTTAAACCCTCAGTTTTCATTAAAAAATGGACAAAAGTGTGCGCAAACGCATTTTTGCGTTAAGGCCGCGTAATTTTGAGTTTCCGAAAAACTTAGTGATATTAATTATTGGTAGTAAATTTCTTGTGAGATGGACTTTTAAAACTTGAGGAAGGTCGAAAAAAATTGCTTGATCCTTTTTTCAAAGTTATTCAAATAAAATGCCGTAGACAAATGTTCGAAAAAGTGTAAAATTTATTCACAATTTGTGTTCCCACGGGTCATTGAATTTACTCAACATAGTAGGGCACTTCTGTATAATTGGTGGCAAATTCGAAATTCCAACTCTGTGGTTTCGACCGTTGAGACCAAGGGAGCTTCTTGAGAAAACGTGGCAAGGGATGCGATGCAATTAGCCACGGTGACTCGTGACTCGACGCGTGTTAAGTGTGCCCCAAAGCTAAGTAGACGGGTCAGGATATTGGACCGGGTGAAAGGGGTTAATTAAGGCAAAGGACTTGAAAGTATAATAATCAACCGAGAGCATCCTGTTCCAATTTGAAAATGGAATTATACGTGGAAATCTCCTCTTGGTACGAAAATTATGATCTTGAGTTGCGAATTGATAAATAATAATTATGGATAAATAGAAAAAACCGTATAAGGTGCAACTTCGAATGAGTACATTGCAAAATATATCGTTTCGTTAAAATAATTTGGTCTTACAAAAAATCAGTTGACACAGGGGAACCTAAACACCATTTTAATTCACAAAATTCCCTGTATTTATAACCGGAATAATTAAATCGCTCTCAACAACAATATCCAATAATGGCAATTATAGGTAATTGGTATTAATATTGGACAAGTGGATTGCACTACGTTATTTTTTTATGATTTAATCCTCCGTGCCAATTTAATTAAACATGATCAGTCCGTAACGATGGCTTTTCGTAAAAGTACAAATATTCATCATGTGCATATCGGATATGGATTTTAGAGTTATATAATGTCAAGATTATTATTAAAAATTTATTTTTTGATATAGGAAAACATTTGCATATATTATTAAAAATATATTACACTGCTGGCCAAAAGTTTCCTCCCCCTCTCTGCCCATGATTTAAAAATCGACCAATGATTATTATGTGAAATTTCGTATATTTACAGTATGCAAATGATAAGGGAAGAAGGGGAAACTTTTGGCCGGCAGTGTATATTATTAAACATGTTATTAAAGATACGTTTTTCAAAATGAAAAACTACATTATTTATACGATTAAAAAAACCGTGTTTCTTGTTGCTCAGTGCATACTCGCAACACTAGAGAAAAAAGTTAAAAAATTGAGCCGTTTGATCATTGAAGGTAATGAAGCTTTTTGAGATTAAATTGTGACAGGCCGAAAAAAGGTCGTTATTTCGAATTTTTTTTGTCTGCCAGATTATTTATTAAGAATTCGGGAACAAAGGTGTGTTTATTAAGCATGTATTAAACTTATTTCGGGTAAATTTTTGTTGAATAAAAAAATTAACACCGTTATTGACGTACAAAAGAGATTGGTATGAAAACTAAAAATAAAAAAGTTTTATCATCTATATAAATGTATTTCTCGCTGTAAGTAGCCGTTTCTGGAAAAAAAATAAAAAAATGGCGGGTATTAAAAAAAAAGTGTAATTTTCGCGAAATTGTTAATTATATTCGGGGGCTTGAAAAATGCTCAATTAAAAAAAGACAATAAAGAAAAATGTTGTCTTTCAAAATTGAAAATCGGACGATTATAGCTCGGGTTATGATTCCGGCCAGGTCGAGAAAAACGCGATTGAAAGTTTTAGTATACGTAAATCGTTCCGCTACCTGTTCTCACTAAATCGTCTGTAACTTGGTCAATTTTCAATATTTCAACTTGAATTTTTTTCACATATTCTCGAATGTGTATATTTTGAGAAAATGCGGAAAAAAAATTGATTGATTTGATCCGTCACAGAAGGACTTCCGTATAAGTTCTTAAGGGGCTATACCAGTGTGACACTTTCAAAAAATCGATTTTTTTTGCCTTTTTTGACAGTTTATACTTTCAAGAATATCCTGTCAACATTTCAAGGCCGTATCTCGAAACTTTTTATCTTGCAAAAATCGATAGTTAAATCTTTAAACGCGTTTTTCCCGAAATGAGATTTTTCAAATTTACTGACATTGTAACTCGAAGAGAAATGATCCGATTGACTTGAAATTTGAACTGAGTACTCTTGAATATTTACTCTTGAATATTTACTCTACAATGACGTAGGATATTTTTAGTTGGATGAAAATAACTACGCCATTTTGTTAGATTTTGATATTTTTCGAAAATTTTACGTCATTGTACAGGAAATACTTTCTAGTTTCACCACGTTTTTCCCTTTTTCGGTTTCAGCTACTCAATCGGCCGGAATCATGTCAGCAGTGGAGGAACTTTTTTTTTGGCGCCTCCGAAGCCAGCGCATAAGTCGCTCGGATCTCAATATTTTTCTATAAAAAAATTATGTAATATAGGTCAAATATAGCTAAAAATATTCTTAATTTTCCGAAACATTTAATTGAGTACTTTTCTTCCAAAAAATTCCCGAAAATCACCAAAATTTTCAGCGTTCACACTGCTATAGCCCCTAAAAAATGAAAATCGAATTTTCCAATATTCTAATCGACGGATTCAGATAGAACGAAGTGTAGGAAAATTCTACGAGCGACTATTTTCCGCATACCGAAGATTCAGGAAAAAGCTCCGCTTTACCAACTTTGCTCAGACAGGAAAAATTACCAAAAATTAAAGATAGTCTGAGCATCGTGTACTAACTCTCCTGGCTCAATTTCAGCCTGAAAATACGAACCTGCAGACATGCTCGACAATTTCATAATATTCAAGAAATAATTATCCATAAACCTAGGCCATTTTTTAAAATCATATTCACAGTTCAACGTACACGCATAAAATGTGATGTCAAAAGTGTTAATAGTAGTTCCAGAGGTAGTCGACACTTTTTCTGATTGTTCTGTCACTCGTATGAGAGAGGAGCACGAAAAGCTCTGACTTCGAATCTGGCAATACTTACAAGTATAATGCACAATAGAAAGTTATTCAAAGCCACCCGACACGCTGGAATTGAAAGACGAGGGTGTATACAAAGCGTATTGTTGCGTTTTTGCGCGGAGAAAATATTTGTCTATTGACTCCGTGACTCGAGGGAACAGCAGGAAGCTCGGAGCATGAAAAATCACGGAAATAGTAGAGAAGAAAGCTTCCTGCCCGCTCGAGCAGCTATCGCTGAAGAATGCTCCAAAAGTCTTCGCAAGTCCTCTGTTTATATTATCCATGCACAAAAGCCTCAAAAACCCAACGCGAAAAAAAGATCGCCGGTTGCAATCCTATGTTTGTCAAAAAGTTCATTCAACTTCGTGCGTGGGAACAAAGATGAAGAGAGTGGGAAATAATTATCGCGCACGTTGCTGAATTAAAAAGGAAACCGTGCGACGAAATGTTCTGCTGTCATTACTCAGAAACTTGAAAAATCCATTTGGTAATTTGGGCGTGGAGAATGTGCATTGTAACTATCATAAAAAAGTACTCTTCCTTTGCACATACTCCATCAATGAAATATGCAGAAAGACGAAACAGGAATGAAAAAAAAAACAATTTTTCTGGTCTTTCTCTAGCTCCAGTTTTTTCAGCCTCTCTTCACAGTCAATAAATATTCTTGCACACTGGACTTTTTTTATTTTCACGAGTCAGCTGAGTTATCTCCCTCTCTATCCTCCTATTCCTCGACTGTGTATATTTGCACTTCATTCCTGGGGCTCCTGCACCTCGAGTTATTTTTTTTTAACATTATTAAATTCCATGGAGCTACGAACTGCAGAGTGAAGCACAGGCAAACGCTCTAGTGGATCATAACGAAGGACACACGGTCATTTTTCAGCCGTGGAATGTTCTGTATTTAGGTTAATTGATTTGTAACGATTAACAACATTTTCCCGTGTCAAAGTCTTTCAAAATTTTCCTATAATTGCTCCAATTTTCATTTGGCTATTATTCAATACGCGATCGATTCAATTAGGTTTGATGGTCTCGATAATCGAATTGACCGAAATTAATTGAATGATTGAAAAATCGTGAAATATTTATTCACCTCTCGATCAAGCCACCCTCGATACTCGGAGATTTTTTATTCGTTATTTTATTATTTACAACCAAATTGCGTTTGGGTTTGTTTGGGTCAGATGAAAATTCGGGTCTCCCGCACCCGAGACACAATAAAGAAACTACTGTATCAATCGGTAAATCGGCGGTCCATCGATGTTCATGAAAATCGGCCTTACACCGTATCGACGTAAATCGGTAGCGCATAGAAATCTATGTAAATCACAATGCTCAATCATAATTCGCTCGATGTCGAACTACTGGATATATGGCCTCTATTTTGTTCATCGCGAGCTCGCAAGCGAATATAATACAATTGATGCATGGTCAATTTTAACGCCGGACAAGCGCGCAGGGGGGGGGGCTCCGCGAACAATTCTGATCGTCGAGACTCAATGTCTGTTGAATAATTTCTCTACGGCTCGAAATTCTAACCAGACTGTCAATGAAATGGTGCATATTCCATATTTACATATTTATGACGCCTGTATACATACATACATGTGCATATTGTCTAAAAAATGGATCGCGATTCTCGGTACGGCAAAAATAGCTTTTGTCATCTTACAATTGAGCGAAACACTTTTAAGGGGGGAGATACCTTCATGCGAGGAAAATATTTGCTGAAGTTCATGATTTCTTTCAAAAGGGAAAGACTTCTTTACCATTTTTGAGACTTAGGGTACGCTTTATTACTACTTTTCGCTGTTGCATCGTATTTTTTTCATCCATTTTTAAAAATGGCGGGGTTATGACACGGTCTTCTCAACTGCATTTTCAAAACTGGCGTGACGTATAGCTAAACAACTAATCGGCCGATTTGGTTGAAATTTGGTATAAGTCTTTCTAACCTTATTGTCTAATACGTTAACCTAAATTTGATTAAAATTTAAAAAAACTTTTTTTACTGCTAAATTTAATCATTTTTTTCGGAAAATTCAATCTCTTTGTTTAAAAACGTACAATTTCATCGATTTTTTAAACGATTATCACTTTTTCTTGGTTCATATTCTGTGTATCAATGTTAAGTAAAAAAAAATCTCCGTTGGTTAAAAAAATTAATTAATTTCGTCGATGCTACGTGTGACGCCGTCTGACAAGATTCGCCGCAACCCGTTTAAAATAACGTGCCACACCTCCGCCACTTTAAAGATCCATAACGAACAAACAAAAAATACCATGTAACAGCCAAAACTAGTAATAAACAGACAGTACGTCTGGACATTGATGAAGAAATCTTTTCTTATTTAAAAAGATCATGAAAATCAGCCATTTTTTCCTCGCCGAATGATATCCGAAATTTGGAAAATGACATTTTTCCAAATTTTGAAACAAGTTGACACATCAAGAGACGCGGCAACGTCCCGACGCCAAGTAATGTAACGAAAATGTGAGCACCACAGCCATAAGAAAGATGAGCACCAGTGTCACGGAGGACGAACACGCCGCGACTCTCTTTATACAGTAAGATGGGCTCCAGCAGACGACTTTTTTGACCTTATTGTCAGATGCGGCATTACGCGAAAACGCGGCGACGAATCGAAAATTCAATGATATTTTACCAACGAAATGTTATTCTTTCCTATCGATTTTCTTTGGGTCATTTTTCGATCCGTCTACTCAATTTTGAGATCTCGTAATATTCGGCCGAATTTCTGAGCGATTGAATTTACCATAAGATGAATTGTCAATTACTATCTGATGCTCCGACTAATTTTATATGTTATACATTATATATTACATATTATATATTTTTTATATTTCGACTAATTTTATGGAAGAATGACGGAGAAATTACGGTTTAGACTTTTTTTTTACATGAAACTAGCAAAATTGTATTGTTGGCTGTAACAACAAACTACGAATTCTGCAATACCGTCGTGACCGCGTCGAAATTTCACAGCGTGTGATAACTAGAATACATATATAACAATTCGCTAAAACGCGCAGCATATTTTACATTTTTTGTTTCTTCGATGTTGAAGTAAACTGCACGATTTAAGGAGAGATATGCACCTAGATGGTCGAGGTCGAGGATTTAGAAGCTATGAACATTCCGTCGACCGTAGAAGACCTACACTATGGGCCTGGTATCGATGATTCCATGTAAGTTGACAAATTTCATAATTTATTCATTCCCAAATTTTCAAACGCGTTTTTCTCAAAACCACGTTTTTCAAATCGGTACCCAAAATTTCTCGAAAACCAATGAACTTCAAAACCAATGAACTTCAAATCGGTACCCAAAATTTCTCGAAAACCAAGTTGCCTTGAGGTTTTTTGTGGTTATTCTATACACCATTATCTAGTACTCGTCATAGGATTTTTTTCCCGTTACTTAGTTTTTGTTTTATAGGCAAAATAATAACTAATTTTTGGCCCAAAAATCACTATTTATGTTCAAACGTCCGCCATTTTGTCATAAATCGATATTTTCAAAATCGGCTATGACAAGTACTAGATTATAATATCTAATTTGATAATCTTTTCGGTTTTTTTTTCAGATGATTTTTGAAGAAACGCCTGTGGGTACCGTATACGCAGATTTTTTTTACGACGCTCCAAGGATCATACAGTATCCTTGTATATCTTTGATATTTTTACATAAAGAAAATTAAACATATTTTTGAATGTATATACTTTTAGATAATTAAAACCCCAATCCGAAATTTTAAATAGTTTTCCTTGAAAAAAATCACAAAAATGACCTTTTTCTGGCTCCCAGGTGCATATCTCCCCTTAAATCGCCATCCTCAACAAATCGATTACAAACAATGGTCCTCAACAGAAATACGCGAATATTAAATTCGATACCCTAGTGACGGTCGTGCTGAATTATTTTTGATTATTCGCCTCCCAAATAAAAAATGATTTTTTATTATTTAAATGGAAATCTCTTGCCATCATTTTTTAAACAATATCCGCCTCCGTAATCAATGTTCTTGTAAAACTGTTTTCTCTTAATCGCAGTGCAAATGTCGTTCAAGGAAGTTCTCAAAGTAAAATTTGATTTTTCGCCTTTGAAGCAAACTTTGTATTCACCATTGAATTTTTCGGGGATTCCCTCTAGTCTTATTCGAGAATTTAATCGAGATTCGTATGAACGTTTATTGAATACGAAAAAATTTGATGTACAATCGATCGCGAAAGTTTACACTTTATCACTTTTTTTTGACATCACGTTATGTTGGAATATTTGAATAGAGTCAAAATCGTTCATTTTTCACCTTTTTTCTATAGACGAACGAAGATCGATGGGCAAAAGCAAAGGTAGCTCGAGTATAAAATTCATTGGTCGTTAGCTCTATGTGGAATTCCCGTTATTCTATGTATGTACCTATGCTGCGAATCTACGAGGGTGGAAATGGAGTTACGTCAACTTTTGCCGACGACAGGTGGCTTTCCAGATAAGTAGGTGAGGCTGATTGAACTCCCGCGAAAAGGGCTCTCCGTCGAGGCAGCCTCAGAGATTCTGCACGTCGAAATATCACAAGTTCGAAATCGCAGCTGCGAGGAAATTGCGAAAAAGTGTTGCGTGGAAAAATTTATCGGATGAGGCATTCCCGTGATTTGTTTGCCGTTTGCTTCAAAGTGGAAAAATCAAATGTTACTTTGATGACTATGTCGAACGAAACATGCATTTCGTTGACGAGAAGAGAGTTGTGCAAGAACATTGATCATGCCTGAGCGAATATGGTTTAAAAAAATGATGATGATAGACTTTCCTTTAACTCTCCACGGTCACATGGGGTCCGGGGACCCCACGCGCCACTGAGCCAAAATTACTATAAGTTGTAGACGGCCAAGGGCCGTCTTCTAAAGATGCTTTAGAGTGCCCTTTGTAAGTACCGATTAGAGTCGGACCATTCGTGACAGCAGGTTCGTCATGGTAATCGGTACAAAAAAAATCGGGCGGGCGCTGAGGTCGTTTTGACCCCCATGTGATCTGCATGTATATCTTTTCGTAAAAAGTGGTATTTTTTTCTGAGTGGGATCACTCTACGTAACGTAAATATGAATATGAGAAACGTAAAATTTGTTTCTATCAAGTTTATGTGAATTACTCCGAAATGGACGATGCTGAAGTTTGCATCGTTGGACTGCAACGAATTTAATTTCTTTTGGTAGATTTTGCCTACAAAAGTCCTTTAACCATTTTTTAAAGATATTTATTTAGCGATCTACATGATGAATCAATAAAAAGAGATCGCCTAACAATAAAAATATGGAAAATAAAATTGTAAAATAGAATTTTCGTTGCGCTCCAACGATGGAACTTCAACATCATCGAAATGGGCCCTCTTCAAATGTCCCAATAAATACCTTTTTTGAAACGCCCACTATGAAGGTATTTTTTCCTTACACTATCATATTTCAACAGTATCTCCCTACATTGTTTAAAATTGAAATAAGGAAGAGTTCTGGTTTTTTAGTGAAAAATTGCTTTTTTACGCATTGATCTCTTCCTGATTTTCTTTCGCCATTTTAAATGTCGATTATAATATTATACTGAGAATGCCACATTCTAGAACGTTCAAACTAACACCCTGAATTTCTATAAGTCATTCGGAATGATAGAATCAACGTGGCAATCGTTTAAACATGGCTGGGGTCACGTGGACCCCATGTGACCAAAAAGGTACAGGCCGAGGGTGTGACCTCGGAGGGTTGAATAATAATAAATATTTTTTATTCGGGAGGCGAATGATAAAAAATAATTTAGCACGATCGTCACCACGCTATCGATTTTAATTGTTTATAGTAAATCCATTGAGGATACCAATTTAAATCGTGCCGTTTGTTGCAGCATCGAAGAAACTGTAAAACATGCGGGGCGTTTTACAGAATTGCTATATGCATTCTAGTTTTTAAGGTTTCTCTTACTAGGGTTTTTATGGTCTTATCTCAAAATCTCAAGTCCCCGTTTAAGCTTATCCCATTGCAAGCCGTTATTGCCTCGAGAAGAGACTTAATGTTTCGCTGCCTCGACGTCAATGTGTCCATGTACGTTTGGTGTCGCAATATGCCCCCTTTTTATTCTCTCCGAGGGTTCCCGTTTTATCGTCCACGTTGTAAAAGCACGAGAAATCTTGCCGAGTGCGCTAAAGTGTTTCTAGCACCCTCACGAGGCGTTTACATGCATCCATAAATATTCTCACAAAAACGAGAGAGTCAAGGGCGCTGTTAACTATTTTGCATCAATTCAGTAAAAAGCAGACAGCAATCTTACACATTTTTCACCTCATTTCCTCTACCTCTGCATCGCTTCGAAAAACTATTCCCTGTGACGAACTTTGAGCAAAGTTCGAAGAACTTTTATGCCTTCGAATCAATTTTCAACGACACAAAAAATATATATTCTAGTCATACCGAATATCAGGGTTTGAACATCTTCACTAAAAATAAGTCGAATATAAAATATACGATATGAGATTTGTGCAATTGGTGATTTTCCAGCGCGTAGCAATTGATACGTAGATAACATTTATTCGCTTTTATACTTTCATGAAAATGAACAATTTTCCACATTCAGACCCCTACGTCACGATTAACGACTGTCCGTAGTGGGATTCGGGGTTTTCATATTTCTCCGCTGCAAGGACTCGTGCTATAAAAGTTTGATGAGAATATGAGTCACGCAGGGAGCAAATACGATTTTTACGAGAACATAAAGACCTGAACAAAATTGCACGAGAAGCTCTTGCGATACGTTGTCCATTCGGCGAGCTATATACACAGGGTGTCCTGTAATGAATTGATAATCATGCAACTGTCGATAGGTCAGATCATGTCCTACTATATGCTGGAATTTCAGTTTAGTAAAAGTCCCACGGTTTTCGAGATTTTGGGCTTCATGTTATTTTTTTATGTTTTTGATATATTTTTGATTTTTTGATTTTGGATTTTCTACGTTTGGTTTTTCGCATGCCATCTCTACAAATGATGTGAATCGACAATAACTGAGCAACTTTTTTAAGTAATTGGCACGATATACGTAGTACATTTTTTTAAACCGCAGGCTATCAAAGTCAAATGTTCGAATTGGTTTGTATGAAAATTCTGCATAAGATCTTTTTTCATAAAGTTTCCTTAACATTCAAGGTTAAAAATAAGACTGTTCAAGATAAAACAAATAACCAAAAGCATTTTTCAAAATCGGGTAAAAACAGGTATCATTTGTAGAAGTGGCATGCGAAAAACCAAAAACCAAAAAATTTATGACGAAAACCGTGGGTCTTTTACTAAACTGAAATTCCATCATATAGTAGGATATGATCTGACCTATCGATAGTTGCAGAATTATCCATTCATAACACGACACCGTGTGAATATATATATATATATATATATATATATATATATATATATATATATATATATATATATATATATATATATATATATATATATATATATATATATATATATATATATATATATATATATATTAGGGTGGCACAAATTTGAGCTCTATTTTTTGTTTCCTTTTTCTCACCATCAAATTATCTTCATTGAAGAAAAAAATAAAATTGTCGCGAAATCTGCGAGCGAGTCAAAAAATATTAAGAGGGCGTCCCAAAAATTAAAATTTTCATTAAAAAATCGATGTTTAATAAAACGTATTACTTATTTGAAAAGTACGAATATTTTACTGTAATATAAGGTACAAACATGGAGGTTATGTGTGGAACACAATATCCGACAAATGGCATAAACAGAATGGACTGGGAAGACATATTCTGTCAACAAGATGACACAACCTGCCACACTGCGCGTGAAACAATGCAGTTCGCGAGTAGAAATTGTGCTAGCCTGTCTGAGTTACGACTTAGTAACTGGGTCGCCCAATTGAGCTCATACGAACTGACCAATGGTTGGCCCGCTATGAGCTAGTAATATTGTGAATGTTTTGTTATCCAGCCCTTGTCTAGTCACTGCCTAGCTGATCTCGGTCGCAAATGACAAAGCGAGGTATCTAACCTAGATGCGAGGTATGTAATTTACACGTGACCACGCGTAGTTCCATCGAGCGAGTGACTGATGGCTGGCTAAGCAACTCGAGTTACAGATGGCGTTACGAATGCAAAAACTCTCAAGTAGGTATCTCGCCATGACCTAGCCAGATAACTGCGGCCATACACCCCTTGGCTAGTCACTGCCCAACCAATCTTCGTCACATATCACAAAGTGTGGTTATGTGCCTACGTGTAGTTCCATCGAGCGATTGGCTCATGGCTGGCTAACCGACTTGAGTTACACACGGTGTTGCGAATGCAAAAGTTCTCAAGCAGGTGTCTCGCGATGACCTAGCCAACACTTGCCAACTGCAGCCGCACTAGCCGGAATAAATGATCGGACAAATACAATTTGAGGTTAAGTAATGCTATGCGATTATCGCTCGCAATGCGAACGCAATTGAGTCATCGATCCGATAATGTTTTTGACATTGGTCAATCCACCCATTTTTACAATAATCTAACATTGTGTGGTGTAGCATATGTAGACGATACGAAAATTCAGGAATTAAACAAGTAGAACTGACTCAGTGGACAACGTCAGAACGCATCACCCAGAGGTCCTGGGAACGAAACCACGTTACGGTAAAGCACTGTTCGTCAACTATTCAAGAAATACAAAAGTAACCATTACCTTTACAAAATAACATCACCACAATCTAAAACATGAAACCTTCAAAAAACTTTTGCTCGTACACTTACGCCTGCGCACGACGAGAAGCGAATTAAGCAGTAACAGGTGAAATCAAGCGTGCGGTTCTGTGAAATATTTCTATTGGCCATCTCACCCTTGTGGCCAACTCCCCCGGAATTACCTTAAGGGGTAAGTCCACAGTAGAATTTTCAAAAAATCGATTTCTTTTTCTCGCTAAAACGGTGCTTTATCATCATAAGAATAAGTTACTACTCGCTTTATAGCAAGAACATTTTTTTTTCACCGACTTTGAGCGTATAACGTACCGACCTCTGGCACGGCCTTAGAGTCCCCAAAACTTTAAACGCGTTTTTCTCGAAACAGCTTTTTTTCAATTGACGTGACAAATAACTTCAACAATTTTCACTCGATTTACTTCAAATTTGAAGGTTACGTTCCTAATTGCATTTCGCAGAGAAGTACGTACGGAATTTCTGATTAAACGAAAACTTTTCATTTTATGAGCAGTTCTATACGAAATTTTCCACTGAAAATTCATTCAAATACCTACAACTTTTGAATAAAATAATACTTTTTCAATTCCGTATGTACTTCTCTAGGCATTCTAGTGTAGATTGACGGGAATTTTTGTTTTTTGTTCTAGTTAAAAAATTGTGGATGCTAAATGCCACGCCGCGGAGCGCCTAAAAAAAGATAACAAAAGAAAATATTAGTAGTCGGCCATTTTGTACATCGAAAAAATATATATATATTTTCTAACAGCTTGATATTCATACTAAAGAGATGTGTAATTAATTTTACGAGTGAATCACTTTTTCATACGAAAAAAATTGTTAAATTCGCACATGATTGTATCCCCCATGGAAATTTATATACGCAAAAATATACTGCAAATTTATTTTATTAATAAGTGTCATGTATGTGAAATGTATGCCATATATTGAAAATATATGTTGCATATATGCGTGGTATTACTATATATCAATGTATCATATATCAATGATATATGTAGCATTTACCCTGCATATATACCATATATACTTAGCATATATGCTGCATACACACTGCATACATACCCCATAGTATATACAGTTTATATGTAATAGTGTACTTTAACTGTAAGTTAAGTATTTTTAAGTTTAAGTTTTAAGTTTTATTAAGTTTAACTGTAATAGTGTTTATACACAGCATATATTTCTCGTCAGGAATATGTATCAAAAATGTATGCGTCATATATGACGCATACATTTTTGATATATTTTTCTGACAAAAAAATAGATTGAAAATGTATCGAAAATATATGCGTCGTATATGCCTCATATATGCATCATATCTAGTGTGTATACGTAGCATATATTTTTTTGGTCAGAAAAATATATCGAAAATATATGGGTCATATATGCGTCATATGTTTGGTGCATATATACTGAATATATACGTATTATTCTATTTTTCGTCACTATATATGCGACCGATATATATATATATATATATATATATATATATATATATATATATATATATGTAGCATATATTTTACATACATAAATTTCCATGGGAATACCCCGTTACTGTGGCCTAACCCCTTAAATAACACGTGTTATCAATCAATTGAAATGTCAGGTCATTTTGAGGCTCCCTATATAATAAACAGTGCATTTTCAGTGTGCAGCTGCTGCTCCCATGGCCAGCAGCGTTGCCCTGGGCCAATACTTGAACGAGTGACCACTAGCCGCACACTGGCTCGCTGACTCGGTAGCCGGCGAGCCAGTCGGCAGGCTGATGTACCGCATCCTTAACGTTCGTAGCCCCGTTTTTCTTTACAGGTAAAGTTTAATGGGTTTCGAGTACGATCCAATAGGTCGATAAGGGCAAGTATTTTCCGCGCGCCCTTTTCACGCGGTATCACCCTCGGCTCGCTTTTCCACTAAATCTACCCTGGAAAAATGGTATAGCACAGCCGTATATGCCCGCGTACACGCGCTGCATTATACGCATTACAAAAGAATAGAAAAAAAGACATTCCTACACCAGCATGGCTCGAATTATTTTTGCACGTCAAGTTCGATAAAGCCCCAGTGGGTGCTTTGAGATAGCAAGTCCGATATTGCAATTTCCGAGGCTACACGTGTGTGTGTGTGACGTAACAGCGCGAGAACTGGCGGGTCGAGTAAACTCTACGACATCCTTGCAACCTGCAATTCACATATGAATGCATTCGCACATACGCGCTCGTGAGTGTGTGCATTCGCGGGCACGAGTGTATGCGTTTGTACATAAACCGCGCTCGGAGTGCTTTAACTGGCAATAAAATTGCTAATCTGATGAGATAGATCTCAAGGGAGTAATCTCGGGCTCTTGTTTACAGACCGGAAATGTCGTTCACCCGTGTGTGAGTAAATTCACGAAATCGATAAGACGTTGGTGATTAAACCTCACCTTTCGTATTCAACGCTCGTTTTTACTCGACCGTTTAAATAATGCCACCTTGGCGGGCTTTAAAGTCACGAGAAATCGGAATGTTCGAGGGTCCTGCGGAAATGCTACTGCGGCGATTGAAATTGGGTGCACGATAATTTTATTTATTCTGTGCCTGTATACAACATTTGGGTTCTATCCAATAATCCGTTGAAGAATTATCAGACTTTTAATTTCCAGTAGTGGTAGGTATTTGCGTTATCACGAGGGATTAAAGATAAATAAAAATGAGATAAGGGTAGGGAATGGTTTATATTTTATATGCGGGTAGGAAGTGATAGGAAAGCGTTCAATTGGGAAGGTAATACGTAAAAATCTGTCGGGTATACATAGAAACTCAAAGAAGAAAGAAATATTTTTATCAGGCGTATAAATTAATTATGTGCCTTTGGAATTAACAAACAAGATTTATAAAGGGAAATAAATTAATTAATGAAAGTACTATAATTGAATGAAAGTACAAATTAATTTGTATACCTAATAAGGTGTACTGAATTAATTTGTACACGTAATAAGGTGTACAAATTAATTCAGTCCCCTTTATAAATCTTGTTTGTTAACTCCCTATCTAATAACTCCGAATGTTATTGTTTAACTATTCTTTTTATAAATTCCGAACGTTAATAACCCTGCTTAATAACTCCCTGTGTGTTAACTCCTCGTTTAATAACTCCAAATTAGTTAACTTGTTTGTTAACTAACTTGACCCGCCTTAATATATTTATTAAGGCGGGTCACCACTGTAACGGTTAAAAAAATGGATTTTTACACTTCCTCAAAGTTTACATATTCAAGAATGTGGGAAAAAATGTTCAAGTCGAAATATTGAAAATTGACCAAATTGCAAACGATTTAGCAAGAGCAGGTAACGCAACGATTTACGTATACTAAAATGTTCAATCGCGTTTTTCTCGATCCGGCCGGAATCATAACTCTATACAGTTATGAGTTATAGGCATTCGCATGAAATATATTTCATGAGAATATTTAAGGCGGGACACCACTGCCATGGGTAAAGAAAATCGATATTTTTTCTGCATTTTCTCAAAATATACGTATTCAAGAATGTGTGAAAAGATTTCACGTTAGAATATTGAAAATAGACCAAGTAATAAATGATTTAGTGAGAACAGGTAGCGCAACGATTTACGTGTACTAAAACTTTCAATCGCGTTTTTCTTGAAACGACTTTTCTTGACCTGGCCGGAATCATAACTCTAGCTATAATTGTCTGATTTTCAATTTTAAGAAACCACAATTTCCGTGTTTGTGGTAGCTGTCGTTGCCGTAGCCGTTTTTTTAAATTTATTTTTTTTCAAGCCCCCGCATTTGTGTAAAAAATTTCGCCAAAATTACACTTCTATAAAACACCAGCCATTTTGTGAATTTTTTTTTTCGAAAAAACGGCTCCGTACTACGAGAACTACATTTATATAGATTATAAAACTATTTTATTTCTATTTTTCAGACCAACCATCGTCAAGTTATCGGTCCACATTTTTTATAGAGAGGATCTATTATCCCTTAATAACGTTTTTAATGTTTAATTTTTCTTTAATAAAAAATTCACAAGAAATAAGTTCTAGTTGAAACAAATTCTCGTTAGCAAAACACGGGAAAACAAATAAATAACTTTTTCTCGTTATATAAAATGTTAAAAAATGCACAACTCATAAGACAAACAATAGAAAACAAATACTCGTTAGCAAAAAACGAGATATTCTCAATTCTCGTTCCAAATATAGACACAAAATACAGATATTTTGAGAATACACGAATGATATTTTGAGACCAGTGAGTCTCTACACGTTCGTATATATATTACGAACGTGTACAAGCCAACTCTCACTGTTGGTGATACTCACTGATACGCCGCCAACGTTTAAAGGGTCTCGATGTTGCAGGGCATCAACCCCCATTCCAGCTCGCTGATGAGCTCCGTGAAGTACATTTTTCTTAACAACACGTTACGTCGAATAACTCGAGACTATGAATTGCTTTTTTGCTTATCGAACGGAAAAAAAAAATTTCATACCGGACTGACCCCTGAATCTTAAGACTATTTCATTACGTCAGGGTAACTACAGAAATTCCAACTGGAACTCCGCTTTATCAGTCATGTAATCGCAGTGATTTATGTGCTTATCGATTTTCGTCTGGGGAGACACGCGACGTATAATCGACCTCTCGCAGCCTCGTTTCAATATACCTGTCGCAATGTCTCCGGTCACCCGGGCCCTATCGTGCCAAAATCGAGACATTGATCGAAATTTCGCTATTCCCGTATCATGCAAGACATTAATTATTCTCTCGTTGACCTATACTTACTGCCCGTATATTGCTCGAAAACGTTCATTCATGTTTGTCATCGAGCTCCATAACGTTTATTCACTCCGTGGCAATTCCTCGTCCGAATTAAGGGGCTATTCCACTGTGACGAGATAAAAAGACCAAATTTATTTAATAAAAATTATTATTCCATTTTTTAACTCTATTCCAGTATAGAATTTATATCCAGCTGGTGGTAAAGTCGATTTTCACTTTATCGACTCAGTACAGCGCTTCAAAGTAAAAGTGGTCGCTGCGCGCGCTCTAGTACGGCTACCCACTACGCGTCCCTAGCAGGTGTCAGGAACAGCTGTTTTGAATTTATACCTGAGTATACAAATATATATGTATACTTTTCTACATTTACTGTATAGTAGTAGTCTCTTTTCACTGTGTGAGTAAAAGGACGCTTTATCGGTTAGTATTGTATAGTATAGTATAATGAACTTTAAACGCGTTTTTCTCGAAACGAATTTTTTCACCCGACATTGGTGATTTCGGAAAAACGGCTTAAGGGGTTAGGCCACAGTAACGGGTATAAAATCATATGCGAATTTAACATTTTTTTCGTATCAAAAGGTGATTCAATCATAAAATTAATTACACATCTATTTAGTATGATATCAAGTTGTTAGATTTTTTTTTTCGATGCACAAAATGGCCGACTACTAATATTTTCTTTTGTTATCTTTTTTTAGGCGCTCCGCGGCGTGACATTTAGCATCCACAATTTTTTACCTACAACAGAAAACAAAAATTCTCGTCAATCTACATTAGAATACCTACAGAAGTACGTACGGAATTTAAAAAATATTGTTTTTATTCAAAAGTTGTAGGTATTTGAATTGAGTTGTAGGTATTTGAATGAATTTTCAGTGAAAAATTACGTATAAAACTGCTCATAAAATGAAAAGTTTTCGATTAATCAGAAATTCCGTACGTACTTCTATGCGAAATGCAATTAGGAACATAACTTTTAAATTTGAAGTAAATCGAGTGAAAATTGTTGAAGTTATTTGTCATGCCAATTGGAAAAAAGCTGTTGCGAGAAGAACGCGTTTAAAGTTTTAGGTACTCTATGGCCGTGCCAGAGGTGGGCTTACGTTATACGCTCAAAGTCGGTGAAAAATGTTCTTGCTATAAATCGAATCGTAACTTATTCTTATGATGATAAAGCACGGGTTTAGCGAAAAAGTCGATTTTTTGAAAATTGTACTGTGGCCTTACCCCTTAATCAATCGGGCTCAAAATTTTACTGCGTATTCAGCATATGTATGGCTATCGCCCGAACTAGGATTATTGAAAAATATTAATTTTAACTTATGCTTTCGCCCGAATTATGACGATAAAAAAGTGTTTTCCGATCACTTTTGCAAAAAACGAGGCAATTTTGTTATTTTGCAATATAAAAAAACAGCCCTAGTTTGGGCGATATCGACACCCATACAGATTGATAATCTTTTTGATTTTTTGTTTCGGATTACCTGGAGAGCGCAAATTATCAACGCCAGCAACATTCGTTTTTCCATGCCTTTACACGATTATGAGTTTTTGAATAAATATACATTTATATACAACAAGCATTTTTTTATTCTGTAAGAGTATATCATCAAGCGAAAAAAAGTTTGTACCGATACATGCAACAGTTTTCCATTAAAAAATTAGTAAAAATAGAGTTTTTTTTGCCGTCACAGTAGAATAGCCCCATACTTACATGGGGCAAACGTTATGAATTAAAAAAAAAAATTAAGTTAATTGCACTGAGAGGCTAAAATTGCAAAGTGCAGGATAAAAATCGAAGAATTTTTTGGCTCACAAACAACACTTTGTGAGCTATGCAAAGCAAGGAGGAGGTAATGCCAAAATTGTTTATTGCGCTCGGCTATTCCGTGGGCATTCACGTTCCATTTGTAAAAAGTGGAAAAAAACGGTGAGCGATGAAAGCGAGCCGCATTAAAAAATTGTATTCCCTCCGCTTTCACACGCAACAATCTTCACGGCGTCTCTGAAAGCTTTTTTGCGATTCTTATTGCCACCCTCATTCACGGAGGGAGGCAAAAAGTTGAGCGGCTTGTAAGCACACGTATGCATAGTATAACGTTGGATGGCGACCGTCATCCCCCGAGGGGCTCAGTTTCGTTTGTCCTCACCGAGAGAGGATAAATAACAATTATTTTTGCGTCGTAGAGGCGCAGACGATTATATGTATTTATGTGTGTGTGCGTGTGTGTATATATATTGTAAAGTTGCGTTCTGAACATCGAGTCTATCCGAGAAAGGTGAGGTAAGCGGTTCGGCGTTGCTCAGTGGTCAGAGCAGTCGACCGTCAATCGAAAAATCGAATCCTGGCTCAGAAGCGCACCGCATTTTTTCTCGGATAGTTTCTTTTGGATTTTTTTCAGATCATGTCCTACTGTATGCTGAATTTTCAGTTTAGTAAAAGTCCCCCGGCTTTTGAGATGAAAATAATCTGCTTTTGGTTTCTCGCATGTCATTTCTACAAATGATAATTTTCTTTAACCGGTTTTTTAAAAATACTCTTGGTTATTTGTTTTATCTAGAAAAGTTTTCTTTTCAACCGTAAATGTTAAAGAAACTTTATGAAAAAAGATCTTACGCAGAATGTTCATACAAACCAATTTGAACATCTGACTTCGATAGCCTGTGGTGTAAAGAACATGTACTACGCATATGGTGCCAATTACTTTAAGGCGTTACCCCCACTTGTAGCGCAAAAAAGGCCTTTTTCATGAATTTTTTTAAAGAAAACTACAAAACTTTTTTAATCGATCAATATACCATCTTAAAGAACACATCTTGAAGAACTTTCAGTAATTTTTTTATTGAAAAATATTACATTGTTTAGTGGCAAATGCAATAATGTTTTTATATACACGGTTTGCGGTGACCAACATTGCGGCGAAGTGGATCATCTGAAAAAAAAAATGCGGATGGATTTAGTCAAATATAAGTATAAACTAGTCTTTAATCGAAGGATTTTAAAAAATATTAATTTTTCACAAAATGGCGGACAGTCAAAGTTAATGGTTCGATTTTAACGAAAAAAACGGCCGTTTTTTGGCTATAAAACGGCCATTTTTTTTTTTCGAAAAAAAAAATCGAACGATTAAAGACTACATTTTTATGTATTAAATAAGCCTGCAAAATTTCAAGACGATCGGTTCATTAGTGTTCGAGTAATCTTGGTCACCAACTTGAGAAATGCCATTTTGAGAAAAACGCGTTTAAAGTTTCTCTTTCAACGATCTTTTAACGCGGATTCTTTTCTTTCAACGCTCATATCTCAGTCAATTTCGTTCGGATCGACTTGAAATTTTTAGGACATATTCTCAGATACTTATACTTAAAAAAAATGCAATAAAAAAAATCGATTTTTTCAAAATCGCAAGTGGGGGTGCTTAGTTATAAAAGGTGTTTTAAGGTGCCCCTTAAAAAGGTGCTTAGTTATTGTTGATGTATATCATTGGTCGAAATGGCCTGTGAAATATCAAAAGAGGATTTTGATTTTTTTAAAGGAGGATTTTTTTTTAAATAACCTAAAGCCCAAAATCTCGAAAACCGTGGGACTTTTACTAAACTGAAATTGCAGCATATAGTTGGACATGATCTGACCTATCGATAGTTGCAGGATTATCCATTCATGACAGGACTCTCTCTCTCTCTCTCTCTTTCACTCTCTTTCTTTCTCTCTCTCTCTTTCTCTCTGTGTATGTGTGTAATCGCGTACGTGCGTGCGTGTGTGTGTGTGTGTGTGTGTGTGTGTGTGTGTGTGTGTGTGTGTGTGTGTGTGTGTGTGTGTGTGTGTGTGTGTGTGTGTGTGTGTGTGTGTGCGCGTGTGTGTGTGCGTGTGCGTGGGGGGGGGGTGTGTGTGTGTGTGTGGGTGTGTGTGTGTGTGTGTGTGTGGGTGTGTGTGTGTGTGTGTGTGTGTGTGTGTGTGTGTGTGTGTGTGTGTGTGTGTGTGTGTGTGTGTGTGTGTGTGTGTGTGTGTGTGTAAGGGGAGAGTAGGGGTTTGCACTTTTGAGAAATCGAGTTTTTGTCTTTTCTTATAGTTAAACATTTCAAGAATATAATCCCAAAACTTCAAGTCAATCAGAGCAAACCTCTCGAAGTTATTGACTATTTAGTCCCGCTCCTCTAACACTGTAGCTCCGACTTCTCTAAACTTCAAACGCGTTTTTCTCGAAACCACTTTTTCAAAATCCGTGTTCACTGCCATTTGAAAACTACATGACCGATTTATTTCAAACTTGGTACACACTTTCTACATATAAAATACCTCCCCCCAACAGTTAGTTTGAGATTTTTTTTTACATCGAGGGGGTTTTCCACCCCCAAAATGGCGGAATTTTTCGTGAAAAATAGCACTTTTCACTTTACATGACCACCAGAAAATTTAGAAATGAAAAAAAAATTATCAAATACCGTTGGGGGGAGGATTTAATGATACTTTGACTCAATTTTAATGGTACTTGATTTCAGATAATTTCTAGCGGAGATACAGTGAACACCGCAAATCGTCTTTTTCCAAAGGCGTTCTTGGAAAAGCTTTGTCACCGGCTTGTTTGTGGATATTTTAGCGTACAAATTTCACGGAATGTTCTTGCAATGACACTTAACAATGTACAAAAGGTTTCAATAAATTTACTCTATCCATAGAGATGAAAAAAAATCGCAAAAACGTGTTTTTTTTCACGCTGAAACTTCTATCCTCCCCTTAAGAACATGAAGTGTATCGTAACACCATATGATACATGTGCGATCGTGAATCAAACAATAGGGGCGGGTTGTCACAGTTCGCGGGACCCGCCCCCGTAATGCGTACATGTAAAAGCTTCGATTTATTTTCCTTCAGTGACGCTTATGGAAGTCCCGCATTAATATAAAAAAAACCTAAAAAGTGAAGAAAAAACATCTCCTGAGAGACATTCCGAGAGATTTTTTCCTCGTCCAAAAAGAAGTCTCAGTATTTTTTACTCCTTTGGGAATATTCTTTTGATATTCGGTGTGAGGTTGTATATTCATGTGACGTAGGCATATATCAAGCGCAACTTGTGCTCTCCCTGCTAATTTATCGATGATATTATATTACCAGTGACATGCAATTTCGAAACGTCAAAAGTACATATTTTTCATTACTCCATGATGAAAGATAATTCCATTGTGACAGTTATTGCGTGCTCTTAATTGCACGATCAAGATACTCCGATTATTCCGTGATAAAAATTGATTATTAATTATCGATGTTAATCGTGATACGATAGGGCTATTCCGAAAGCCCTCGCTCGACGCCCTTTTCCACCAATTTTAGGATGACTTGTATTTCTTTGATAAAATTGATTAATGTTCCTTGATAAAAATCTTTATTCCATGATATTAATTCCAGGATGTTGAGTGCATGATAAAGGTACTTTTATTATTTCGTGATGAGAATCAATGATGGATTGTAGGCCCATGTTGATCGCAATGTACATTAGGATAAGTCCATTTCCAAAGTATTTCCTCAAGGCGGGATATACATTTACAACGATCAAAAAATCGATTTCTTTTTTTTCTCTTTAAACGATAGAATTATATATCTAGAATATTTTCCCAAAGTTTCAAAGCGAAATTCGAAAAACTTCAAACGTTACAGCCCGTCAACGCTGTGCCTCACACCTCGGATTCGGAGCGGGCGTGAACTTCAAACACGGTTTTCTCAAAACTGCATTATCGAAATTGGCGTGCAGGATTGCTCAAAAACCATCAAGCCGATTGAGTTGAAACTTGGTAGAAATATTGATAATATTGGTACCTTCTACTTGACGAGAAACGTCTTTGAAAAGTTGAAGAAAAAAAACTTTTTAATCCACATTTTACAGAAATGTTGCGTGAAATGTTGTTTTTTTTGTAAATGCGGGCCATTTTCTTAAATTTGCATTTTCTTCATTTTAATTACCGTCACATAGAAACTATACATGTTCTAACTGAAAAAATGTTTGAACTTTTTTGCAAATCAAAGTCTACGGGAAGCTAGACTGCACGCCGATTCGTAACTCCCGCGGCGACCTTACTGTAACACTCTACCACAGCTCCGACGTTGTGATGATGAATTAATTTAAAAAAAAATGTTTTGTATACTTAAACATAATTATAAAGTATACCGAAAGTTTGATAATTAAAGAATAATTATTTCTTACTTTAAAAAATCCCTCAATATTGCTTATTTGTTTCCTGTCTAAATGTATATCCCGCCTCAAGTTCCTCTTTAGTGCAGCATAGATGGCATAGATGCATCGGATTATTATTTTTACACACGCTCCAAATAGAATTTCATATTAATCTGACCCCCCTCGCGAGGACGGAAAAGACACGTCCACTCTCCGAGTGATCCTTTTTCGAGCTACAAGATGCACTCTGCGCAAATGAGGGCACGCCTATATACGTTTTTTCATATACGAATCCTCTTTGTCGTAAGTTCAATTTAGCGCGGAATTACTCGTACATATACAAGTACACATGGGCACACGTAAATCCACACACACACACACACACATATATATATATGTGTGTGTGTGTGTGTGTGTGTGTGTGTGTGTGTGTGTGTGTGTATGTATCTATGTATGTATGTATGTGTGTATGTATGTATGTATGTATGTATGTATGTATGTATGTATGTATGTATGTATATATATATATATATATATATATATATATATATATATATATATATATATATATATATATATATATATATATATATATATATATATATATAACGAATATGCGAATGTCTGGTCGATATGGGCCACTTGAACGCCAGACGTTCTCTCTCACGTCTGGACTCTGGAAGCCATATGAAAAAAAGACAAAACAAAAGAAAGAAGAACATGTATATACTCAAGTCTCTTGGGAGACAGAGGCGTAACACGAGGATGAGAGGATAAAAGTATAGATAGTTCGGGAGTGCTCGAGAAAAGTGAATGTTACAGGCGCATGCCTGAGTGGATGAAGTACCAGAATGAAGAGACTGTACTTATTAGGCGCTTCGTTCCTGCAAATGCAAATTAGGTGAGATATATATGTTAAAATTTTTTTTTGCTTCTTCCCTCGTGCCCGTTCCCCAAACGTGAATAGATAACAATATATATGTAAGAGCGTATACGTAAATGGACTTTTCTCCAGCCTCTCGGGGCTTCACTTTCCCCAGATGCTTTCACGATTTATTCATACGCTCTTGAGTCGACTTCCATCGCCGCTTATCTGCATTTTTAACAAATTTTCGAGAACTTCGGCGAGCTTGGCATTTTTAATTACTTTCGGGTGAGTGATTCGAGAAAAATGGACGTTGTTAAGATGTATGTGGGAAAGAGAACGGACGTATTGCATAATGGTGCATCAGCTTCAACAGGGAACGTCCGAAACTTTGGGGACAGAGCCTTAAGGGGGAGATACCTTTGGGCGAGGATAAGAATTTGCTGATTTTCATGATTTTTTTGAGGGGAGATATACACCCTGATGGTCGAAAAAATCCTACACTATGGGCCTGGTATCGATGATTCCATGTAAGTTGACAAATTTCATGATTTATTCATTCCCAAATTTTCAAACGCGTTTTTCTCAAAACCACGTTTTTCAAATCGGTACTAAAAATTTCTCGAAAACCAATGAACCGATTGCCTTGAGGTTTTTTGTGGTTATTCTATACACCATTATCTAGTACTTGTCATAGGATTTTTTTTCCCGTTACTTAGTTTTTGTTTTATAGGCAAAATAATAACTAATTTTTGGCCCGAAAATCACTATTTATGTTCAAACGTCTGCCATTTTATCATAAATCGATATTTTTAAAATCGGCTATGACAAGTACTAGATTATAGTATCTAATTAAAAAATCTTTTTGGTTTTTTTTTCACATGATTTTTGAAGAAACGCCAGTGGGTACCGTATACGCAGCTTTTTTTACGACGCTCCAAGGATCATACAATATCCTTGTATATTTTTGATATTTTTAAATAAAGAAAATTAAACATATTTTTGAAAGTATATACTTTTAGATAATTAAAACCCCAATCCGAAATTTCAAATAGTTTTCCTTGAAAAAATTCACAAAAATGACCTTTTTTCCGGCTCCTAGGTGTCTCCTCAAAGGAAATATGTCTTCACTATTTTCAAGACTTAGGGTATGTTTTGTTACTACTTTTGGCTGTTATATGGTGTTTTTTATGGAGGAGGTATGTCACGGTCTTCATTCGCAACTGCATTTTTAATATTGGCGTGACGTATAGTTGAAAAACTAATCGACCGATTCTGATGAAATTTGGTATGAATCTTTCTAACCTTATTGTCCAAAACAAGACCCAAAATGTTTTGAAAGAATTGACAAAAAAATATTTTTTTATTGCAAAATGTAGCTACTTTATTCGGAAAGTTCTTTTTTTTTGTTTCAAAGCGTACCATTTAAGGCGGTCCTCTAGTTTCTCGGGTCGAAAAAATCGATTTTTTTTTTCATAAATCACATCTACAACATGTGTAGAAAATGTGTGCCAAAGGATTTTTCGATATTCGAAGTGGTTCACAAGTTACGGCCCTGGAACGGAGCAGGTATACGGAGCAGATATACGGAGCAGGTATACTTTCAAACGCGTTTTTCTCGAAACACCATTTTTCGAAACGGTGACCACGATATTTCAGAAACTACTGCACCGATCTTTTTCAAATTTATACAGCATCTTTAATATGTTATAAGCCAGCGATTGAACTAGGATTATCATGATTGCTTCGATAGTTTTTTTTTGTACGAGCGAAAAACTTAAGAAAAAATGAGTAAAAAATAGAATGTAATTTTCAAAAGTGTATAAAAAAGTCACTTTTTGTCATTTAGAATTCACTCTAGTTCAATCGCTAGTCTTAAATATGAAGATTAAAATGCCGTTTGGTTTTTTGATTTCAGATAAGCAGATCAGCCGCAATCTTGGTCACCGTCAAGCACCTCTTTTACTTGATGTCTTCCTGTCGGCCACTATAACTTTTATTCTATTATATATTTTGACTTCAAAAAATTTGTACAGCTTATTTAAATGTTAATAAAGATTATGCAAACAATGAGATTGATTATTTCGATACTTTGCCCGTAAAAAATTATTGAAAAAGCCGTAAAACAACAGCCGAGAAACTAGAGGACCGCCTTAATCGATTTTCAACATTTGTCACCTTTTCTTGGTTCATATTCTGCATATGAGTGTTGATGAAAGAAAAATCTTCGTTGGTTTTTTTTTTCAGATTAATCCCGCCGATGCTACGTGTCACGTCGTCTGACAACATTCGATACAACCCGCTTAGAAGACCGTCCCATAAATCCGTTATTTTTAAAGATTAATCACTTTTAAAAATACCACGTAACGGCCAAAAGTAGTCATAAAACATACTCTAAGTTTCAAAAACGGTAAAGAAATCTTTCCTTATAAAAAAAATCATGAAAATCAGCAAATTTTTCCCTCGCCTAAAGGTATCTCCCTGAAAACTTCAGTGGGTGCGAAAGAAAAAATTAAGTTTTTTCTCAGCACTTTCTTCCCGTTCCCGGCGATATGACAAGAACGGATATTCAAGCTTTACAACTCTCTTGCTCTCTCTCTCTCTCATTTTCTCTCTCTCTCTCTCGCTCGTAGCCGCTTGATCACGAATATTTTCGTCATTTGTATTCCACGCTCAGATCGATCGAGTACACCAGCGACATCGTAGATATTTCTCGCGAGTAAGAAAACCAGCTGACGTGCATCCGCGTCGATGCAACGCGAGAATGAGACAGAAAAGCACGATCTTGTTGAATGTATAGTCGCAACGAAAGCGCTCTTCCGCTGTGACAAATCGGAATTAAATTTTCGATGAGAAAACGAAGTTCTCCGGTCGCATTCCCTTCGAGTCGCACCCGTCGGTTCCACCCAACTTTTTTGTTCGCCTCTATAACTCATTTTGCATAATTGTGTATATCCCCCCCTCCCCCCTTTACACCGCGGCCCAGCGACCACGTCGTCTACCTGGCTACTTTCCTTCTGGATTATACCGAAGTAATTCCATCGGAAATGGAAGACCCCCGCGCCTGGCATATCGCGTTAAGTAGAAAAACCCCGAGGCCGGCCTGTCGAATTATGATTGAACGATTTTCATTGAATTTTCTTCAATTTTTTTTCCCTTGCCTCGCGTTGGACAGAAATATTTTGTGCATCCCGAGAAATGTAATTCACGAGTGCAAGAGATTATATATATATATATATATATATATATATATATATATATATATATATATATTACGGGCAGTTATTGCCGATAACTACAAATTCTCGTTGACAGTTTTCCCTGAAAGATTTGAGGTAGATGAGTCTCAGTATCTCACGAGATTTGCATGAACAATTTTTCGTACGAAGATTTTCCTTATCTAAATAATTTAAATTATTTAAATTCCCTGGATTAAGACGGAAGCCTGCATTAGAAGGTCCAAAAAATCGTTTTTTTTTTTAATTACTTAAATCGATATATAAACTATCCAGGAATATAGTACAGTAATACTATCCAAGAATATAGCATAGAAATAACAAAGTTGCAGAGGCTTATTGTAAATATTTTCGAAGATACAAGGCCAAAAGCAGAGGAGCGATTGATATTTGATATTGATATTTCCTCCTATTGAAAACTTCGAAGCGCGTTCTATCCAGTTTTCATTTTCGCGCTTTTTCCAAATTGGCGGCCGTGATAGCACAAAAACTAAACGACCTATTGAATCAAACCAAAGTTTGTTTTCTTCCGTATGAAAATTTCTTTAAAGTGAATTGAAAACGTCGTTGAAAAAGACTTTTTAAATATTTTTTTATATCACATTAAAGTGTTTTTTTTTAACACATTTTTTTCAAACCTGAGAAAAGTTATAATTTGACGATTTTTTCAGCTTTTTCTTAAGGCCTTAGGCCACTCTAGAGGCCGAAAAATAGGCTTTTTGGGGATTTTTTTTTCAGAAAAACTACAAAATATATCGAGATTACAAAAAAGGGTGTTCATCATACATATCAGTGACTGCATACAATAATTTTTTTGACGCGATTATTTTCAAAATGGCGGCTGTGCAGCGTTTATCTCAAAACTGCATTTTTTAAGTTGGCCGGAAACGTAACTCAGACAATTTTCAACCGATTCACTTGAAATGTTGAATATGTCTTGAAAAATACATTGTCTACGGAAGTACGTAGGATTTTTTTTTATATTGCATAGTTCAATTGTTATTAACAATTACCTGACGACGTTTTAGGCAAATTTTTCGAAAGTAAAAAAATTCGTCAGATAATTGTTAATTGAACTATGCAATATAAAAAAAAAATCCTATCTAGAAAATTTTATCTAGAAAACTTCTTTTCAACCTCAAATGTTGAGGTGTCTTTTCACTTTAGACGCTACAAAAAGGCTTTTTTTCATTAATTTTTTTGGTAGGTTTATATTATAGATATTGATATAAAAGTTGTTACACTTAATAAATACACTTTCTAAATACAAAAAAAATGTTATGTATTCATGTAACCCAAACAAACTTCAAACGCATTTTTCTCGAAACAACGTTTTTCGACGGCTTGTTGATAAAATCTTCGAAACTACTGAACCTATCCTTATGGAATTTTAACCACATATTCTTTACAACTATAGCCATAGCGCATATCAAGGATTTTTTCAAATTTTGATATTTACGATTTTTTTGCCAAAAACGGTGAAAAAACACATTTTTCGAAAAATGTCGGCCATTTTGTTATTTATGCATATATCAAAAATCGTATGATATGGGCCATAGTCATTAACATACTGAATCTAAAACCGTTTGATTTTTTTGTTTCGGATGATTCATCTCCGAGATTTCATTAACAGCGCAGACCTACAATTTTTTTAGAACATTTTTTTACCTACCATTTTGACTTTTAGTGACTTAGAAAAAGAATTTTTTCAAAATGTATTTCGATAGTGTATCTATTAAGTGTAACAACCTTCATACTTATTAATATCTATAATATAAACCTATCAAAAAAAATGCATGAAAATAGCCTTTTTTAGCGTCTAAAGTGAGAAGACCCCTTGATATATTCCGTACCTTTGTTTGAAATATAATAACGATAGAGATAAACCCTCCTTGGCAGTTCCCATTGAAAGATTGAACCCACGCGAATCTCAGTATCTCACAAGATGTGCATGAACAATTTTTCGTGCAGATATTTTCCTTATCCAAGCTATTTAAATTCCCCGGATTAATGGATTCCCCTAGTATACTTGGGTTTCGCTTGTACAACGTAGGCAATTTCGATTCTTGTATAGGAAGTCAGTGAGGGTAAAAAATAAGACACATTCAATACAGAGGTTAATGTCATGGTGAGTTATCGTCTTCGACGTCGCCACTAGACACTTGAATACACTTGGATGTGGGTGCCTTTACGTGGGTGGGGACTTTCGAGTGATATGCAAACTTCGTGGCCGAGTGCGTGTGCACATGTGTGCTCTGCTTTTCCATTTTTCGTGTTCCACTTGGAAGTTGGCCAAAGGACTCTTTTCAGCGAGGAATCCGCGACGACGATGGAGTCTACCGCGCCGTCGAGATAGGTTAGCCAGAGGGAAACTGTGTTCGGCGCACAGCGCATCGTCGTATCGTGAAAGAGTAATAGCGGATAGCTCAGCCGACCACCGTGACTACAAAGGCTTTTGTATGTTCTCGCCATAATGAACGTTTTTCATTCAATTTCCCAGCGACCAGCGGTGCGCTTCAATTTAACAGTGAACTTCCTGCCTGCTGAAGTACACTTACCTTTATCCAAGGTACACAAAACGTTGACTCCGCGTTCACGAATAACCGCTAGATATGGCGAAGGGCCTTTGGGAAAAAAATCGGTAACTCGGAACGAGACGAAATTGGTGACGAACGAACGGAAGTGATGGCACCTCCGGAGGGACTCGGAAATGTCCCTCAGGCACCGATCGAATGGCACACTGCAAGCGAAAGTGCACAATTTTCTCGAAACTCGCACGTTGATCGAATATTATAAGCATATCGATTTTAGGGGAGACTGAGGATGCTTGATGCTTGCGTTACTTTTCACTGGCAACACTAGGTGTCTATGGTACCCACAAACTTTCTAAAGCAGTGCCGGCTGTCAGACTTGACAGCTTTGCAAATGGTGGACGGCTTGGTGTTTGGTGCGGCAGATAAATATTTTTTCGTCAGTTTTAATTTTGATTATACTGTTATTTGGAAAAGTTGTTCTGGGTGTTTAAGTCTTTAAGGGGATAGGCCACAGTAACGGGTATAAAATCATGTGCGAGTTTAACCATTTTTTTTCGTATGAAAAAGTGATTCACTCATAAAATTAATTACACATCTATTTAGTATGAATATCGAGCTGATAGAATTTTTTTTTTGATGTATAAAATTCTCGACTACTCGAAACTCCTCGAAACAGCTTTTTTCCAATTGGTGTGACAAATAACTACAACAATTTTCACTCGATTTACTTCAAATTCAAAAGTTATTATTGCCATTCGCGTTTCGCAGAGAAGTACGTACGGAATTTCTGATTAATCGAAAACTTTTCATTTTATGAGTAGCTTATGAGCAGTTATAACGAAATTTTTCACTGAAAATTCATTTCGAAATTTTCAGACGCGTTTTTATCAAAACCACGTTTTTCAAATCGGTACCCAAAATTTCTCGAAAACCAATGAACCGATTGCCTTGAGGTTTTTTGTGGTTATTCTATACACCATTATCTAGTACTTGTCATAGGATTTTTTTTCCGTTATTTAGGTTTTGTTTTATAGGCAAAATAATAACTAATTTTTGGCCCAAAAATCACTATTTATGTTCAAACGTCCGCCATTTTGTCATAAATCGATATTTTCAAAATCGGCTATGACAAGTACTAGATCATAGTATCTAATTTAATAATCTTTTTGGTTTTTTTTAGATGATTTTTGAAGAAACGCCAGTGGGTACCGTATACGCAGATTTTTTTACGACGCTCCAAGGGTCATACAATATCCTTGTATATTTTTGATATTTTCAAATGAAGAAAATTAAACATATTTTTGAATGTATATACTTTTAGATAATTGAAACCCCAATCCAAAATTTCAAATAGTTTTCCCTGAAAAAATTCACAAAAATGACCTTTTTCCCGGCTCCTAGGTGTATATCTGCCCTTAAGTCCAAATACCTACAAACTTTTGAGTAAAACGATATTTTTTAAATTCCGTACGTACTTCTCTAGCTATTCTAATGTAGATTGACGAGAATTGTTGTTTTTTGTTCTAGGTAAAAAATTGTGGATGCTCAATGTCGCGCCGCGGAGCGCCTAAAAAAAGACAACAAAAGGAAATATTAGTAGTAGGCCATTCTGTACATCGAAAAAAATATATATATTTTTTCTAACAGCTTGATATTCATACTAAATAGATGTGTAGATAATTTTATGAGTGAATCACTTTTTCATACGAAAAAAAAATTATTAAATTCGCACATGATTTTATATCTGTTACTGTGACCTTACCCCTTAATACAAATGATTATAGACGTAGTTTACAGGTGTGCACAGAAAAACCACTTGGATTTAAATAGATTTTTTCTAAATATAACTTTTTTACCCCAACTTGGTTAGGGGACACTTGGTACACGTTCTTACGGGCAAGTTGATTCCCCGGATCAAGTGTCCATTACTTATTGTTTTTCTTTCCTTTCAGAAATACTCTCAGAAAGCGTTTCAAGTGGCCTATTCAAGATGACATTAGTGGAATCGCTAAATATCAAGTTCCAAATAAACTACCTGCTTCGAATCTAAAATTATCATCAAAGAGAATAATTAGAATTGAGTTTCCGAACTCATCGAAAAAGTTCAAAATTGAAAAGTCGGTGAAGAAGAGATACGTAACTTTGAAAAAGATCATTAATCTAATTGTAAGATGAAAAAACAATACTTAATTACCTTTACGATATAATGATACCTAAAAGATTCAAGATTATTCAATAGAAAAAAAAAATTTGGTTGAATTATATATACAAATATGTGGACTTTATTAGATGCCCATGTGTTTTTGACTACGCAGATTTTATTATAGGTGCCACCTACAAACGGTGATTGTTTTGATATAAGTAAAGCTAACATCTTTAAGTTAGTAAAAGACTAACTTAATTAAAGCAAAAAAAATACTTGAGTAGATTTAAAATTAAAGGGAGCTAAAATAAGAAGTATTATTTGTTGATTCAGATCAGGAAAAAGGCTGTAATTTGACTATGACGAAACCATTGATAAAAGTCAGTTTAACCCTTCGGTGGCACTGTCGGTATAAACGACCCACCGTCGCCAAGTGTTTTCTCCCACTTTTTCTCTTTACGGCTTTTTTTGCATATTACCATCTGATTTTTTATATAATAATTTTTGGCACACATTATGCAATATTCGAAGCATGTCCATGAATTTTATTCCCGGTCATCCGAGAAACATGCTTATCACGCTGGGTCAATTTGACCCAGTGTGACAAGCATGTTTCTCCAGGTAAGTGTGACAACGAAGGGTTAATGAACATTAAATGAGAATATAATAATTTCAACATCTGTTATTAAATATCTACATTACTGATCCTGAAGATGTAGGAAATGCTATCATGTGTCCCCTATATATGGGAGATATGCCCCCCCCCTGCCCGGATCAAGTTATCCATACGAGGGGGATCAAGTCACCCATATACAGGGTGTCCCTCTTATCTCTGCTACCCGAAATAACTCGGTAATTATCGACGTCACAAAAAAATGTTCCAGACAAAAGTGTGACCATTTTTTTTTATTTCGGTGGAGGCGCTGACGCACAGTGAAGGTCAGCTCCACTTTTCAAAATGGAATGGTACATTTTTTTTCAACCATCTTGTGGAGCACCTCAAGCCGCAAAAAAAACATTGAGGGGTCAAAGTCGTTCAAGGTCATTCAAGGTCACCTATTAAAATGAAATATAAATCTAAGTATCTCGGATCACTATCAAATATTTGGTAGTGATCCGAGATATTTAGATTAGTATCATCGATACTGACCTTGAATGGCCTCAGACGACTTTGACCCCCGAAATGTTTTTTATGCGGCGTGAGGTGCGCCACAAGATGGTTGAAAAAAATGTACCATTCTATTTAAAAAAGTGGAGGCGACCTTCACTGTGCGTCAGCGCCTCCACCGAAATAAAAAAAATTGGTCGCATTTGATGGTCCCCTTCACACCGTACAACTTTTGTCTGGATTTTTTTTTTGTGATGTCGATAATTACCGAGTTATTTCCGGTGGCAGAAATGAAAGGGACACCCTGTATATGGGACACTTGATACCATTCTTTTCCTCTAGTTTTGGTGGGATATTTGCAACATTTATAAACTAACCTTACTCGTTATTATACTGATTATTCCCAATGGAACTTCACGCTGTTCATTGCCAAGTAATTTGGGACATTATATTAATTAAGGGAATTTGGGGTACAAAAGAGAAGGGGGGATCAAGTGTCCCCAGTCTCCCCGATACGACGGGAACTCGATTTTTTTCCATTTCGTTCGTTCGACGTTATCTTCGCTGCCAATTGGTACCGGTAGTGAATACCGTTCCCTGCAGAGGCGGTGAGAAAAAAGGGAATCGCTTATTGGCCACTTTCCCGTCGCCTTTTCATACTGTATTGACAGGACTTCGAAGGGAAAAAACCCTACCAAAGGTAAAAGAAAACTAAGCGAATTCGAGAAACTTTATTGCACTTGAAGAATACACCTTTTTTCATGCACTTGCCTTTCCATGGCAGCAACGCAAATGTGCAAGCGCCATAACTTCCGTTGCGCTGCATATGACTCCACTGTCCCAGGGGAGATATGGAGAGACCCCCCCGTCCATCCGGTCTGTCACTATACTCCTGACGTCTTTGATGTCATTTATGTGCCGCACACGTGAATACTTGGACCGAGGAGTGTACCCGTTGCGCAGATATAAACGTCAGACACTTTACTTTTACGCTGGTGCTGATGGAACGTGTGTACGGAGGGCGGAAAACGCGAACGACGGTGGCGTCGCATTGGCGGCATGACGGGGATACCCGCGTATACACACATGTAAATGTGTATATTGAGAACTCTATACATCATCTAAGATAGCCATGGGAGAGGATGGTCCGTGACAGGATGCCCCATCTCTTCCTCTCCCTCTGAGCTTTTTATAGGAATTCCCATGTGACATAAACTTCAAATTTATGCATCGGAAAAAACGCCGTCGGGGAAGCTTCACGATCGATGACCGGTCTTCGGGGATCTCTATTGGCAGAGATCTCAGAATACCTTTGATGAGTATCCAACCTCCATGATACCTTAGCTGTGCGTAGATACGTGGCAATGCCTGTAGCATCGTGGAATCGGTCAGGAGCGTTCCGAGCTTGCAAAGATTCTCCAAAATCTGCAATCGTCGAAGCGTTTTCAACCTTCAAACACCTCAGTGTAAAACCTCATGAAGAGTGTCTCAAAATGACGTGACATTTTTAATTGCACGCTATGCTTTTTGTGGCGAACATAGAGTACTAATCTTTGACAACTGGGATCAGGAAGTATTGAGGTTTAGTCATGAAGAATTACACGACCGAGCAAAGCATAGGAATTGTCATTTGCTGCATTGTTACTGCATAGTTATTGCAGACGAAGTTTCTGCGCTGCGGTAATGTGAATTGGCAACCAAAATCGTGCGATTTAAGGGGTTAGGCCACTCTAGAAGCCGAAAAAAGGCTCTTTGGGTTTTTTTTCTCAGAAAAACTACAAAATGAATCGACATTACAAAAAAGGGTGTTCATCATACATATCAGTGACTGTATACAATAATTATTTTGAAGCGATTAATTTCAAAATTGCGGCTGTGCAGCGTTTATCTGAAAACTGCATTTTTTAAATTGGCCGGAAACATAACTCAGACAGTTTGGAACCGATTCACTTGAAATGTTGAACATATCTTGAAAAATACATTGTCTATGGAAGTACGTAGGTTTTTTTTATATTGCATAGTTCATTTGTTATCAACAATTATCTGACGATTTTTGAGGCAAATTTTTCACTATCCAAAAATTCCTGCTGAAGTATCTGAATACAGAACGAGTCTTTATGAACTAGTTCCAATGTAGACCGCAACGTGATGTGAAAGCGTCGAACATCCGAGGCAAGGAGTAGATGGTAAAAGACCAGACGGGAAACAGCGCTGCACGCCAGACGCACCGAGCAATAATCGTTTTTTGAACCTTCCTACAGCATCCATTACGTCCATTGCTTTCCACGTGCTGGAACATTAGCCCTCATGATGATGCAGGGATGATCTTCATCAGGCAATGCGGGCTCCGGGACGACCGCGTGCACATCCGTTTGGTCCTGCGGGCAAGTGTAGAACGCTGGGAACGGAGGTGAGAGAGGAGTTATGTGTTACGAGCTTGGGTATACGAAGCCCCGCTACCTACGGGTCGTGTACCGGATCACGTTTATGTTACGAGAACAAGAGAAGCATTACTCAAATACCACAGAGAATACCGACTAAAAGGGACACCGAGAGGGAAAGAGAAGGGAGGAAATAGACGCACATGTACATTCGCAATGGAACACACACATATGTGCAAATGTAGGTAAAAGTAGTCATACATAGCTGAAAGGAGCGCGAAAACGGAACTGTTGGTCTACGTAGCTCCGAGTTTAAGGTTATGAAACCGCACGTTCAAACATCTAAAATCCCCACCGTATACCCGGGGACCTGGCGGTTTCTCCACTGGCATTGAAGGTGCGACAGAGTTGGATATGTTAGGTATATGGCAAAGCGCGTTATACGTGCTGCGCGTCCTTGCGTGATTTCCCAACGCTTCTGAATTCTCACGAGAATCGCGAAAGCGATACAATCGTCTGATAATAAAAGACCTCTTCCACTTAGGGCCATTCGAGGTTCATTACTGCACCAGCTATCTCTATTCACCGGAATAAAACCGGCTACCTCCCTGCGTTGCTCGCTGTTAATAAATATACGTGCAATCGGGCGAAACGGATTTCCCGACGTGACGCCATTTCCGCAGATGTATTATTGCGCTGCTTCAGTTGGGAATCCATTTCGGAAGACGTAGCTTGGATCTCTGTAAGTTCGTGTGTACGACTTCTTGGAGATACCTCTTTCGGTGCTTTTTTGCCTGCTGATGGCAAAGGAAGACGGTATGAAGCAAAACCGTTTGGATTCCAGTCATGTCACTTTTGATAGTGCTTGCGTTGCAAATGATTTCACTTTGGAGGCTGGCAATCAAGACTCGACACGGAGAATACGAGAACTAGCGAACGGCCATGTTGTATACCTCGTGCTCAGGCTACTGAGATCTAATCCGGTATTAAGCTACTGCTGTACACGGAGCCAATTGAGGCTACCATGATGATGAATTTCGCCTTTTGTTTTGGACCCCTCGCTGGCGACGAGACATCCATCCTCTCACCCTTCGGACTCGGTCTTTTTTTTCACCTTTCATCGCTCTCTTTCTATGTCTCCATTCGCACGAAAATCTTGCGACAAGATTTTCCCGTTGCTTTCATCGCGTCTGTACTTTTTTCTCCCGCTCGTCTTCACCCGTTCTCAGACTTTGCTCTCACAATTGCCTCGTGGAAAGATCGCTTTCAGGTAGGATAAAAGTGCGCTTATGAATACGTATCAATGGCTTTATTCTCTTCCTTTTCCGCTCTTTTGAAGCTTTTTTTGCTTCTATGTCCGGGCATTGCCATCGCGCCTCACGAACGAAACGTAACACCCGCTGATGCAGCCATTTTAATGCCAACGGGCCAAACAGCTTTACTCTCCAGTAACTGACTCTGCCCGCGGCAAAACGCGCCATATTTTCCTGGCACTTTCATATTACAATGTGACGTAGCCGCGAGGAAAGCTCGTCGTTTCGATAAACGTAAAAGCAACGTGTATATTAAGGTCGAGGCTAGTAAAAAACCTTGATGTTTTCCATTAGCCTGGGAAAATCACGGACAGCGTCGGTGAACTTTCAGCGACGAGGCATTTCGAAGGACAATGAAGGCACTGCAAGCCATTAAGGGGCTACGTCTATCTAGACGCCCAAAAAAATGGCCAAACTCCGAATTTTTTGTCTGGGAAACGGTTGGTGAAAAAGAGAGCAAAAGAGATATTGAGAGCCTTTAGGAAAAAATCACCAAAAAAAATACAGAAAAACAACAAGAACATAGCCGCCGGCAGATGACGAAAAAAATTTCGCGACGTTTGACGGTGGACACTCTCGAGCGTAAACGGTCCATCCGAAATCTGAAAACCAAATGGGTTATTCAAGTTAACAATAAATATAAGTCGTTGACGATCGTCGGTTCTTGAAATAATTTTTTTAAACAATGTGGCGACGAATTTATGCTTGAACATACAAAATCTATGAAAAACGTCGTCATTCTTACGTAACTATTAAAAAATGAAGATTGATTTTTTGAAAGTGAGATCGTCAACGACCTTTAAATGTTTCTCGTCGTATCTCCTGTAAATTTAGAAATAATCCATCAAGTTGTTCTCGAGATATCATGTCCACCGACTTTAGAAACAGACTTTTGAGAAAAAAGCGTTGAAAGTTTGAAGTACGGTGGTGCTACTGCTCGCCTAGCCGACTGTTAGGAGCTGTAGCTCATTTAATTTTAGGAATATTTCAATGCAGTTTTCTGGGAAGATAGCTAAATGATACTATCGATTGAAAATATTTTTGGAAAATGCAATTTTGTGACCCACCTAGATAGACGTAGCCCGTTAAACCATTCCGTGGGGAAGTTAAGTAGAATTCTCTCGTAGATAATGAACAGCTGGCAGCGACAATCAACGTCCTCTGAATACCTCAGACACGAATCTGCCTACTGTCAGCCTGTCAGTTGTCCTTATTCAAACAGCCATTCACGGAATTGGTAACTTGCTACTGCTGTTTGTAAACGATCAATTGTAAAACGAACAGCTAAACTTAACTTGCAGTTGAAGGTTACCTATCGAATGTTCTTTGCCATTCAATTGCGTCCCCCATTGATTGATCAATCAGATGTCAGGATCACCATCCCTCATACATTTCTGTGCCATGTCTACGGGAAAGTGGTGCTTTCACCCTAACCCCGATAGTTTCTATAGATATCATCTATAGGAATGTATAAGCATATCGTACACATACAGTATCTAGATTGCCTTATTCCTATGCATGTCTCCACCGATAGAATGTCAATTCATGGCTGTAGCTTCGCAAGTCTATTTGCTCTCATCTGCTGGGACACGCTGTTCGAGTTCTTGAACCCACAATCAGCGTTGACGATGAATACGAGAATACCAAGGAAAGAAGAGAAAGTCTAGGGGGAAAGACGTTCGTCGCGACTGACGGCGGCGTCGGAGTCTGAACGCCGTCGGCATCGAGACAGAGAATGGAACTTCCGGTATTTCGACGTTCATCCGGCCGGTGCGGAAAAACCCTTCGGGATGGTTTGCTCGTATTGGGGTGGCGAAGTAGGGAGGGAGCTTCTAACGGGACGACTCTATCAATCTCCGCGTATTAACGTCTATTCATGGACCAACGAAAGAGAATGGAATATCTCTGGCCTCTCACCAATCTCGCAGACCACACTCTTCCTTTTTCTGCATTCGTCCGCGATGCTATGCTCTATATACACTTCAAGGGGCGATACGGCGATGATCGATAACGCGACGTTAAATGACAACCTGATGAGGTTTGGTCCGTCAGTGAGGTAAGTGAAAGAAGTAGACACACGCGCGTATGGGGACAGTGCTACGTTGAATTTGTGTTACGTTGATCTTCATCGAAATCTAAATGGACCGTATTTGTTTTCATTGGCGAAAAAACGGTTTTGAGGGATGAAAACCACCCTCAAAGTTGGACACCTTCAGAGTGACTTCCTTCAGTGCGCTTCGTGTGATCATATAGCATATGATTTGGCCTTGTGACCCAAATCGCATGAGGATTTGTTTTATGGTTAAACGATGTATACAGTCGTCATCGACGATTTCTTTGATTAACCAATAATCCAACGTATTTCCTCACATTTGCAAAACAAATATCTGAGTACTCAATACCAGGATTGTCCCCGAGGGAATTATCCATCTTCCAAGTTCTCCCCGTGTGTCGGATTGCATCAATGTGCTGATTGGTGTATCTCAATCATCCCCATCTGGTTTCGCCGAACCACTCGAGCCACATGATCCGACTAATCCACAGGACTACTCTCCTATCTGTCACTCAAACTGCGGCACGTGACTCCAATTTTCCACGTGTCCGTCGCACGAATGGCAGTCCGTTAACAAATCCCAGCGCTGCCATTGCCGTAAGTGGCATCCACCATAATCGGCCTCACAATCAGCCGCATGTGCTCGAAGACTACTTTTTTTTTCTATTATGGAATACATCCCCCGAGTTTGATGGAAATTTGATCTCCAACTGTGCGAACGAGGCGTAGTTGCTTGGAGAAAAAATCACGCGCAAGCTAAAAATTTCCAATGCTTTCCAATGAGGAGCAATGAGGATCCAAGTTCAGGGCGGTGAGTTATCGCATCGGTACGTTTCTCGATTGACGCACCAATTCTTTCGATCGTGCCACACGGGACGTAGTTCGTGCCTTTTGCTTTTTCTTTTCCATGGCCTCTTCTCTGACACGTCAAAGTAACGTCACGACAAAGCTCCAGTTAAAGTAAAACACGTCGTTAGGCCTGAAACTACGAGGTTGGTGCGTGTCGTCGTTGCGGGGCGAAGTCGACCCAGAAGTTGGCACTGAAGACTCCCACCGATTGTACCAATGCATGTCGACCCTTCGGCTCGAAACTAACAATTATTTATTGCCAAGAAAATTACAGCGCTTGATCTACCCTACTTGCCCTATTTGCAGGCAAGCGTCGTCGCGTTTCGTTCAACGACTCGTTGCGCGCGATCAATGAAGAATCTCGCACAAAAACACAGTGGACTATATTTTTCACGCACTTAGCCTTCTTTTTCGTGGCACGCATTTCGAACGCTATTGTGAGGACGGTCATGATCAGTATGTCCATTTTTTAGTGGTTTATTCGAACCGAATTATAATCCGTTGGGAAGCTGACGCGTAAATTCCAACGTGATTTAGGACGAATAGATCGATTAAAAACGCGATGTTTTTTAATGAGCTCCATTTACCTCGGTGGGCCAAAAAATTGCATTTTCAAAAAAATGTTATTCGATATATTTTTTAAATTTTATTTTTATTTTAGCTATATTCTCTAAAAATTTCATTAAAATATTCCTAAAATTGAACGAGCTACAGCTTCTAACGGTCGGCCGGGCCAGCGGTGGCAGCACCATACTTCAAACTTTAAGGGGTTAGACCACAATAACGGGTATAAAATCATGTGCTAATTTAACAATTTTTTTTTCGTATGAAAAAGTGATTCACTCATAAAATTAATTACACATCTATTTAGTATGAATATCAAGCTGTTAGAAATTTTTTTTTTTTTTCGATGTACAAAATGGCCGACTACTAATATTTTCTGTTGTTATCTTTTTTTAGGCGCTCCGCGGCGTGACATTTAGCATGGACAATTTTTTACCTAGAACATGAAACAAAAATTCTCGTCAATCTACATTAGAATACCTAGAGAAGTACGTAGGGAATTTAAAAAATATTGTTTTATTCAAAAGTTGTAAGTATTTGAATGAATTTTTAGTGAAAAATTTCATATAAAACTGCTCATAAAATGAAAAGTTTTCGATTAATCAGAAATTCCGTACGTACTTCTCTGCGAAATGAAATTAGGAACATAACTTTTAAAATTGAAGTAAATCGAGTGAAAATTGTTGAAGTTATTTGTCACGCCAATTGGAAAAAAGCTGTTTCGAGAAAAACGCGTTTAAAGTTTTAGGTATCTATGGCCGTGCCAGAGGTGGGCTTACGTTATACGTTCAAAGTCGGTGAAAAAAAATGTGTTGCTATAAATCGAATAGTAACTTATTCTTATGATGATAAAGCACCGTTTTAGCGAAAAAAAAATCGATGTTCTGAAAATTCTACTGTGACCCCTTAAACGCAATTTTTGTCGAAACACTGTTTTCAATGTCGGTGGACATGACATCCCGAGAACCACTTGATTGATTATTTCCAAATTTACAGAAGATACGATGAGGAATATTTAAAGGTCGTTGACGATCGCACTTTTGAAACATCGATCTTCATTTTTTAATAGTTACGTAAAAATGACGACTTTTTTCATAATCTTTGTATGCTCGAGTTGCAATTGGTTGGCATGTTGTTAGAAATAACACTTTCAAAAAATATTTTGAAAGTCAACGATCATCATCGACTCGTATTTAATGTTAACTTGAATAACCCGTTTGGTTTTTAGATTTTCGATTGTTGTTGTTTTTCTCTATCTTTTGGTGACTTTTTTGAAGGCTCTCGATATATGCAACTTTGTGTTAACATAAAATGCGTTTCTTTTTTACCAACCATTTCCCAGGAAAAAAAAATTCGGAGTTTGGCGATTTTTGTCGGCCCTCTAGGTAAATGTAGCCCCTCAATGAGCAACTATACGCCTCGTTCAATTTATCCTGTTCGACGTGTATACTCGTATATCCTGAAATTTCGTATTTAATGGGGAAGAAACTCATTGAGCTAAAAAATGCCGCAATATTGCACCCAGCAGGTTTTTTTCCGACCTCCTACCGAGCGATGGGTATCCTATACCCTGAACCGACAGGCTTGCTTGTTGGCCCTCGAGGGCATTTATTGCGGCCAGTTACATCCGCAAAGTAGAATAGTAGAGGCTAGATTCTCGCTGGAAGTGCTCGAGAATTTCCACATTTCCCGCTCGCTCACCAGCTCTATTCCTCTTCCTCTGTGTCTGCTTCCTCTTTCTCTTTCATTCACCGCAAACCTTTTCATTACCCGAGCTTCGACAGCTGCAATTTCCACGTACGTGTAGCGATTCTCGTTCGGCTCTTTCGAATATGCATTAACGGCAGAAAAAAAAGAACGCGCCGACACCAAATGCACAAAAGAACCCGAAAACAAATGAGCCAAATATCGTATCTTGACAAATGAAAAATATCGATTTTTCCACACTGTGAAAATGTGAAATTGCTCCGAATCTTTGTCAACATCCGCAAACATCGGATCGAGGTCCGTTCCGATAGATCGTGATCTTTCCCACCCTCGATGGAGACCTGACATTGATGGCTTTGACAATTCGATCACGAGCAACGAGCCACGAACTCTCGATACGCCATTCGAATAGAATTCTGATGTGTGCATTGACATATAGATACTCGACAGACTCAATTATCGATTGACCGTGTACAGTGGGCCTAGTACTCCCGTTCCAATCGGATTCCATTCAGGACTCCTTCACGATGTCGTTCGACTGCAATTCTCGTCTCTAAGTTCGCAGTCGAAATAAACGTCGTATTGATCAATGTTAAACTCAATGCGTTTATACTTCTTGGATACACGTGTCTTTAAGGCCTTAGGCCACAGTAACGGGTATAACATCATGTGCGAATTTAACAATTTTTTTTCGTATGAAAAAGTGATTCACTCATAAAATTAATTACACATCTAGTTAGTATGAATATCAAGCTGTTAGATTTTTTTTCGATGTACAAAATGGCCGACTACTCGAAACTTCTCGAAACTGCTTTTTTCCAATTGGCGTGACAAATAACTTCAACAATTTTCACTCGATTTACTTCAAATTTAAAAGTTATGTTCCTAATTGCATTTGGCAGAAAAGTACGCACGGAATTTCTGATAAATCGAAAACTTTTTATTTTATGAGCAGTTTATGAGCAGTTATAACGAAATTTTTCACTGAAAATTCATTTCTTAAGGGGAGATATACACCTAGATGGTCGAGGTCGAGGATTTAGAAGCTATGAACATTCCGTCGACCGTAGAAGACCTACACTATGGGCCTGGTATCCATGATTCCATGTAAGTTGACAAATTTCATGATTTATTCATTTCCAAATTTTCAAACGCGTTTTTCTCAAAACCACGTTTTTCTAATCGGTATCCAAAACTTCTCGAAAACCAATGAACCGATTGCCTTGAGGTTTTTTGTGGTTATTCTATACACCATTATCTAGTACTTGTCATAGGATTTTTTTTTTCCGTTACTTAGTTTTTGTTTTATAGGCAAACTAATAACTAATTTTTGGCCCAAAAATCACTATTTATGTTCAAACGTCCGCCATTTTGTCATAAATCGATATTTTCAAAATCGGCTATGACAAGTACTAGATTATAGTATCTAATTTAATGATCGTTTTGGTTTTTTTTAGATGATTTTTGAAGAAACGCCAGTGGGTACCGTACACGCAGATTTTTTTACGACGTTCCAAGGATCATACAATATTCTTGTATATTTTTGATATTTTTAAATAAAGAAAATTAAACATATTTTTGAATGTATATACTTTTAGATAATTAAAACCCCAATCCGAAATTTCGAATAGTTTTCCTTGAAAAAATTCACAAAAATGACCTTTTTCCCGGCTCCTAGGTGTATATCTCCCCTTAAGTTCAAATACTTACAATTTTTTAATAAAACAATATTTTTTAAATTCCGTACGTACTTCTCTAGGTATTCTAATGTAGATTGACGAGAATTTTTGTTTTTTGTTCTAAGTCAAAAATTGTGGATGCTAAATGTCACGCCGCGGAGCAGATAAAAGAAAGATAACAAAAGAAAATATTAGTAATCGGCCATTTTGTACATGGAAATATATATATATATATATTTTTTTTTCTAACAGCTTGATATTCATACTAAATAGATGTGTAATTAATTTTATGAGTGAATCATTTTTTCATACGAAAAAAAATTGTTAAATTCGCACATGATTTTATATCCGTTACTGTGGCCTAAGCGCTTAAGCGGGCGAGATACCTTCAGGCAAGGGAAAAAATTGCTGATTTTCATGTTTCTTTTTAAAGGCAAGATTTATTCACAATTTTTTAGACTTACAAGGAACATCACTTCAGTGTCCCACGTTGATTTTGTTGAAACTCATGTATGTGATGAAGTATTGAAAACCATTAGATACATATTTTCTTATTTGTGGAAAAACTGTTTTAAGGGTGAAAACCGGCCCCTCAAAGAAAGGCGTGTCGAGGGGTGGTTTTGTAGTTTCGCCCCCACGCAGTCGACCGATCTGAATGAAACGAAAACCAAAATTCTTCTAATGTAAAGCGATGAAAAATCCGTTATGAAAAATTGAAAAAAAATTAAGGGATGACAACACGCCTCCCTATGAGGGGCCGCTTCCCCCTTAAAAACGATTTTCTGCAGATAAAAAAAAATACGTGTCTAATGGTTTTCGATGCTCTATCACATATATGATTTTCAACAAAAACGAAGGCGGACACTTAAGTGATGTTCCTTGTTACGCTATGTTTTTTACTACTTTCCCCTGTTACATGGTATTTTTTGTATTAATCTTTAAAAATGGCGGAGGTATGGCACGGTCGTCTAAACGGGCTGCGGCGGATGTTGTCAGACAGCGTGGCACGTAGCGTCAACGCGATTAATCTGACAAAAAACCAACGAAGATTTTGCTTTCGTAGACACTCATGCTCAGAATATGAACCAAGAAAAAGTGAGAAATGTTGAAAATCGATCAAATGATACGCTTCGAAATAAAAAAAAAATCAATTTCCCGAAAGCAATGGCCACATTTTGAAATTAAAAAAAAATCTTTTTTTTTATTTCATAATAAAAGATAAAAAAAATTCTTAAGAAAATAAAAATAAAATCTTTTTTTAATTTTCGAAAACATTTAGCGTCGTATTTTAGACACTAAGATTAGAAAGATTTATACCAAATTTCATCAGAATCGGTCGATTAGTTCCTCAGCTATACGTCATGCCAGTTTTCAAAATGCAGTTTAGAAGACCGTGCCATACCGCCGCCATTTTTAAAAATGAATAAAATAAAAAAATATCCCGTGACAGCCAAAAGCAGTAGTAAACCATACTCCAAGTCCCTAAGATATTGATGAAATCTTTCCTTTGGAAAAAAAAATGATGAAAATCAGCAAGTTTTTTTCCTCGTCCAAAGCTATCTCCCCCCTTAAGAAAATAAAAGGTAGCCTGCCTTTTTTGCCATGTTCTTTTTCTTGTTCCGGAAGGAACTGTGCTTTGCGCATAACGATGATCGGAAGCGTTGAATGGTGAAGAGATTGTACAAACCCGTGTGGGTGTGTGGGTACACGTGACTGCGCTGCTTCCATTGGAATAAGCAAGCTGTCACAAACTTTACGGAAAAAGAGATTTTGCTGCAGGACAAGCCAAGGAGTCGCAACTCATTATCATATAAATGAGCCCACAAGAGGTTTCTTCTCTTCGAATGTATATACGTGTCGTTATACATGTATATGTATGTTAGCACAAGAACTTTGGTCGGTTCAATATTGCGTAATGGCCTTTGAACGGTGAGCTTTCTCCCGGTCAAAAGAAAAATCTCCGCTCCCTCCTGTGCAGTAATCCCATCAATTTTAAAGCGCAGGAATCGCGGATCGGACATTTTTCGAATATCGGGTGAAGAGCTCGACCTAAAAGCCGCCTGCGAAGCGATTAAACTCGTCGTCGGAAGAGCTTGATGAAAAGCTCACGAAGGATATGCGCTTCAATTAAAGGAGTTTCGTCGAAGGATATTTCTCGAAAATCCGATCAACGACGCTTGGACAAGCTCCAATTTGTTCCTGGCCCCGAAATATGCCGGAAGGTGAATCCAGAAAAATTCTGGCCTGCCTCGGGAAGGGTACTGAGGACAGGCGGGGAGTGAAGGGTTGCTTTTTAAGGGATACCGGCTGGATTCCCGAGAGATTGGAGGGGATGCCTGAGGGATACCAGAAATTCCCGAAGAACAGTGGTTGAAGGCGGGGCGTTACCTCCCGAATATCGACTGGAATTCCTCAACCATTTTGGGAGCTCTTCGAACGAGTCATTAAAGTTTGAAGCTCCCTTTGAGCTGAAATACAGTGGAGGATGTGAACTTTCAACTTGCTCCACTCTTCGAGTAGTTGGATCCTCGTTGAGTTTGCATGCACACAATTACATGCGGAAGCACGAAGTCCGATGACCGGAATAATTTTCTTGTGCAGTTAAGGGCTTGCGTATCTTCAGCATTGAAAGAAAAAAAAACGATTTTTTGCTGTGGGTTGGGGTGATTTTGGTTATATTCCGAAATCTTCATTAGGAACGGAGTTGTGAAGAAAATGAAGGAGCTGAAATAAAAGTTCAACATTTTTTCAGCAATTTTTTAAAGGCCGTAACTTTGTGAAAAATGGTTGTATCGGGGGAAAAAGCATTATGGAGCTTTAAATCTCTAGTTTAAGCATCCCTTAGAATTTTTTTTTAAACTCTGATTTTTTTTCTCGAGATTTGACGAGTACATAATGCAAAATTGTGAGAAAAATCACGATTTTTTTTTCTCACCTCAATCATTATCAATTGAAGTTGAAGGAGCAATAAAAGTGCTCCTTTGATTTTTAATAAAACTTTCACGATTCGGGTAAAAAAACGGTTTAACCGATACATTAAAAAATGTACAGGGTCTTTGGGTATGTATTGAGCTCAAAAAAAACTGGAAGCATCGGTCATTTTCGCAACATTTTCACGATTGTGGTGGATTTTTCAAAACGGTGGAAAAAGTCATTTTTTATACTTTTTCAAATCAATATTGAGCGTTAAAAAAATGTCCTTCAAAATACTAAAAGGAACTTATAAAGGATTTATTCAAGTTATCGAAATCCACGTTCCGTTCGCTGTACTATCATTAGTTCATGAGATAACGATGATCAAAGAAAAAAGCTGACTTTTCGTTCAATCGACGACATCTCAGCAACAAATGGTCTTACAGAGAGCAAAAAAATACCAACTTGAAGCTAAAGAATCAGGTTAAAAGACCCCAGCGTTGATTCGGCCAGGAAACATTTTCTTGAGCCCATGGACGATTTTGAAAAAAAAATCGAGAATTTTTCACTCGCGCTATTTCTTATGACAGTGCCGAGCGGAATGGTTAATAAAAATGTTCTACGCGAGATTCTTAAACTATAGATTTCAAGCTTCAAAATGCGCTTTTTTCCCTCAACACGACCATTTGCCACGGAATTACGCCCGTCAAAAATCACTTTAAAAAATTTCGAAATTTTTTTGCTGAGTGTATTTTTTTCGAGCGAGACTGCACGATAACTTGAGCGATTTTAAATATTCTTGAATGCAGATTTTCCTAATCTTTGGAAATAGTTTTTCTATGACGAGCCATTGTTTTATTTTTTGTTAAATAAATTTTTTTATCAATTTTGAAGAGCTCCCAGTTTTCAATCAAAAAATTATAGATCCATGAGCCCATGGGGCTCTTGTCACGGACTTGAATAAATGAAAATGATAATATCCAGCCAAAGTAACAATAAATAATGCACGTTGGATATTTCTCCGGATTTTTTGACGATTTACGCGTATAAAAATTGCCGAAAAACGTCGACTTTTTCATACCGCAGGACACTAAAAAGCGTAGCTCCAAAATCGCCAGTTTGCGGAACAAAACTGTATATGGTATTGAAGTTTCTATCGTTGGGATGCAAAGAAAAAAAATGTCTTCGTATTGCTCTATATCCTCTGACACATTTAGGCTACAAAAATTACCGAAACCTTTTTTAAGATCCTCATTAGAGTTCCATTACCTAAACTTGAAAAAAAGGGTTTAGATAGGTATCAAAATGACGAACTGAAAAAATAAAAAAGAATTTTCGTTGCATAATTGCGATGCAAACTTTAACACCATAAATGTATCGACTTCCCAATTTGATTAGTGCAATTAAGCTAAACGTGCCCGTGTCGAAATTGGACAATCGTATACATCCCGTTGAGAGACCTATTGCGAATTCTTTATTCATCGCGAAAGCTGGCAAAATGCCGGACGACAAATGAAAAGAAGAAGTGAAACGGACATCCCACGCGCGCCGAGGGGAAAAGCACAGTAGTAGAATGTGCGCAACGAGAAAATGAAGGAAAAAGGCAAAAGACGAAAAACTAGTTGACACGCGGGACGTAATAAAAAAAAATAGAATGAGGAAGCGGTCGAAAAAAAAAATCTACTCCGACCGAGGCTTTGCGAGTGGAGGAAATGCCAGAGTGTGCGAGAGGTGACCCATAACGAGCTCATTGTTCGCGTAAGGTTTTAACTGGAATGGCCATTCTGCTGTCTCCAAATATTTGAGAAAGTCACGAGGGATTTCTTTTCTCATGTCGACCATATACTCATCACCCTCCCTCCGATCTAACTCGATATATACCATTAGAAGGATATTCGCCTTCAATGGTGATGCACGTATATATAAAAGATAGGACGCTAAAAGTGATGTCAATTTTTGTCACACGTTCACCCTTCTGCAATATCGACCGGATGTCGTCCCGACGACGCTCTTTTTGTCAACCCTGGAACTTTCCTAGCGCTAACATGAGATGAGAACTTTTTTTTCTCGCAATTTTTCGTTCGACGTACGGATTCCCTCGTTTGCTACGATTTTCCTCAGGGAACGAAACTCCCTCAGGCGGAAACGCACTAGTTCTGGCTGGAAGAAAAATCAGTGAACGTCAATTTCACCTAATTTTTGTAATTCCTCACGGCATTGAGTGTAAAGGACACGAGAACTTTTTTTAACAATGTTCGTACAAAAATTTTGATTTTTTAAGTTCGTCATGGGATGCCATGGAATTATTTATTTAAAAGAATGGAATATTTCAATACTTTAAGAATAATTTATTCCGTCGAACGAATTCCCGGAGTAATAAAATATTTTGAATAAGGTTCCGAAAACCCCCAACCTCCGACCGAGCTGAAATGATGCACAAACCTTCCTTCTAATATTTTAAGACAACCCCTAAAGGGATTTTTGGCGACTCGCAATAGTTTTCGAGATATTCAAGGGGCTGTACCAGTGTGAACGCTGAAAATTTGGGTGATTTTCGGGAATTTTTTGGAAGAAAAGTACTCAATTAAAAGTTTCGGAAAATTAAGAATATATTTGGCTATATTTGACATATATGGCATAATTCTTTCATAGAAAAAAAATGCGCGATTCAAGCGACGTATGCGCTGCCTTCTGAAAAAGCTTGCTGAAAAAGGAAAAAATGTCGTTAAACTGGAAGATATTTCCTGTACAATGACGCAGCATTTTTGAAAAATATTAAAATGTAACAAAATGGCGCAATTATGCAAAAAACGTCTGTTCTCTTGCCTATAAAATGGTCGTTTTTTTAAATACCAAATCGTCCATTTTCATCCAATCAAAAATATCCTACGTAATTGTAGAGTAAATATATTCAAGATTACTCAGTTCAAATTTCAAGTCAATCGGATAACTGCTCTTTGAGTTACAATGCCAGCAAATTTGAAAAATCTCATTTCGAGAAAAACGCGTTTAAAGATTTAACTATCGATTTTTGCAAGATAAAATTATATTGATATAAATGATATAAATAATAATGATATTCTTCAAAACATAAACTGTCGAAAAAGGTAAACAAAAATCGATTTTTTGAAAGTGTCACACTGGTATAGCCCCTTACTTTTTAAGTTCTTTTTTAAACGCGCGTCGACTATATCTATATCTGCTACGTTTCTGTTCATCGCTATATATGTTATCGCGCTCTCCGTTTTGTCCAAACAAAAATACCCAAACAGACCCAAAAACTTTTGCGCGGAGGTTGGGGTTTTTCGGAACCTTGCCCAATATTTAGTATTTCGTCTTGATATTTCATCGGCCACCAGTGAATGACCAATCTCCCTGATTCAAATAATTTTTTTTCCGCGTATTTTGAGTATTTTAAATGGGAAGAAAAATCACTGAACATTAATTTCACCTAATTTTTAAAATTCCTCACGTTATTCAGTGTAAAAGCCACGGGAACTTTTTTGTAATGGTCATCGTACAAAAATTGAAATTGGATGGTATGGAATTATTTAATTGGTAGTAGTAGAATGTTTTATTTTATGTACACCCTCGCGGGCTTTTTACATTTCCTCTTTTCTTTTTTTCGTTCTTTACAAAGCTTCTTGGAATTATTTAATTAAAAAAAAGGATAGATCTCGTTGCTTTGAGAATTAATTATTTCGTCAAACGAATGCCCGGATTAATAAATTATTTGAGTATTCCATCTCGATATTTCGTCGGCCACCAGTAAATGACCAATCTTCCTGATCCAAGTATTTTAATTATCGCGTGTTTGAAGTATTTCTGACTGGAAGAAAAATCAAGAACTTTTTTTAAATGTTCGTCGTACAAAAATTTTAATTTTACTAAATCCATCCAAAATCCAAAAAACTGAATATTACGTTACTTCAAGAATTATTTCGCCAGCCACCGGTGAATGACCAATCTCCTTGATCAAAGTGATTGTTTTTCCGCGTATTTTATGTTAGCGCAATTAATTTGAGGATAACAATGACAGTCTCGCGGTTCGTTACACAGAGCTTTGGAAGAGTGCAACGATATCTTTTCTCTGATTGAAAATTGTAGTGAGACGAGGAATTTCTTCATCTATTAGCTTCATTGGTCTTCGCGATGGCTCGTAACGGAGGTATGAGCATTAGACAAGGTATAAGTGTACGATTGAGTACGGCGCTGGATAAAAACGTTTTCCAAAGGGTATTAGAACGTGTCAAAGCGGCGAAAGGGGTAGCCTGAAAAGTCGATAAGTCGCTGAAGGGGAGCTCTGGATCGGTCAGCTTAAAAGAACACAGACCTTCTACGAATCTCTCTCTCTCTCTCTCTCTCTCTCTCTCTCTCTCTCTCTCTCTCTCTCTCTCTCTGATTCGTTTTACCAACACACATTCTCCGGCTTTTATGTGTCTTTTCTCTCCCTCATATCGACTTTTGCCATACCCCTCGTTTTCTTCTTATATACGTTTATTTTTTTTCATTTTTTATGAACATCGTTCGAACTTTCCGCCCAGTGTGTCCTAACCCGATTTCCAGCTCCTGTTGGCCAGCCCTTACCACAGGGCTATATATGAAGAGTCGGATTGAACTTCGTGGCTTCAGCCCGCGAGCGGAATTTCGTAGAAACAAGAAAAAGATATTATGTATACGTTTTATATATTAATATATATATATGTATGTATGTATGTATATATATATATATATATATATATATATATATATATATATATATATATATATATATATATATATATATATATATAAGTATATAAGTATACCACAAATGGTAGTTGGGGAAACTCATTTTGGTTGCAGGCGAGTATATACATCCCCCAGCATAATTGTCCAGAAGTATTTGGATTAAAGCGCAGCCTATACGTTCGTGCAGAAATTCGTTGAAAAGCGAAAGAAAAAAAACTAAGAGGGAAAAGAAAATTCGATCAAGTCGTTGGCGTATTCAAAGTGCCCGCAAAAGGCTGGGTCGCTTCGTACATTCTGGAAGTCAATTAGTCTCTTTGATTCATTATTTACCTTGTAAACAACAATGTCGTCTTCCGCCACAGTTTCATTTTACCGTGATATTTGAATTTGGCGAGAACGCGCGTACGTTTCGCGGTCTTGAACTACACAAATGAAATCACAGAAGCTCTCGCTTCTCTCCTTTGACAACTTTCCCAAAGATTCCCGCGAGTACGCGGGGCGGAAAATCTGCAAATGGAAGACTCGAAGCTTCACCGCGGTCTACCGAGTATTTCTCTCTCGTTCGAAGGAGCAAGTTTTGCGTGTACCTGTCAAAACTTAGAGAAGGACGTAACATGTATTTGCAAAGCTGAATAACTCTCTCTCTCTCTGTCTCCCTGTCCCTCCGTCTCTCTCCGTCTCTCTCTGTCTCTCTCTCTCTCTCTCTCTCTCTCTCTCTCTCTCTCTCTCTCTCTCCCTCTCTCTCTCTCTCTCTCTCTCTCTCTCTCTCACACACACACACTCTATCCTTCTCTCTCCGTCATCTTTTCATTATAATTATGAGTGCCCGCGCAAACCGATTTTACATTTTCCGGCGGTTTTCCTCCTCACACGTAATCCATCACTCATCCATTCCCATTTAAAGAGATTGGAGCCGTCTAGTTGGGTCAAGCGACGGTTTATGATTTTTTTCCAAGGTGTAATTTTTTAAAATAGTAATATTAATTATAACTTTGCAATAAGGTAGGGACGATAGAGGGGTATATGGTGAAGGTTCATACCAAATTTGAAGTCAAACGGAGGAATACAACTTTAGATTTTACGTCAACCAGGTTGAAAAAAGTAGTTTCGAGAAAACGTGTTTAAGGAGTTAGGCCACAGTAACGGGTATAAAATCATGTGCGAATTTAACAATTTTTTTCGTATGAAAAAGTGATTCACTCATAAAATTAATTACACATCTATTTAGTATGAATATCAAGCCGTTAGAAAATATTTTTTTTTCGATGTACAAAGCGGCCGACTACTCGGAACTTCTCGAAACAGCTTTTTTTCAATTGGAAAAGTTATGTTCCTAACTGCATTTCGCAGAGAAGTACTTACGGAATTTCTGATTAATCGCAAACTTTTCATTTTATGAGCACTTTATGAGCAGTTATAACGAAATTTTTCACTGAAAATTCATTTCTTAAGTTCAAATACCTACAAATTTTGAATAAAATAATATTTTTTAAATTCCGTACGTACTTCTCTATGTATTCGAATGTGGATTGACGAGAATTTTTGTTTTTTGTTCTAGGTAAAAAATTGTGGATGCTAAAGGTCACGCCGCAGAGCGCCTAATAAAAAGATAAAAAAAGAAAATTTTAGTAGTCGTCGTTCGTCTGTTCGTCAGCTGTAGTTCGTCTGTTCGTCTGTTCGTCGTCTGTTCGTCACCTGTAGTTCGTCTGTTCGTCAGCTGTAGTCGTCGTTCGTCTGTTCGTCGTAGTAGTCGTCGTTCGTCGTTCGTCAGCTGTTCGTCTATCTATTTGACGTCGTTTGGCAAAGTTTCGACGGGATCTGAAGAGCCGTTTCAGAGATTTTTGGGAATCTATAATTGTTCTACCATACCGACCGCGATGAGGTGTCATTCCCTCTTAAAGAAAGGTGTGTCGAGGGGTGGTTTTGCAGTTTTGGCCACAAGCAGTCCACCGATCTGAATGAAACAAAAACCAAAATTCTTCTGATGTAAAGCGATGAAAATCCACTATAGAAGTAGTGAAAAACGATTAAATTAAGGGAGTCCGCTTCCCCCCTTAAGAATCGTTTTCCAGCCGTTAAAAAAAAATACGTGTTTAATCATTTTCAATGCTTTATCACATATGTGAGTTTCAACTATATCGAAGGCGAACACTTAAGTGTGTTCCTTGTAAGTGGTATAATGACATGTTATACTTACGTCATATTAATTGACCATTTCTGCCGCGTATAGTGGGCCTTCCTCGATTTCGAAATGACGATTTTCTGAAACTCGTTCTTCCCTGTGAGCAATTATAGCTTCCTTAGAAGCTGTTGAAATTCGTAGCTCCGACTCGTCGATTCTATTCTGGTCTCGTTTGTTGGCATTAATATTGGGAATTTCGAAATTTTCTTTTCACGACATATTCTTAAGAGTCTATACCTACTTCAAGAAAATGCCAAAAAATCGTTTTTTTTTCACATTTCTATAATTCTTCTTTAACTCTCTTTTTTCCAAGCTTTTTCAACTCTTTTTCACATTCTAGAATACTGCCTTAACTCTCCAAGCCCGAGACCCAAATCCCTCTGAGTAAAAATTGTACCCTCCTGAAATATTATTTAAAAAGTGCTCAATTGAAAAAATCACCAGGTTTAGATTTAAAAAAAGACGAGGGATAGGGTTTTCCGAATGTGCCAAAAATGACATTATCAGCTTTGCGTCCATGTCCCTTCTTCAATATCGCATAAATCGATTTATCGGCATGCATAATACATGTGGTGAACCCTCCTTTCCAATAATCAATCGAATATTTTTTAAATAATAAAAAAACGCGTTTTCTCAAGAAATAGAGTGGTAACTTTGGCGATTCGCCAATTCGTGTCATTTTCTATTTTCGGCGGTAACCATAAGCTCCAAGTGACGAAATATTTCGACATTTGCAGGTCTATATAGGAATTGATGAGCTTAACATGATAAATTACGTACATTATCGAATGTCAATTTTTGGAAGCAGTCTAAAGTTAACGTATCAACTATAGGTACAACGAGCACTGAAGGATTGACGGGCTACATCTACATAGGTGGATAAAAAAATTGCATGTTCCAAAAATATTTGTATTCGTTAGTATTTACCTTTTAGTAATAAATTTAGTAGTAAATTTAGTATCTGTCTAAAATTTAGTAATCTATCTAAAATTTAGTATCTATCCCTTAACATTTAGTAAATTTACTATCTCCCTGAAAATTTCATTGAAATATTCCTAAAATTTAATGAGCCACAGTTTCCAGCAGTCATTCGGGCGAGCGGTAGCAGCACCATAGTTCAAACCTTGAACGCTTTTTTCTCAAAACACTGTTTTTAATGTCGGTGGACATGATACCTCGAAAACCACTTAATGGATTGTTTCCCAATTTACAGGAGATACGCTGAAAAACTTTTGAAGGTCGTTGACGATCTCACTTTCTCAAAATCGATCTTCATTTTTTTATAGTGACGTCAAAATGACGACTTTTTTCATAGATTTTGTATGCTCGAGATTCAATTCATCGCCTCGTTGTTGAAAAAAATCATTTTCAAAATCGTCGATCGTCAACGACTCGTATTTATTATTAACTTGAATAACTTGTTTGGTTTTTATATTTCAGATAAGGCGTTTAAGCAATAGAGTGTCCACCGCCAAACGTCGCGAAAAAATTGTATTATCTGCCGGCGGCCATGTTTTTGTTGATTTTCTCTATTTTTTAGCGATTTTTTCAAAGGCTCTCATCATATGCACCTTCGTGTTAAAAAAATGTGTTTTTCTTTCACCAACCGTTTTTCAGAAAAAAATGGGAATATGGCAATTTTTATCAGGCCTCTAGGTAGACGTAGCCCCTTGACCGTACCAGTGCTTTCTTCGCAACTGTAAATCTATTCAACAATCGTTTGGCAAATGTGAAGCGAGTATTATTCATTATTCGCTTCCAACAAATTGTTTTCGCTCGAAACAATTTATGATGCTTGGGAAAAGCATTAATCTTTTCGCGTTTTCTCCACGTCACTTTTATCCCCGTTCCTATAACCGTTGTCCCAAGCCAACAATCGACAAACAATCGAGCGATGAGCGGAACGATGATGGGAGAGAAAGAAACGCCCAGATGATTTCGCGCGGTTGCTTTTTCGTTCGACGTAATCGTAAGATGCGTGACCTACGAAAAAAGACGTAGGTTTTTTTTCTTAATTTTAATTTTTTGAATATACGTATAATTTTTATTTTTTTTTAATACTCGTACATTTTTTATATTTAAAAATACTCGTATAATTCTTATTTAAAAAAATACTCGTATAATTTTCATTTTTAAAAATACTCGTATAATTTTCATTTTTTTTAAATACTTGCATAATTTTTATTTATTAAGATACTCGTATATTTTTTATTTTTAAAAATACTCGTGTAATTTTTATTTTTTTCAATACTCGTATAATTTTTAATTTTTCAAAATACACGCATAGTATGCGATACGAATCCAGCATGCAAGCGGTGGGAAAAGTCTGCATTCTCCGCGTGCTTATCTCGCACGTGAATACAATTACCGTCTTGGCCTTTGCACTATTACCTCAAAAAGCTTATCAGTAACTTCGATACGGACTCTGCAATGACCTCGATGGTCACGTGCTGAGCTTCACACGTCCCTCGTACGTAAAATAGAAATCGATGAAAGTGGGATTGCATGTGGAATTGCATGAAAGTGGGATTGCACACTACGAGAGAAATGGATATAAACGTTATAAAAGTAACCAAAGTGAACATGAAAGATAAAGTAGAAGGAAAACGGAGACATATTTTGTGTTTTTACTGTTTGTTTTTTATATTTTTGTTTTTTTTCCCCACTTTTCACCCCACACCTTGTCACTTCGCGATCTTCAGCACCTCAGAGACTGTCTGGAGGGTTGCCCACAGACATTCTCTCCTGATGCACTACTCTGGCGTATTTGCAGGAGGGCACAGGGAAACTGACGGAAACCTGTGCCGATACAGGTGGCTATACTTGACTGTCAGTTGTGTCACCATGCGAAACTCGATGAAACTTCCTCCCGCTCGAAAGTCAACGCGCAAGCCCGTGCGCGCCCGGGCGGTCACCCATCCAAGTATTTGCCCAGGCTGCTGTTGGCACTTCCAGTACTCACGGTCAGCCGCAGAAAGCTTGTATTTTCTTTGTGACGCTTTCGGAGAACCAGCAATATTTGCCTCAATCTTGACAGAACTTTCCACTTTATTGGTTGAAAAAATAGTTTATTTTGGGGAACGGTGAGAAAACACGACTTGTAAAAATAAATGCGGATCTCGATATTTTTTGACACTTGGCGGTAAACTGATGCTAGCATTTCCACTGTCATTGAAGACTTATATGCACCAAAAATTAGACGGCCACTTTATCTTCATGATGCATATATGCGCGCATCTTAATAAAAAAAAAAAAAACATATATTTACATTGTTTCGATTTTATTGTGTATAATGGTGTTGAAGTTTGCATCGTTGGAACGGAACGAAAGTTCCGTTCTACATTTTATTTTTCCATATTCTTATTATTATAGGCGACCTTTTTTTATAGATTTATAATGTAGATCGCTAAATAAATATCTTAAAAAATGGTTCAAAGACTTTTGTAGGCGAAAAGTGTCAAAATAAATCAAATTCGTTGCAGTCCAACGATGCAAGCTCCAGCATCGTTGTGTATAGGTATTCAAATGTTTGGGGATTGCTTCCTCCGAATCTGAATTTGGATTTTTCAAACTCAAAACGCCGAATCCAACGGCGGGTCCAAAGCAAAAAAGTATTTTTCAAAATGAAATCCACTGGGAGATTTGTGAGGTCGCCGAACTGGTATCTGATGTAAAATTTGCAAAACTCAGAATTGCGGATGCAATATTCCGGACGAAAATCCGAAAATACTTGGCTTTAAAAAAAGATATTTCGTAATTTTTTGAGGTCACTAAATAAAAATAAAATACGGCATACAAAAAATTCCAAATGGAACGTCTGTTAAGAGGGGAGATCCCTTTATAACGTAAAGAAGAGCGTATGGCCGTAAATGAACTCCGCGAGGAAGCTGAGGGTCTACTTTATGGCCCCGGAATTGCAGCTTAATCGGTCGGTCATTTAGTCACAGTATTTTTGAGTCTATAAACTTTTAACGCTTTTTTCTGAAAACCACTTTTTCGTGAACCCCGTGCAAGAAGATTAAAAAACTATCCGATCGATCATTTTGAAATTTGGCACACTTTTAGATAACATAATTGCCATCTATGTGAACCTAAAGTTCCTCGATAATAATTATTTTCAGCTACTTTTTCATTAAAAAGAATACTATAGAAAAAATTTCATAAAAAATAGAACATGTTTTCAAACACGTACCATTTTTCAAATTTTCACTTTTCTTTAGATTATTTAGGTTCACATAGAGCGTGTGGGTCTTAAAAATCTGAAACTCCTTGGCTCTGATGTTTCCGATCGATGCAACAAATGCTAGGTTGCACGCCGTGGAACAATTCAGGCGGCAACCGTACCTGAAGCAAGTGTCCTTGAGCCGACAATTTCGAATACAAAAAAAATTGGAAAATCACAAGAAATAATAGGTAATATGGACATGAAATTTTTATTACGTAGAATAAACAGTTTCGACACAAAAAATCTCAAAAATTCGCTTATTTTTGGCCGCTCAAATGGATCTCCCCTTGATTAATAAATACAAAAGTTCAAGTTGGTCGAACCTCCGAACTCGGGGTTTCTCAGTCACTGATGACGCTTTCGAACCCAGAATTAAAAAAATAATAAATGTCCAACCCAACATCGCGATCTACTCAAGTAAGCCTGATTGCATAATCAGAGATCTTTATACTGAGTTAGGTCACTAGACCTCAATACTAGTCACCCCCGCATACTGAATACCATTCAATTTTTTTTTTCATTCTAACTTTTCGTATTTTGGTCCGGCATGTTGAATTCGCCGTTTTAAATTCGAAAAATCTTATCTCAGTTCTTTCCCATTTCGAATTGAACGGCCCTAGAATTTTACACACCCAAAAATTGGTGTGGTTCTCAAAGAAGTAAATTCCACCAAACTTTCGGTGCCCCAAGACAACGAAGCGTTCATTCAATGTTCGTTAACCAAGATATTCAGGACGGACCCAATTGTCATAGTTAACCATTGTCTGGAAACCCACGACCCCGTCGTGTTCTCGCGTATCCGCGACTCTGGTAGTTTTGGAAAGCGAATTTGATACGAAAGGGGAGAGATATCGCGGACGAAAGCGCGTCTCGGTTTATGTGTGCGCCTCGGTGCATCTTCGGATAATTTATTGCCGCCACTTGTATACCCGCGACTGTAACCCCTACATACGATGGATTCAACGATTCCGCCGGTCATCGCTTATTCTCTACACGCGTATTACCCTGAGCATACATATATATATATATACACATATATATATATATCTGTACACTTGCAAATTTTATCGTCCTCACAGATATCGGACGCTTCCTGCACCACACATTGGTTCGGCTTTGTGCGATTTCGGTATTGTATATGGACCGTATATCGTACGCGTCTGCCGCGTATACAGGGTACGCCGTTTTAACAGCAACAGTCGGAGATCTCGAGATCAGGCCTAGAAAAAAAAGTCCAACAAAAGTTGCATGATTTTGGGGGAGGTGCTGGAGGCGTCGAGTTGAAACGAAAATCACTTTTAGTTTTTCAAAGGCGACCATGTATTTTTTTATTGCACGCAATCGCAGTTGGTTCGAAGATAAGTTCGACGAAAAAAAACATGTACCTAAATAGTGCCTGGCTTGAAAATTGCCAGAGCTGAAGCAGTTTAGAGCTGTCACAGCTCTGATGACTGAAAGATGACATCTTCGACTAGAAAAAAAAATCATAATTACCGATAATGAGAGAGTTCGAACGTTATATACAGGTTTGGCCTGGGCCTATACCTACAAGGAACATCCCTAAGGTGACACCTTTCGATTTTGTTGAAATTTGGATATGTTATAAAGCACCGAAAAGTAAGCGATACGTATTTTTTTTGTTATCGGCGGAAAAACGGTTTTAAGGGCTAAAACGTACCCTCAAAAATGGGGATGTTTTTCGTCGTTAACGTTTTAACGGTACGAGATATTAAAAAAGTTCAAATTGCTACAATGTTTATTTTTTTGTGCACCATACATTGGAGATGAGAACGATAACGTTATCGACGAAAAACGGAAAAACACCCCTATTTTCGAGGGTTCGTTTCACTCCTTAAAACCGTTTTTCCGCCGATAAAAAAAAAGGTATCGCTTAATTTTCGGTGCTTCATAACATATCCAAATTTGAACAAAATCGAAGGGTGTCACCTGAGGGATGTTCCTTGTTAGATGAGTGACGAGCAGCTTTGCCCTGGCTCAATGTGTAGCCGCCTGTATCGGCACAGTTTGCCCCCAGTTTCCCTGTGCCCTTCTGCAGTCTCGGCGAAACTGGAAATGCGAATTGATGGTACCGTAAAAATCCGCGAGTCCCCAAAAACGATCATCAGGAATTGATTCTCCATTCGGCTGAAATCGGCACACCCTGTACGAATATGTAAATATAGACATCCGCACGAATCGAAACGTATGCGAACGCGATGTATGCATGTGGACGAAAGTACACGAGTACACGTGAACATCGATGTACATAGGCACAAGTACACAGAGAGGATGTTTCCATGGCACACGTGGAAAGGGCCTCTTGGAAGGGTCGCATTGACATTCGGGTCATGTGGCAAAGAGCTGGTATGCCTGCACCGTGCTTACCAAGCACTGCAAATAAGACAGCTATACGCTTCCAACTGGCCTCCGAAAACCACCTCTGGCTTTTCCGGTCGAAAAAACAAGTCGCCGGTATATCCCTGTCCACCGAGTTACCGGAACTCACTGTATTTACACCTACACACACGTTTGCCCATGTAAGTTCCTCTCGATGATACGTGCAAGCCCGGCTTCGTCACCTTTACGGTCCTGAAAGTTCTGCCTTCCTCTATTGTCGTTGACAGCAGCCTTCCGGCCCTCGCGCCTTGATCACGCCTGAACGAAGCAGACGTGGCTGACAGCTGGTTTTACATTCATACGCGGCTATAGTGTGCGTGTAATTTGACAAGCGAGAGGGACGATTTCCATACTGTTGAAATTCGCCTCGTTGGAATGCAACGATTTTTTTTATCTTCAATTTTCCATTTCTTTATGCTGATCATTGAACAAAGTCTTCGTTTGAAATCGAGGCCGTAAATCTCTGCTGAGAATATGGAAAAGCGTTTGAAGGATTTTCATAGCATATATCGGCCAAAAAAATTGAGCAATTTGAAAGAATTAAGGGGGTTGGAGGGTTAGCCACAATACAAGGTTAAAATATATATATATATATATATATATATATATATATATATATATATATATATATATATATATATATATATATATATATATATATGATTTATGATTTATGTTTTTTTTGAATTTTTTGTTTATATTCGGGGGCTTGCAAAATACTAAATAAAGAAAACGGCTACGTACAACGATAGCTAGTGCAATTACGGAAATTTAACTTTCGATTTTTTTTTCATCTATAGTGGGCAATGGTTACTTTATTACTCGCACTGCAAAATGATTCGTTTCGAGAAATGTGAGAATCTTTTTGATTTGTTTTTACTTGTCAAATATCAAATATTGATAATTACCAGTGTTTGTAAAACGCCATTCTTTGGTAAACAACACATTCGATCCCAAACGTTTTGAGTCAAATTACGTTGCAATTATATATTACATTTAGGTACGTGTGTATCAATTATATATTACATTTAGGTACGTATTTAGGAAGCCAATTCACGAAAGCCCACTTTAAGGGGTCTTTTCACTTTAGACGCTAAAAGGGCTATTGTCATTCATTTTTTCGATACGTTTGTGATATAGATATTGATATAAAAGTTCTTACTCCTCATAAATACACTTTCGAAATACATAAAAAAATATTTTTATTTATTTAAATCATTATTTATAGACGAGAATGGTAGTTGAAAAAATGTTCTAAAGAAATGGTAGGTCTACGCTGTTGATGAAATCTCGGAGATGGATCATCCGAAACAAAAAAATTAAACGGTTTTAGGTTCAGTATGTTAATGGCTATACCGCATATCATACGATTTTTGATATATGCAAAATTACAAAATGGCGGACATTTTTCGAAAACAACAAACAAAAAGAAACGTGTTTTTTTCACCGGTTTTGGCAAAAAAAATTGGTAATTATCAAATGTTTTTAAAAAATCCTTGATATGCGCTGTAGCCATAGTTGTAAAGAAGATGTGGTTAAGATGTCATAAGAATCGGTTCGGTAGTTTCGAAGATTTTATCAACAAGCCGATGAAAAACGGCCGTAGGCCATAGTAACGGGTATAAAATCATGTGCGAATTTAACCATTTTTTTAGTATGGAAAAGTGATTCACTCAGAAAATTAATTACACATCTATTTAGTATGAATATCAAGCTGTTAGAAAACATATATTTTTTTTTCGATGTACAAAATTGCCGACTACTCGAAACTTCTCGAAACAGGTTTTTTCCAATTGGCGTGACAAATAACTTCAACAATTTTCACTCGATTTACTTCAAGTTTAAACGTTATGTTCCTAATTGCATTTTGCAGGGACGTACGTACGGAATTTCTGATTAATCGAAAACTTTTCATTTTATGAGCAGTTTTTAAGCAGTTATAACGAAATTTTTCACTGAAAATTCATCTCTTAAGTTCAAATGCCTACAACTTTTGAATATAACAATATTTTTTAAATTCCGTACGTACTTCTCTAGCTATTCTAATGTAGATTGACGAGAATTTTTGTTTGTTGTTCTAGGTTAAAAATTGTGGATGCTAAACGCCACGCCGCCGAGCACCTAAAAAAAAGAAAATAACAAAAGAAAATATTAGTAGTTGGCCATTTTGTACATCGAAAAAAAAATATATTTTTTCTAACAGCTTGATATTCATACTAAATAGATGTGTAATTAATCTTATGAGTGAATCACTTTTTCATTCGAAAAAAAAATCTAAAATTCTTACATAATTTTATACCCGTTACTGTGGCCTAAGGCCTTACAGTTTGTTTGGGTTACATAAATACCTTAAAAAAATCATTTTTAATATATTTCTAAAGTGTTTTTATTAAGTGTAACAACTTTTATATCAATATCTATAATATAATGCTATCAAAAAAATAATGAAAATAGCCTTTTTAGCGTCTAAAGTGAGAAGACCCCTTAATCTGAGAAAAAAACCGTTCATGCCCGACACGCACTCGATCACTCTTCTTGGTTGAAAACAGTCCATCGACTCGCCTGTGGAAAATTTCGTGCCTCGTTATTCAATTTGTACATCAAGATTCCCCAATGGAGCCAAATTTTCGGAACATTTCGATCAAACATGATTGGCCGTGTCGTCCACAATTATTCAAGCTCTGCCAATATCGCTGCTTAAAAAATAACTATTAGTTTGTTTTCTTCTTCTTTTTTCATTGTCAAAGCACGCCTTGCTTGTCGCTATCAATTGTACGCCGGAGCGATAAAGCACATGCCATTGTTCCCGTCCGCAAAAAAATTAATCGTCCCCTTAAATCTTCTCTTGCCTCGCGGGTCTAATAATGCACCGATGCACTCGCGGCGACGATCGATCTCTCGCGTCTCGCCCTTTCGCTCTCGCTCTCACCCACTCTTACGCGTTTTTTTCCTTCGTTCATCATCGATTTCGTTCTCGCACAGGATGCATTTGTCACCGGAGCATCGCATCTATCCTCTCTCGTATACACGCAGCTTGAAAATACCTTCGCTCGCTTTGAAATTGGTAAATTACCGCTGTCGCCGGACGCGACACATCGCGCTGCTCGCTTTACACCTGCTATTCCTTTCCACGTGCACGCGCGCAATTGCAATCAACGCGCGCGAACGTTGATGCGCGCCCTTCGAGCCGCGAGCACACCCTCGAACATTCATGACGACGGATTTGATTTTTGCCGAGATCCGAAGTCACGAGTTTTCGTATCACGTTGCACTGAGAGGACGGTCCATGGTATTTGCAACAAAAGCCCGTGGTAAAAGACGGGATAGTAAAATTCGTTACAGTTCATTGACACCGCAATCGTAATATGGTTAACACGACTATAAACAAAAAGTGCACCTAAGCATGCGATTCGGGTGGCGTGTTTGACTATCTATTATTCTCGAGATGATTATTTACTATTGTAAAAGGCTTGCCAATAGGGTAATTCCGGGGATTGGGGTAGAATGTCCATAAGTCGAATTTGAATATGAATAAGTCGAATATCAATAAGTGCCAATATCCATAAGTGAATATTCCTAACTGAATATCCATAAGTGAGTATAGAGTAGCAATGAGTGCCAGAAATAGCGGGAGGTAGAGGAAAAGTGAGCATAGAGGGAACCCAAACAAACCCAAACACCCTCACTTATCTCTACCTCCCGCCATTTCTGGCACTCATTTCTACTCTATACTCACTTATGGATATTCGAATTAAGGGGAGATATACACCTAGGAGCCGGAAAAAGGTCATTTTTGTGAATTTTTTCAAGGAAAACTATTTGAAATTTCGGATTGGGGTTTTAATTATCTAAAAGTATAAACATTCAAAAATATGGTTAATTTTCTTTATTTAAAAATATCAAAAATATACAAGGATATTGTATGATCCTTGGAGCGTCGTAAAAAATCTACGTATACGGTACCCATTGGCGTTTCTTAAAAAATCATCTGAAAAAAAAACCAAAAAGATTATTAAATTAGATACTATAATCTAGTACTTGTCATAGCCGATTTTGAAAATATCGATTTATGACAAAATGGCGGACGTTTGAACATAAATAGTGATTTTTGGGACAAAAATTAGTTATTATTTTGCCTATAAAACAAAAACTAAGTAACGGAAAAAAAATCCTATGACAAGTACTAGATATAGGTGTATAGAATAACCACAAAAAACCTCAAGGCAATCGGTTCGTTGGCTTTCGAGAAATGTTGGGTACTGATTTGAAAAACGTGGTTTTGAGAAAAACGCGTATGAAAATTTGGGAATGAATACATCATGAAATTTGTTAACTTACATGGAATCATCGATACCAGGCCCATAGGGTAGGTCTTCTACGGTCGACGGAATGTTCATAGCTTCTAAATCCTCGACCTCGACCATCTAGGTGTATATTTCTCCTTAAGGATATTCGACTTATGGATATTCGACTTATGGATATTCCTACTTATGGATATTCGACTTATGGATATTCGTACTCATTGATATTCGACTTCTGGATATTCACTGATGGATATTCGACGGAGTTGGCCATAAGGGAGACATGGCCAATAGAAATATTTCATAGAACCGCGCACTAGATTTCACCTGTTACTGTTTAATTCGCTTCGCGTCGTGCGCAGTTGTAAGTGTACGAGCAAAAGTTTGGCAAAAGTAAATGTTAAGTAAGTAAAATCCTTTTCAATTATTTTGTCCACAGCTATTTTTTTTAAGATTTCATGTCTCACATTGTGGTGATGTTATTTTGTAAAAATAATGGTTACTTTTGTATTTCTTGAATAGTTGACGAACAGTGCTTTGTTATGACCTCAAAATTTCGCATGTATTGTTTCTACTTGTTTACATTTTAGATGTGGCTATCTCTCTCGGGAGATTAGGAGAGATGGCCATGTACAGTCGGTGTATGATGGCCATAGTATTGGTTGTAATGTGTTCAAGTAATTGATTTTTTCTACATTTGTTTTAGATGCCTAATAAGTACAAGAGAAAAGCAATTGCTCTACGAGGGAACTGGACTCGAGAATCATTAAAAGCAGCTATTGGTACTGTAAAAAATGATGAATTGTTGGTTTGTACGGCCGCTAGGACCTACGAAATACCTAGGGAAACCTCAGAAAAACGATGTAAGAAGAATGACAAAAAATGTTGCGGAGGAAATTATTATGAAACTCGTCTCATCGAAGACTGGCTTCAGTGAATAGTATGCCATCTTTGGGTACACAAAAATAATAGTGATTTCGATTATACGTGTTCTAGATGTGGGCAAAAGAAAAAATTAAGAATCAAAACATAAAACCAAAGAGAAAACCGAGAGCATAATGCTGGGTAACTTGCCATCTCACCTCTACTCCTATAGCCATCACACCCAGATACTCTGAGAGAGATAGCCAATCGTGATTTTAAAAACATAGTAGTTTTCAGGTTGATCTAATAGGAGTTTGTTTCAATTTCGTAAATTATCTTGTAGTTAATTGTTCAAAGTTTCATTACAAATGAAGATACGTTAAGGCGGTCCTCTAGTTTCTCGGGTTGAAAAAATCGATTTTTTTTTCATAAATCACATCTACAACATGTGTAGAAAATGTGTGTCAAAGGATTTTTCGATATTCGAAGTAGTTCACAAGTTACGGCCCTGGAACGGAGCAGGTATACGGAGCAGGTATACTTTCAAACGCGTTTTTCTCGAAACACCATTTTTCGAAACGGTGACCACGATATTTCAGAAACTACTGCACCGATCTTGTTCAAATTTATACAGCATCTTTAATATGTTATAAGCCAGCGATTGAACTAGGATTATCATGATTGCTTCGATAGTTTTTTTTGTACGAGCGAAAAAATTAAGAAAAAATGAGTAAAAAATAGAATGTAATTTTCAAAAGTGTATAAAAAAGTCAATTTTTGTAATTTAGAATTCACTCTAGTTCAATCGCTAGTCTTAAATATGAAGATTAAAATGCCGTTTGGTTTTTTTATTTCAGATAAGCAGAACAGCCGCAATCTTGGTCACCGTCAAGCATCTCTTTTACTTGATGTCTTCCTGTCGGCCACTATAACTTTTATTCTATTATATATATTGACTTCAAAAAATTTGTAAAGCTTATTTAAATGTTAATAAAGATTATGCAAAAACAATGAGATTGATTATTTCGATGCTTTGCCCATAAAAAATTATTGAAAAAGCCGTCAAAAAACAGCCGAGAAACTAGAGGACCGCTTTAAGAAATTACCACGGGCTTAGCCTATAGATATGGTTAATTCAAGGCTACAACAATTCTGCGTACAAATACTAATGTTATATACTGTACGTTAAGTTTTGTTCAGTCAAACTTCTACTTTTCTTTTTTTACAATTCATATGGTGAACATTAAAAAATTTCGAGTAGAAATTGTTCGAAGATCTTATGAAAAGTGACTATTCGAAAAAAATATAGTAAAGTTTACTTGTAGCGAAGACGTAAATCATTTGCAGTTCGAGCAACCGCAGCTTAATAGTTTTGAGAACTACGCATGTCTCACAAACTGTTCAGGTGGTACTAGCAAATTGACTAGTCAACAGAACATCTCTAAATTATCGAATCTGAAAAAAGCACAATATAATGCATTTGGGTATAATAATCAACACGATACAGAAAACAATTATTTGAGAAGTGCATGTGATAACTGTTTGTATTATAGTTTGGTAAGTGAAGTAAAATCGCAATTAGATTTGACTTGAGTTGCCACAGGACGCCATTTTATAATTCTGGCAATATCCGTGGCAACGCTGTATTTCAGGTGCTTTCGATACATGTCAAGCATGTGTTTGTTTACTATATGTGTAATCGTGTGTTGTAGTGTATGTGTAATGTGCATACAGTAATAAGAGAAATGGCAGACGCGGCTAGCGAACGCAAAAATGAGTCGATTGAATCGATGATATCTGCTCGAAATGTCCCGTAACCTATATTTTTCATGGAACATACGTGACCGCGACAGTTTTCTTGTTATTCGTCGCTTTTCGCATAACTCTGATTTAATCGCGAACTATTATTATTTCCGTTCTAAAGTTCGATCCGCGCGGATTCCCTATAAGGTGCGGGTTAAATGCATTGATTTCGTGAATTAATTACGATTGTATTTAGCCGGTGAGGCCTCCAGAGTTTTCGCGGACGTCATTTGTTATGTCTCTAGTACAGCATACAAAAAAATCTTGACATGAGGGCCGAATTAAAATTCCGAAATTTGGATTCGCCGACGGTTTAAAATTCCTAATTTTAATGTTCCGAAATTACAAGGTTCGTCAAGATCATACCAGCGAAATTCTACACAGTTGACTGTAAATTATGTAGAAGGTATAACATTGTCTAGGCAAATTTCAAAATAGACGTAAAATCACTTCTTAATCAAAAAAAATTCTTCCAATAATTCGTCGATTTATTGAAAATTTTGAAACTTTTAAAACTTCCATAGCCGAATTATTTTGACGGTGTTCAGATTTTCGGAGTTTTGGTCTTTCGTGTGAAATTCTTTCGGAGTTTTGATCTTTCGGGGTAGTATATTTTCGGAGTTTTGAGCGTTCTGATCATTCAACGTTCGGAATTTCAAGCCGGCCCCGTTTAGATTTTCGGCGTTTTGGTCTTTCGGGTAAAATTCTTTCGGAGTTTCGATCTCTCGGAGTTTTGAGCGTTCTGATCAATCAAAGTTCGGAATTTCAACCCGGCCCCATATAGCATTGAAGAATAAACGTATGCTTGTATGATTGGTGGTTGCGGTCAACATATGTGCATAATTCATGCAACTGCTAAAATATCAATAAGCAGTGCTATACTTTTCACAGTAACTATGGCTATACAATATTATTGTCCTCTCAGGGTAATATAAAATGTAGTTAAAATATGGTTGAGAACACTATACATGTCTCTCAGTGTGGGAAAACAAAACGAATGTCAAAATTTCGGATGCTTTTGACGAAGAAAACGAGCATCGCCATAGTGGGCGAAAAGTTGCCCTCGAGGGATGCGCGAAAGGGCTTTTTGGTTTCGATTGCCGTGGGCGATTTGCCGATATCGATAGATCGATATTTGCCGATAGCATAGATAGAACAAAAATGAGACTCTTGATAGGAAATTCATATGGATACAGGAAAACCCTCGTGGGTATTGCGATTGCACGCGCGAGCATGTTTTCCAATAGAGCGACAGGATTCATCAGTCTCACCGTCATATACGTATATAGAGCAGCTTCGTTTCCAGTAACGCGTAATCTCATCGGACATGGAAATTAGCGGTGGTTTTCGCCACCCCCGCCGTCCTTCCTCTCTTACCCCTCGACCGCGCTCTCGGTCGCTGAGTGCAATGAGCACAGTGCATCGAATAAATTATCACCGAGTGGCTAATTACCGTGCCGTTTTATAACCCCGCGACTGTTTCCGGCAACGTACAAACTCAACAATGGCAAGCAACCCGAGCGAGGGATTAGTACGATCGTGGGCCGATTCGGCAAGTCCAATATATCCCGGAATTTGTCTCTTTTTGCGTGTACACAACAGACGCTCTTCGCGCTGAAAATATACGATAGAAAATACGAATTTCTTCCGACCTGCGAGTCCGCGGTATTGCCATTCGCCCACAGCGGGTCAACAAATTTTCCTCGTCGTTTCGCCCGCACGTGGACAATCGCGAAAACCCGCACGAACTCTCCAACGTGCTGGAAAGAGACATTTTTTGTAACCTGCTCGCGCGTCGCCAGTTTCGTGAAAAGTGTGATACATCGCGAGACAAACAAAAACAAATGACGTTAGTTTTGTTATTTTGATAAATTATCAGGACGTTGAATAAGTTCTCGCTGTTTTTCCAACAGCTTGTGTTACCATAACTGCGTGCGTGTAGTTTAAGGGATAACACCACTCTAGGGTTTTGGTAAAAAATTTTTTTTTTTGCGTCAAAAATACTTTGGGGTCATAAACACAATATGCAATTGGCCCTGTAGCGAAACATTTTCAACTTCTTTCAGGCGCTTCGTACAACTTGGAGGCCTTAGGCCACTCTAGAGGCCGAAAAAATACGCTTTTTGGGGATTTTTTTTTCATAAAAACTACAAAATAAATCGAGATTACGAAAAAGGGTGTTTATCGTGCATATCAGTAACTGTATACAAGAATTTTTTTTGAAGCGTTTAATTTCAAAATGGCGGCTGTGCAGCGTTTATCTCAAAACTGCATTTTTAAAGATGGCTGGAAACATAACTCAATTTTGAACCGATTCACTTGAAATGTTGAATATATCTTGAAAAATACATTGTCCATGGGAGTACGTAGGATTTTTTTAAATATTGCATAGTTCATTTGTTATTGACAATTATCTGACGATTTTTGAGGCAAATTTTTGGAAAGTGAAAAATTCCGTCAGATAATTGTTAATAACAAATAAACTAAGCAATATAAAAAAAAATCCTACGTACATCCATAGACAATGTATTTTTCAAGATATATTCAACATTTCAAGTGAATCGGTTGAAAATTGTCTGAGTTATGTTTCCGGCCAACTTAAAAAATGCAGTTTTGCGATAAATGCTGCACAGTCGCCATTTTGAAATTAATCGCTTCAAAAAATATATTGTATACAGTCACTGATATGTATGATAAACACCCTTCGTTGTAATCTCGATTTATTTTGTAGTTTTTCTGAAAAAAAATCCCGAAAAAGCCTATTTTTTCGGCCTCTAGAGTGGCCTAACCCCTTAAACGCGTTTTTCTCGAAACCACTTTGTTCAAACTTAAAGGACGGATTACTCGAACACCTTAGCATGGATCGATTTGAAAGTTTGATAGTACCTTCACAATTACATTCTCTATGGGAGTACGTAGCCGTTTTTTGATTAAATGTAAACTTTTTTTATACCCAATTTTCTGCTTATTAGTTGTGCAAAAAATCGATTTATTTCTTTCAAAGTGCGCCATTTTTTTTCAAAATTTGATGGAAAAAATCCCTACGTAGTCCCATAGCTAACAATATATAGATTATAATTTTTTTGGGTTTTGTTCCAGATCGTATACTTTACGAGAAAACCGTCCTCCCGTGAAGATTTTTGCAAAAAACACGTTTTTCAAGATTGGCTCTGTCGCCGCCATTTTGTATGAAAATTATAATAAATTTTTTTTTATACTTTATGTGTTAAATAAACCCTCTCACAAGAAATCCTATTCCTTTTTTTTATACTCCCAAAATAAATTGTGAAAGTTAGGCCTTATTTTCTGCCACTAGAGTGGTGTTATCCCAAGATGGTAGGTTGCATCTATAAGGACTACAAGCGAGCTTGAAATTCAGTGTAGGGTAGAGGAGGCTCACTTGATCATGATTTTGTTCTAAGCAGTATAGCTTCGAATTAACGAAGTGATAAATAATGATGTCTTTTAAAATAGATAGAATGTTTATTTGGCTATGTAACACCATAAAAAAACTGTAGTAAAAACGTTGCTTACTAGACTAAGCTTGCATAAATATCACAAAAGTCAAATGGCTCAGTTGACCCCACTAGGTGGGATTAAGTGAGCCACCCCACGGGGCTAGTCGAGCCAGTGGGATAATCAAGGTTTCTCTCACAAAAGAAACATAAAAAAGAAGAAGAAAGTGTACTTCTATCTAATTTGTTATCTTTTGCCGCTTTTCGGATACTTTCGCCGTTGATGACTCCTTCTGCGGCACGTTTCATCAGATCTTCAGAGACTATAGGTCGTTCAGTTTTTCTTTTGTACTTTCGCATCCTGAAAAAAAGAAATGGTTTTTGTACAAAGATTCATAGGTACATGGGGTGGGGTTTAAGCACCTGATTTTTAATGTAAATTGACTACAATCCAGTTCTCAAATATGCTACCACAACAAAAACGATACAACCAAACATCAACCTGCAACTGTGGGGTCTAATGAGCCATGCTCATTAGCTTGGTTTGGCTCAAATGACTCCTTCCCCATTTTTTCACTAATTGGACCAAGCCACCCTTAGACTATTAATATTAAATTACTTTAGATTCTGTTATCGTATAAAAACACTATTATCAAATCAAAATACACTTACTTGATTGCTGTAACACCACAAGCATGTGCTGGTGACCAAAAGATACGACAAACTGCTTTTCTTCACTTTTGGCGCGAAAATAGTAGCAACGTACGTGGCAGTCGAACCAACGCAACCGAGCCGCGTACCGTTCCCGCTTCTTTTGATATAGTATGGTCAAATGGTGATTTTGCTGAAAGTTTTGGGTAGAACGCTTTTTTTTTCGTTTCGTGGGGGGGGGGGGGGGCATGAGCGTGAAATTCAGTTTCCAGAACGTTAAGGGTGGTAAAACGGCCGCCATCTTGAGATTCAGCGTGTGATTAGTTTTTAAGTTATCTCCGTAATCATGAGGCTGACGAAAAAATTGTAGAGAGCTTTTTTTGTAGTTGATACCTAATTTTTCATATTTTTTTGTTTATAACTTTTTTATTATTGACATTAGCGCAAAAAGTTATAGGTAAAAGTTATGGATACTTCTATCAACTACAAAAAAGCTCTCCACAACATTTTTGTCAGCCTCACGGTTACGGAGATAAATAAAAAAAAATTAATTCACCCTCAATTTCAAGATGGCGGCCGTTCGAACACGCTTAACGTCCCAGAAACTGAGTTTTACACTCATGACCGACCCCCCCTACGAAATGAAAAAAAAATAGCGTTCTACCCACAATTTTCACGAGGCCTTTTTTGAAGCACCATTTGGCCATACTAACATCGCTCACTTTTTGCTAGGATGCACCGTCTGTGTGCTAGTGTGGGTGACGCAGGAGACTCCGCCGCTCAGAAGACCTCACTTTACCCTATGTCATTTCGCCGAAGTGTAAACAACTTTCTTTTTCATAGTCAAATTTCGTGCCAAAAAAAGAGTTTTTGCGGGGAATTTTACTGCACTACTTTATTAACAAAAAAATCTGCAGCTGAAGCATACAAAATTCCTGTTGAGACTTACGGCGACCATGCTCTGTCGCAAACAACATGCAGAGATTGGTTTAAACGCTTGAGGCCTTATATACGCGATTTCGCCGATTTTCGAAGGTACTTTTCTAGACGCGGTTAAAAAAAATGACGCATATGTTGACAATATTTTTTTACAGATCATCTATGTACATGGTTAAGTATATGTAAAAAAAAATCAGAAATATTAACAAATTGCGGAGATATAACATAATAAAGCAATGTACTTTTTTTGCGCGCGCGTTGATGGTGAAAGTTCTGGGTATCGATGTGGGTGTCTGAAAAAAATTAACATATTTATAATTTCATAACGAATGTATCTTCAATGTGAACCAACAATATTATTTTTAAAAAATTATTTTAATAAAAATTCGAAACTTAAAATTTGTTTACTCAATTTTCCGTCGGTATTTTATTTGTTATATTTTGTTGTGTCGTTGAAATATTTGTTTCTGTGCTTCACACGATAAGTGATAATACTAAGAATATGTTGTAAAAATTTCAAAACGATCTGAACCTTCAAGTTTTTCGTTCAAATTTCAAAACGATCTGAACCTTCAACCTTTTCGTTCAAGAGTTAGAACTTTCACAAGGTTCAAAAAAATGAATCGTGGAAAAACGGCTTTAAAGTTGGCGGTCGCGCGCGCGGCGCGGTATCTATCATAAATGCAATCTTACCTTATTTTTGGAATTTTTGGAATTTTTCAATTCTGTAAAGCTTAAAATATTCAATTGTTCAGGCTAATGAAATCAAAAATAATTTAAAAAAATTTTAATCTTGAAATTTTTGGCTTATCTTGAAGGCCTTAAAAAATAATGATTTTGATGTGTTGAATTGGAGGCATTACTTCATGAAGACTCATGCCAGACGCTAGCTGAACTTGTAGAATCATTAGGAGTTGATCAGACAACCGTTTCGAAACGTTTGAAACCATTAGAAATGATTCTTTTGGGGGGGCAAGATCATTTAGAAGGTAAAAAATTATCGTGTTTTCGTGATTTTTTTTCATGTAAAGAATATTCATGGAAATTTGTAACTTGGTGTTTTTTATTTTGATATTTTAAGTATGCAAAAATATTTTATTATTTTTTAAAAATGCAAATTGCCAGTCGTGTACATCGCTGTTCAGAGAATGTCGCTCAAAAAGTGTCCGCACTGCTGGAGTTCTCCCTCGCGCTGTAATTGTCTGAAACAAAAAAATCAAAATGATTCTTGAAGGTAACACCCATACGCTGTCGGTGAAGCAGGATTTTGGAAATATATGGAAAATTCACGAAAAGGCAGCTTAATAAAGTCAACTTTGTGATTCTTCATGAAATTTTTACTATAGTAGAAGGCAAAAGTACGTTTCATTGTTGGAATTAAAATATTATTTAGGTTCATCGACAAACTGATGGTACAAGGAACAACAAGGAACATGTGTGATGAATTCCGTAAAAATCGGTTAAATAGTTTTTGAGTAATCACTCTAGCAATTGGGAAAAATACAGTTTTGAGAAAAACGCGCTCAAAGTTTCAATAGGGGAAAACTTAATGATCATGATGTCTTACCGGCTAATACACGATTCCAGCGCCACACAGAACTCCTTCGGCTTCCGCGTAAAAACAATTTTCCTGCTGCTGCTGCTCTCTGCGGGCTTTCCGATCCGAAATTCAATAAACCGATATGTCAAAAGCGGATTCCAACACGCTTCATCAGAGCTCGCCCTAAAAAGTTTTTTGGCACTGGCACTCTGCCTTCCGTTATTTTCCGTATTACGATTAGTATGTTGGTTTCCAAAAAAATGTTCTCTTCCGCGAAGGTCCCTTAGGTGTTGCATGAGAACGTTTTCGGTACGCGGACATTTTGAGAAGCACTAAGTTCACAACTGGCCCAAGGTGAATTTTAAGGGGCTATACCAGTGTGAACGCTGAAAATTTGGGTGATTTTCGGGAATTTTTTGCAAGAAAAGTACGCAATTAAATGTTTCGAAAAATTAAGAATATATTTGGCTATATTTGACCTATATTACATAATTTTTCCATAGAAAAATATTGAGATCCAAGCGATTCATGCGCTGCCTTCGGAGTCGCAAAAAAAAAGTTCCTCCACTGCTGACATGATTTCGGCCGATTGAGTAGCTGAAACCGAATAAGGAAAAAATGTCGCTAAACTGGAAGGTATTTCCTGTACAATGACCTAGGATTTTAGAAAAATATGAAAATCTAATAAATGGCGTAGTTATGAAAAAAAGTCTGTTTTCTTGCCTATAAAATGCTCGTTTTTTTTTCAATGCCAAATCGTCAATTTTCATCTAATCGAAAATACCCTACGTCATTGTAGAGTAAATATATTCAAGAGTACTCAGTTCAAATTTCAAGTCAATCGGATAATTGCTCTTTGAGTTACAATGTCAGCAAATTTGAAAAATCTCATTTCGAGAAAAACGCGTTTAAAAATTTAACTATCGATTTTTGCAAGATAACATGATAGAGATACGGCCTTGAAATTTTTACAGGATATTCTTGAAAGCATAAATTGTCGAAAAAGGCAAAAAAATCGATTTTTTGAACGTGTCACACTGGTATAGCCCCTTAAAGCACCTGCGACGCTCCACATCGACAACGATGGGCCCAACCGCGTACGCCTACGAAACATAAAAGATCGGAGCAAGACGAAATATAGAAGGGTGCATGCACCGCCGTCCGCGGCCGCACACTTGCGTCTACCCAGCACGGGTGCTCCTTGAGTTTTTGCGCAAAATATCAGGCAATTCTTGGATTTTCGCTTTAAAAATTGGACGCAATATTCTCAAGACACTAAACTGTCGATTTATGGAAAGAAAAAAAAATGATGTTATTCAAATTTGTAAATTGTCTTCCCCCCTTAAATAAAGCATTAATGTTCACGAAAAAAAACAGCGAGGAATTATTCAACATACCAATATTTTCGACTTTCATGTATACGTGACGATGGTACGTGACGAACGCAACTGCGTCCCATCGAAATGAGGTGAAGAGTTGATAAAGGCACCCATTAGCGAAAGTCTTTGCGAGTCTCGGGGTTTACGTGCCTGCCTGATTTATACAGCACACGTCAAACTAGTCCACAAGTTTACAATATTCGATTATCGCGAGGCCATTACACGTCATCGCGTATATGAGTTATGCACGTGACTATGCAAACGCGATATCGACAGCTCTGGCTGAATCATCCCCCCATTAATAAATGTTCCGGATGCGTTCACGGATGCGGCTAAATAAAACGCTTTCCTCCCTTATTCACGTATCTGAAGTGGAATCCTGATTATCCGACCTGCGTATTACTTGCTACTGTTTTTTTCGAAACAACCTGACGAAAAATTACGAACAAATTCCGGGTAGGGATAGGAAATTCGAACGATCATTATTCAGATGGACCGAAATTTCGAATTCAGTAATGACAAACGTTCCAATATAGATAGATCAATCTTATGGTAGTCGAATCGAAATTGTGAATACAAAAATCTCGAAGTTGATTTATAGCGATAAAAAATATCATATATAACAAAATAATGAGAAATATAATATCGATTCGCGTGTATATGTACACCAAACAATTCGAGACGTCAAATCGTCGAATTGTAAATATTACAACAGTTTACAATTTCGAATTCATTAAAGCGAAGGACCAAAAAGTCGATCAGTTGAAATAGCGATGGGCCAAAATGGCGAACGGTCCGGAAAGCGAAAACTTGGGATCGAGCAATACTACTTACGCTTGAAAATGAAGATGGCAGATGGCGTTAGTGGTCAATCGGGTCAGGCAGCCATGCCATGCTCGCCATTTAGGTATTCGCCATTTCGGACCATCGATCATTTGCTTTTCTAAGATCTACACATTCGAAGTTTGTTGTCTCGATATATGGTTTTTTGCTATACACGGTATTACGAATATTAGATACTGACTTTTTTCTATTTCAGAGATATGAATGTTGTAGATTTTTCGAATTTGTATTTGTATGATTCGAACCGCAGACTATCTAAATATATGAGCTCTCGATCAAATAATCCTTTGGTATCATAGCTACTCGATTTCGTCATCGGTCAAAGGATAAAATTTCGAATAATTTAACCTTCATTATTTTGAGAGTTCATAATTCTGTCGTTTCGAAATCTTTGTCGTTCTATATTGTTCATTCGACATTTCGACCCCCACCCCACATTCCTTCATTGAGTCCAATCTTGCAATCCTTCGTTCCGCCAAACAATAAGTCTGTAAAATGATTTGAAAATATGTGCAGAGACTTTTTTTAAATCAAGTATGGTTTATTATCATAAATTCCGCGATGATCCTACTCATACCTGGTCCGCGGTTGGATCGAATCATCAAGTATCTACTATATATTCAATCCTTAGTGTATGTTTACCATTCTCACCCCTCTTTACCCAATCTTTCGGTGTATCAAAAGTTGAATTCTTCGGGTGGATGAAAATTGCGAAAATATGTTGCTGTATTACGGTATCGAAAGGGATTTGCATGGTACGTAGGAAGTTGACGCAGAAATTCGTGACCGGAATCTTTTATCGCCACTTATTTTTACAAAATACACATACGCACACACACACTCAGATATACATAGACCGGGTGGCCCATTTTTATCTTACACCTGATTTATTTCGAAAGGTCAAGTATTGAGTATAGTGAAACTTGGAGGGTTGAAAAAATTGTTTTTTAGTCCAAAATTCAAAAAATAGAAAGAGAAGATAACACGAGTAAAAAAATTCGCGAAGAAAGTACATACACAAAAGGGAAAACAATCATCTGCTTTTGGTTTTTCGCATGCTATTTCTACAAACGATAACTTTTTTGGCCCGATTAAAAAAAATACTCTTATTTATTTGTTTTATCTAGAAAAGTCTTCTTTTTAACCTTTAATGTTCAGGAAGCTTTATGAAAGAAGATCTTATACAGAATTTTCATACAAACCAATTCGAACATCTGACTTTGATAGCCTGCAGTGGTGTAAAAAAATGTACTACGCATATCGTGCCAATTAATTAAAAAAGTTGATTAGTTATCGTCAATTCATATCATTTGTATAAATGGCATGCGAAAAACCAAAAGCAGATGATTTTTTTTTTTCAAAAAATAACATAAAGCTCAAAATTTCGAAAACCGTGGGACTTTTACTAAAGTGAAATTCCAGCATATAGTAGGACATAATCTGACCTATCGACAGTTGCAGGACTATCCATTCAATATATATATATATATATATATATATATATATATATATATATATATATATATATATATATATATAAATCTATATTGTTGAAGACATAGATTTGTTTCACTGTATTCTCCTCCGTAATCTCTCGATACTCCACCCAGGATTGTGTTGAACAGCAAGCGGAAAATTTCGAGCACGTCTCGTTTGGTCAACTCGCCCGTGACCCACGCGCGATTTTCTCTGTTTGCTCGATGGAATATGCTATCGGAAATTCTCAAAGATTCTGGTTTTTCGAGGATCTATCGGCATACCGGATATATTCGTATCTTGCATCGGGAAAGCGAAGCAATCAAACCTTTCGAGTGCAATCATATCTCTTCCTTTCACAAATTGATTCGTTGCTGCTTGTTCGTTAATGCTATGTATACTGCGCGTATGCACGTCTTGATTTTCGAAATAATAAGCTCGAAAGGCGAGGCTCGTGGAATAGTCGACGAAGTATATATCTCCGTCTACTCGAACGATCGGGTGAACAATGTAAAAATGATGAGTAGAATATAAATAAGGGTGACATTCGAGATCGTGCATTATGGGGCTGCCTTATTTTTCTCCCACCATCCCTGTAATAGAAATAATATTCTCCTGCTCTCGGAAATAATGCAGTCTGTCATAATGCAGTCTGTCTCGGCGCATCCTTGATTTTTCCGCGGAAAAAAAGGTTTGTCGTCTGGTCGAAAGTAAAAAAAAATATGTAGGTTATAAGATTGAAGTTTGCATCGTTGGACTACAATGAAAGTTCTTTTATGCAGTCTCATTTTTATAATAAAAATGATTTTTTGCATACTTGGATAGAAACTCTTTAAACGAACACCTTCAAAAAAGATTTTAAGGATTTTTGTAGGCAAAATTTGCCAAAGGAAACTTAAGCAATGCAAAAAAAATGATTTTCATTGCACTCGAACGATGCAAACTTCAATCTCACGTTATAACTGACAGTAGTGGAGCGCTGCACATACGGGTGTTCTGACGATTTAAACTCCTCTAGCCGGTCATAAATCAATTTGTGAAACTTGACGCAGGTAAAAAAACCGGTTAGTGTTATTGTTAAATGACTGAAGAATAATAGGCAACCCTTCGCCGTCTCTCATCGGTTGCACCCGCGCCCTAGTTTCAGTCGGAACTTTATCATCGCCGCAAGTGTACGTATCTTTCTCGGCGTTCTAAGTTTGACTGTCTCTAAGGGCTTACATACACCTGGGTAGGTAAAAAAGATCTATTTTTCAAAAAGATGCTCATTCGAAAGTACTATACTTTGAGTGTCTCTCCTTATAATTTCATAAGAAAATTCGCAGTAATGACGAAGTTATAGCGTTTTGTAACTGATCGGGTGAGCAACGACTAATGGCCCGAGCAAACTTTAAAGGCGTTTTACTCGAAACAGTGTTTTCAAAATCGGTACGAGAAATATCTCCGCAACTACTGGACCGATCGGGATCAAGCTTTGCACAGTTATGCTTCACACAATAATCTAGTACTTATCGAGACGTTCTTTTGATACCTGGCATAGTTGTTTTTTGATCATAAATACTGAACAATTTTGAGTCGAAAAATCGCCCGTTTTATTCCAGTGAGTGCCATGACCTGAAAAAATGAAATTTTCAAATTCCGGCTCAATAAGTACTAGTTTTATCTATCTACTTCAAGAAACAAATATATTTTTTTTACATAAAAAATGGTAGAGGCACGTCTGGTATCGCAAACGCTGTCAACGAAAACACGTCCCATGAAAACGACTGTAACTGTTTTACCGTTTGAAATTGTTTAACCATATTTTCACACAATGTAGCTCAAATGTCATACTTTAAAATGTATATCATGGTTGTTCAATAAAATTCAGTTCTATGCACAAAAAAATTCTTAACCCTTGTCAGTCACACCTCCGGATTGTGACGTTGGGGGTGTAATCAACCCCACTTATTTTGGAGAGTGATAAATAATTGAAAAATTGAAAAAAATAATACTACAATGCATTTTCAACCCTTGTGTGTAAGACCATGCCGATTATTTTCAAGTCGTGTAATTTTTAATTTAAAAAAAATATCGATAAAAATTTTTTTTGGAAAACGGCAGGGATTGTTTCAACCCCCGATAACTGTTAAGGGTTAAACATTACCTTACTTCTAGCCGTCTCAGGTATATGTAAGCCCTTAAAACGTAAACATTTTTGTCAACAGCGGTTTCTTTGAAAATATTGTTATGGATTTAGATCGAGCGGGTAAGAACATATACTTTTGAAACATTTTGCTGTGTTATTTGTTAATGGAATATTGTTTTTTCGTCGTTTGAAAAAAAAACGGTTCAGTATATAACGGTCCCGATAATTATTTCAATTGTTATTGCAAGATGATGGTTTGTACAATATAATCATCATCGAATCAGCCGCCCTCAACTGCACTTTTCGAGTCAGGGGTGAACAACCATGATAGTGAAAAAAATAGAGAATTTATATTGAAAATTTAGATGCACGGCGCAACTGTCATAGAAAAGGCATGATTGCCAATTGGGTTGCTTTCAGAAGAAACCGCTGAGGCACGAAACAAACATTTTAGGCTGAACTTCGCGATAAAAATTTCCAAGGGCGGAGTGTAACGTTGATAATATAAACAGGTTATTACTAAATTCTGACCCACTGATCACTAGCATGAAAGCAACCCAAAAAAGTCAATGCCGTTCAAGAAGGATGCAATTAAAATGATGATTCTCACTGAACCTGACTCCGAAGGTGACTCAGATTCAGATTCGGAGGAGGTTCCTGAAGACACAGAAGAGTGCGCAGGATGAAGAAGAGCCATGGCACTCATCATCATCCTTAGTTCGCTATTGGGCGTTAATCAATTAAATTTTCAATCAATTAATTAGTTGATTAAAAAAGTAATTGCATTTAATTTAATTGCATGTTGCAATTCCTTTATTTCGATTAATCTATATTAATTGCAACTCGCAATTAAAACAATTGGAATGAACTTTTTTAATCGTTCTAAGAAACGCTTAGAACTAACAATTAACCTATTTAACTTTACAGATATCAGATAAAAAAGATTTAGATATTATTGTTGATTATTATATATATAATTACACATTTGTTCTGCGCCACTATACAATAATCAGTTTGAATTATTAGCTTTTAAACAAATACATTGAAAAGATTGAAAATTGATTAGTTTCGAATTGTGGAAAGTTACGATTAACAATTGGTTATTTTTTCATTACGACTACAGCAATTAACAATTAATTCATTGTTAATCGTGAGTTTTCGCAACTACAATTAATGAATTGTTAATTGTTATAGTCGTGATTAACAATTAATGTATTATTAATCTTTAGTTACCCTAGCAATTAAATTTTGCCCAACACTGTCTTAGTTATATAAATCATATTACGTTTAGTTTTAGTGAAAAATAAGAATAGAAAATAAGATAGAGAATCATTGCAAATTACAAAAAAACGAAAGATATAATTTTGACCGTCTAGATTGGCAAAATGCCCCTATGTGCGCCGGGTGGATTCGGCGTTTTCCTGCGTCACGCAGCTTTCCCCAGATCCAATACTCGGGTGGGAGACCACTAGGAGACGCTTAGGCTCTGCCGACTACCAAGCCTGAAACACACCTCAAACTATCAAATAGTCTCCCGTACCGAAGCGGGTTTTTCTCAGTTTCCCTGTGCCCCCGTGGAAGATTCAGTGGTCCAGGGAGGTCGCTCGAAAAATGGAAAATGTAGAATGACATTGGGTGAAAGTCGAAGGCCGTGGGTTCGTGAAAACCCAAAAGGGCATACGAAGGAACATTGGAAATAAATTACACGTGTAGATTGTAGAATGGGCCAGTTGGGATAAAATTCCATGTGTATAACGGAGGTATGAGACGTAAATTCCGGCGAATCGGTATTTCATGCAGAGACTGACATGTGCGATTTCATCGCACCGCTGTGTTTGCGGAGCCGGTGCATTTCGAAGGCAAATGCACCGCGGCTGTATACGGAAAGCTGAAACTTTTGGCTCGTCTCGTTATGAATACATGCGTACGAGCACGGTCCACACGCACATGGATACGAAGCTGTTTTATCGCGACCATGTATACGCCAACGATAAGGACGAGTCGATATTCCGTTTGCTCGACGGTATTTATGTGTATTCGCGATAAAACACAAATAGTGTAGATTTAGCTGGACATAATTCCCCGTCTTTGCCCGCATTGGTGCACTGGCAAGGATTTTTCTTTATTTTTTTAATACCCAACTCCCATGTATATTTTTGTCATTCATATTACGGAATTCACCGAATAGTTCTTTCGCTATGCGGAAAAATGGATAAATTCCATTTTCGTTAGGGTTCGTCGACAATTTTATTTTTCAGCCATGGTATACCGTAGAGCGGGGTTAAATTGACATTAAGAGTAACTTTTAAGAGTAACTTTGACAGTTTTTGGGCCTACTTCAAGAGAGCGCCCAAATACGGTTTAAATGTGTGCGCGCTGTTTTTCTATTGTTGCTCAAATTTGTTGTTCAAGTTTATTATAATGTTGCTAAAGTTGATTTTAATCTCAATTTTCATTATAAGACTGACTAAGTGCCTTTAATAATACCCTAGGTACTTGATATTTTTATGTGAAATGTTTCCTTAATAAAGATGACAATTTGATTGTAAAAAATCGTTGGTTTTCATTTAATTCCATGTATAATGCATCAAATATTAAGGCGAGATATACATTTACAGCGAGCAAAAAAATCGATTTCTTTCTTTTCCTTTAAAGGATAGAACTATATATGTAGAATATTTTCCCAAAGTTTCAAAGCGAAATTCGAAAACTTCAAACGTTACAGCCCGTCAACGCTGTGCCTCACCGCTCGGATTCAGAGCGGGCGTGAACTTCAAACGCGTTTTTCTCGTACTGCATTATCAAAATTGGCGTGCAGGATTACTCAAAAACTATTAAGCCGATTGGGTTGAAACTTGGTAGAAATATTGATAATATTGGCACCTTCTACTTGAGGAGAATTGTTTTTGTAAAATTGAAAAAAAATATACTTTTTTAATCCACATTTTACAGAAATGTTGCGTGAAATATTGATTTTTTTTGTCAATGCGTGCCATTTTCTTAAAGTTACATTTTCTTCATTTTAATTACCGTTATAGAGAAACTACACATGTTCTGACTGAAAAAATGTTAGATCTTTTTTGCAAATCAAAGTCTACGGGAAGCTAGACTGCACGCCGATTCGCAACTCCCGCGGCGACCGTGCTGTAACACTCTGCCACAGCTCCGTCATTTTGACGGTGAATTAATTTAAAAAAATTGTTTTGTATACTTAAATATACTATTAAATTATCCCTAAAGTTTGATAATTGTAGAATAATTATTTCTTAGTTAAAAAAATCCCTCAATATTGCCTATTTTTTTCCTGTCTAAATGTACATCTCGCCTTAAATTTTTCTACCAAAATGATGTCAAAGTTACCCTTGATCTTTGACATAAGTTGCATTTCAATGCCTTGTCAAAGAAACCCTACACTCAAGGTTACTTGGACACTTTTATAAAAAAATATAATATTGTGAGGCGTGGTGGGGCTTGACTTTCTTATATACTTGATAGCCAATGGACACATTAAAAAGGACAAAATTTACCTACAAAAAACTTCCAATATCTTTTCAAAGTAACCACACTTTACGGTACATTCATGTACACTATCATTGTATGTATTCGCTATCATTTTTTCCTTTACCTTGATTTTCGAGGACTTCACAAACAAATATGTATTTGAATCCACTCGACACGTCTTCGTTAGCTAGGATAATTTGAAAATAATTCTCGTACCATCACGTCGACTACTTTTATTGTTCCTCCGATAGGGGCTGCAGCAATTTTTCAAGAATTTACGCCGTGCGAACCGTGTTTGAGATGAGGTTATTCCGGAGTAACATTGAGCTTCCGAGATAACACTAAGTTATTGAAGACTTACACGGAGCTATTTTTTTATATCGGTTTTTGGTTTTTTAGAAGTTCTCAAAATATAACATTTTAAAAGGCGACTCTGGAAACTTCAGGTAGGTTCCGCGAACCGACGAACTTTTGCTCAAAATGACTTTTTCAAAATCGATGACCACGATATCTCAAAAATCACTGCCCCGATCAACTTTATATTTTACAAGCCTCTTTTACATGTAAAAAAAGCGGTGCTTGAGTGAAGGAATTTTTCTCGATGCATTTTTTGTATCGATAAAAATAGATCGTTTGTTCACCGAAAGTCACTTTCACTTTGAACCGCGGCCGGTTTGTTTCAAAGATCAATATTTCATTAAATCCTCCGTCCAAGCTCTTATTGTTAGGTAATTCCATATAGAAACTAAATCCGTTCGATTTTTTTATTTCGGATGATTTGTGTCCCAGCAGCAGTGGCTATCGCGAAAAACGTTTTTCAAACAGCGTTCGGAACCATTGCATCTACCAAATTGCAAAGGATAATCGAAATCATACTCTTCAATGTTAACAAAAAAAACATCGAAAACCTCCACACGTTTTCCTAAAAAAAATTCACGAAATTTCCTTTATTTCCGGCCACGAGCTAGGTGTAGCACGATAAGTTATTCATTGAAATATTCATCAAAATATGCCACCTCGTTATGGGGCCAACATTTTCGGCAATGACCACTGTAAATCGAAGGGTCGTAAAATTGTATCTCGTTGCAGCAGTGCTCGGATCGAGGCACGGATTTCCCGGCATGTTATTCGTGCCTTTGTCGATACAATTCAATAATTCACGACTAACAAGGAGCGTCACTTAAGGCGGGATATACATTTACAACGATCAAGAAATGGACTTTTTTTTTCTTTAAACGATAGAATACTTTCCCGAAGTTTCAAAGTGAAATTCGAAAAACTTCAAACGTTACAGCCCGTCAACGTTGTGCCTCACCCCCGGATTTGGAGCTGGCGTAAACTTCAAACGCATTTTTCTCAAAACTGCATTATCAAAATTGGCGTGCGGGATTACTCAAAAACTATTAAGCCGATTGACTTGAAACTTGGTAAATTATTGATAATATGCCCACCTTCTACTTGACGAGAATTGTTTTTGAAAAATTAGAAAAAAAAACTATTTTCTTAATCCGAATTTTACAGAAATGTTGCGTGAAATGTTGATTTTTTTTTGTAAATGCGTGCCATTCTCCTAAATTTGCATTTTCTTAATTTTAATTACCGTCAAATAGAAACTATATACGCGGCAACCTTGCTGTAACACTCTGCCACAGCTCCGTCATTTTCATGATAGATGAATTTAAGAAAATCGTTTTGTATGCTTAAATATACTATTAAAGTACACCTATAGTTTGCTAATTGTAGAATAATTATTTCTCACAAGGGGCGGACACCAATCAGGACCCACCGATTTCGCCCAAACGGCGTGGGTAGAATGAGGTAGGTCCCCACTTAACATTCCTAAAATATTTTTCAAATTATTGTAAATTTAAACTTAAAATATTGTAACATTATTTCTGATAATAAATAAAAAGCAGCGTACATAATTAATTCCAAGAATTTTCGAAATTTTTATTTCATTAAAAACTTCACCTAATTATATAAATTACCAGCAATTTAAATTCTTCAACAAATATTTAAACATTGTGAGAAATTAAAAAAATAATCATAAAAAAATTTGACAGTTGCAGCGAGAATCGAATCCAAGCCATCGGGGTGACAGGCAATGCGCTTGACTACTGACCAGGCAATGCGCTCAAGCTCCACTTCGTATGGCGCGCTCAGGATAAATATTTTAGGAACGTTAAGTGGCGAAATCGGTGGGTCCCGATTGGCGTCCTCCCCTGGTAGTTTAACAAATCTGTCAAAATTGCTTTATTATTTCCCATCTAGATGTATATCCTGCCTCAAGTGTCCGCCATCGGCTTTGTTTAAACTCATATATGCGATAAAGCATTGAAAACTATTAGACACTTATTTTTTTATACCGGCGGAAAATGAGTTTCAAGGGGGGAAACCACTCCTCAAAGAAACGCATGTCAAGGGGGTGATTTTGCAGTTTCACCTACAAGCAGTGCACCTGCATGAAACAAAAGCCAAAATTCTTCTAATGGAAAGCGATGCGATCCACTATAGAAGTGTTGAACAAAAAATCAATTAAGGGGTGACACGCCTTTCTTTAAGGGGTGGTTTCTCCCCTTAAAATCGTTTTTCCGATGAAAAAAAGATACGTGTCTAACAGTTTTGAATGCTTTGTCACATATATGAGTTTCACCTAAATCGAAGGCAGACAGTAAAGTGACGTACCTCGTAAGAGAATGCCGGGATTGACAAAAACGCACGGAGTACCGGATAGAAATTGTACTCGAAAGAGAACATTCGAATATCGAAACAATTGGGAGTAAGTACCCGCATAAAAATAAGGTCACGAAAGGAAAGAGAGAAAGAGAGAGAGAGAGAGAGAGAGAGAGAGAGAGAGAGAGGGAGAAGGGCGAGAGCTTTAAAAGAATCTCGATTGAATTGTCGCCTTTCTATTACCGACTCTACCGTGTATCGTAGGTGAATATATATATGTATATATGGGGCATTCTGTACCAATTCGACCTGGGTCTGACCCTCGACCCCTCAAATCTGGTTCCCGATTTTTCCTATCATTACTCTCACTCTATTAAGCAATTACAATTTTTTTCAGATTTTTCAAAATAAATGCGTCATGAATTTTTGAAAATTTTTTTTTGAACACCTCGATGGCCGTAATCGAAAAATCTGTAAAAATTCCCAAAAATACAGTGTCAGATATAAAAAATGTTGGTGTAAAATTCATAATGTCTGGGCTTTTGCTTCAACCCGTTTTTTAGCTTTTTCAGCAAAAAAAAATGAAAAAAATAAGAAGCAGAGGTCAATTTACTGTAGACTGTTTCTCGAAATTTTGTATGCATAATACCAGATTTTTTGAAAAATTTCTCCGATTTTTCTAAAGTGTATTTTGTAATTTTCGATTTTTTTTTATCATGGTTGACAAAAACCCTAATTAGGGGTTGAAGCAAAAGCCCAGACATTATGAATTTTACACCAACATTTTTTACATCTGACACTGAATTTTTGGGCATTTTTTTAGATTTTTCGATTACGGCCATCGAGGTGAAAAAAAAAAAATTAAAAATTCATGACGCGCTCAAATTTATTTTGAAAAATCTGAACAAATTGTCATTGCTTGATAGAGTGAGAGTAATGATAGGAAAAATCGGGAACCAGATTTGAGGAGTCGAGGGTCAGACTCAGGTCGAATTGGTATGGAATGCCCCATATACATGGACTCCATGTATATTGAAAATATATATACCGTCATAGAACTGATCGCCGATAGTGCTCACACACAAATATATATATATATATATATATATATATATATATATATATATATATATATATATATATATATTATATGCACATAATGTAGATAAAGTTTCGTGTCCTTTTTCCTGCAAGCTTCTATTTTTTTACCAGTTCTTCGCGAACTTTTTAATGAGAAATGCTCCGGAACGAGATATTCACCGGGCTTCGGCGGATTTTCCCAACGACCTGTGTACTTGCGCCCATTTGGAACAACGGACAGCCGGAATAGAGAGAAAAGTTCGCGGCGAGTGAAACGTGTTCTCCCGAATTTTAAGTGCTTTTATGGAAACTAGACATTCGCGCAGCTCCCGGCCGTTCAAATCCATCTTGGCCAACTCTCGCGAAGATTTGTCGTCGCATGAAAATATATAAATAAATCTCCTTTCCACTCAGGACGATGACGTAGGGTGCATAACGGCGTAGTTAAGCCCAAAAATTCGTTCTTTCGTGAGGATATTTTTGAGTCGATCACGGTGTAGTTGTCAAATGTCGCATATTCATTTTAACCATTTTTTTCTCTCAAATAATATTCCGTCAATTTAATACGCAATAAACGAAATAATTATTTGAACCAAAATAATCGGCGGTAGGTACAAGTTAACTTTTTCTAAACAAATTTATACAATTAGTTATGAATACACACACACACACACACACACACACACACACACACACATATATATATATATATATATATATATATACACATATATATATAATTAATCATTTATACAATTCATTGAATAACTAAAAATTGAATGCTAATATTATTTCAACAATTGAACAATTGAATGCTTATATTAATTGAATAATCGAAAATTGAATACCAATATTTACTGAAAAATTAAACATTGAATGCTAATATTAAGGGGTTACGGTACTGTGAAAATTTAAAAAAATCGATAGTCGCTTGAGGCAACTCAATTTGAAGAGGAAGGTCCAACATATGGTGCAGGAATCGCAGATTGAAGGAAAATGTATTATTACAACCATATAAACCTGCGAGTTGAACTTTCAACGCGTTTTTCTCGAAAAGATGTTTTTCAAAACAGTGTAGACCATTTTTCGACATTTAATGAACGGATTAACTGGAAATTTGCTACACTTATTCAGTGTAATAGCAGTTTAGTTTTAACAGACATTTTTCTTCCTGACGTTTTTTTTTTGTATTAGTTATTAACTACAATGATGCCATTTTTACTCGAAAAATCGAAAAAATATTACAAATACTTTTTTTTATTATTGAAACACAGCAATAAAAAAAGTCTCGGTCAAGTCTCAGCAAATATTATCTTTTTTACGAAAAAAAAGAGTTTTTTTTCTGTTTCGTATCAACCGGATAGCCAAAATCAAGTACACCGTTGAGTTCCTCACGTTCAAAGGCCCTTGACGAGATTGTTCATAACTTCTTCAATTATTAACTTTTCTAACTGAAATATGGTACACAATTTTGTTAATGTTCATACCAATAAATGTCCAAACGATTTTCCAATCATCCCACTCATGCCTTCGAAACTATTTTTTCAAATACCCCTGACTTTCGCGTCGTCACAGTAGCCCAACCCCTTAATTGAATAATTGAAAATTGAACGTTACGTTTACAACGCCTTAAAAAGTGCCACCAGTGCACTTTTTTATGTTCCTTCGATTGTGATCTACACGTAACGAGTTCGTAAATTCGAATAATAATCCCATACTCATTTGTGTGTGACTATTTATTGTTATTACCAATAACAGTTTGTAGTTGTAAGATAATTCAAAAAATAAAAATTGTCTGTGTGTCTATCCATAAAACGCGAATCATCGAAAAATCGCGTGTATTCATTGTAACGTCCATGTATTCCATGTACCTCGCCGTGTTTCCCACGTGAACGCTTCGACAATGAATAGCACGCAATATTCAATAGCTTTTTCAAACAATTCCACCCCGCTTGAACGGGTTTTCATTCTATAGCTCCCCATCATGTACAAGAGTTACCATAACGGCGTCGACGTGGATTTCAACGGGACACGCGTAAACTGAACAAAACTTTTCCTTTTATATCGCAAGTCTGATCAAACGACAAAAGGTCACGCGGCTGTTTCAACGATAATGACTTTTTTTTTCAAAGCCACCATGACATTTTGCCCGATAATCCAACATCCTCAACGATATAGAACGTGGCGTATTTTAAGCTCGTCTTACCGATCGCCGTCAATATCCCTAAGATTCTCGTCAACACTGTCAAGTGCGCCTCGTTCGGTCTCGAGAAACTTGGCATCCCACTGCTGTCCGACGAGACACCAAAATCCTTCGCGTGGGTGAGCATCGCAACGATTCAAGCCTCAAACATTACCGAACATTTCTCACTATGGTTTTCTTCAGATACACAATTATTGTTGGTGGAAAGAAAAACTTAACGCGCCCGAATGCTTCTTTGCTTTTTTTATGGATTCGAAGGTGTATTGTTATTATTACGAATTGTTATTATTAATCAAAATTCTTATGAAAGGTATTTATGCGAAGCTGCAACTTGACGCGTCCTTCGTTATGCCCCTTCGTATCACCGAACCTTAAGGGTGGACTGATACTACTGTAATGACATTTGATATTATTATCACTCTTATTATTATTATTATTGTTGTTAGAAAAAGAAACGTATAGCGATTTTTGTCTTTTTTAGTTTTTTGTATCGCCGAGCTTTAAGGGTTGCGCCACGTGGTGGACGCGTCACTCGATCGCGCGATACTGAGCGAATTGTTGAACCTGAGCTTTCGTTCTCTCGCAGCATCCCCCGTGTCTGGAGCTCGCTTCTGCGCTCGTCCGCATCTCCCTTTCGCTCATATACTCGGAGGATTAGAGTGTGCGAAACTATCGCACACCCGGTCGCGTTTCTTCGGACCCAAACCTCCACTTTATTACTTTGACCCCACCGCCAGTGATTTGAGACTTACGGGAATCTCCGTAACGACCATGAAGTCGTTCATGTGTATGTGTGTATATATATATAGAATGATCTTCAAAGCCAAATGTCTTGAAAATCACCGTTTTTGAAATTTTCGAAGACAATGTTGAGTATGGGGACAAAAGGGTGCTCCGAGGATGATATTCGAAGTCTAATTTGCCTTGTATATTTATAATGCCTTCAATATGTAAAATGCCTTCAAAATCACCTTTTCGCAAATTGATTTTTCACTTGTATATTTTTTGCTTATTAATAATTTGTCACGATGAATATGTCTGTGTACCTACCCAACGATTTTCAAGAATTTTAGTTTTCTTCATCTTTCTTGAATTATCTACTCAATGATTTCAAAGATTTTTATTCACCTTTACCTTTCATTATTTATCTACGCAATGATTTCAAAGAATTTAATCATCTTCATCTTTCTCCATTTATCTACTCAACCATTTTGATGAATTTTATTCAAGTTTATTTTTTGTAATTCATAAATGATGAATAAAAAACTCGTCTGGACTTTCCACCGTTCTCTCAATTTTTACTATATCTGATTGTTTTACGAAGGACTGCACTTAAAAAAAACCTATCGTTGATTTTGACAACGGCACGTTTTTTAAAATAGAAATCTCTACAAAAGTAGGCTCACATTGTTCTCAAGTGATTTTAAAGACATTTGGGCTTACACAATATTGAGTATGGGGACAAAAGGGTGCTCCGAGGATGATCTTCGAAGTCACACATCTATATATATATATATGTATGTGTGCGTGCGTGTGCGTGCGTGTGTGTGTGTGTGTGTGTGTGTGTGTGTGTGTGTGTGTGTGTGTGTGTGTGTGTGTGTGTGTGTGTGTGTGTGTGTGTGTGTGTGTGTATGTATGCGAACAGGTTATTTTGAAGACATTCGACTTCGAAGATCATCCTCGGAGCACCCTTTTGTCCCCATACTCAATATTGTGTAAGCCCGAATGTCTTTGAAATCCCTTTGAGATCAATGTGAGCTTACTTTTGTGGAGATCATTTAAAAAAACGTGCCGTTGTCAAAACCAACGATAGGTTTTTTTTTAATTGCAGTCCTTCGTAAAACAATCAGATATAGTAAAAATTGAGGGAACGGCGGAAAGTCCAGACGAATTTTTTATTCATCTATTATTAAGTGCAAAAAATAAAGTTGAATAAAATTCTTTAAAATCGTTAAGTATGTACATAGATATACTCATCGTGACAAATTATTAATAAACCAAAAATATTTATACAAGCGAAAAATCAGCTTGCAGATTTGGCTCATTCTGTTCTCGCAAAAAAATTTCGGACAACGCTGGGCAGTCCAACTTGTAGTGACTAAGTTTTTCAGCCACACGACGATGCTAATTGTAATATAAAGCATAAGAGTAGAAGTAGTTCTCGCGCGAATACTTCTGTCAACAGAGTTCTGAGTAAGTTTACTAAAATGTATAGTGGGTTAAAACAACACAGCTTGCATCGTTGCACTGCAACGAAATATTTTCTTTTTCCTTTATTTCTTTATTTGTATTATTTTGCTAAATCTTTTCTTCGTGCAAATTTCGTTTGTCCATCTTTAAGCCTTTGTTGACACACTTATATTCGGCCACGATTTTGACACTCTGGGTCAACTTGACCCGGACCTTTCATCTGCCATTAAGAACCCTTCGATCGGTTTTTATTGAAAAAATGAGGAATACACTTCAAACATTTCTTAATATGTCGGAATAATTGAAGATTTTCGATTTCGGGAAACTATTTTATTTCAAATTCGTCCGGGTCAAAAGGACCCAGTGAGTCAACGTTGACACAGGAAATTCAGAATAATATAATTTCAGTACCCTCGACGTGGTACCGCGATTTCTCCCCCGCCATGTAGCCCGTTAATATGTATATCGATCATCGATCGCGAACTTTCTTAAGGAGTGTGAAAAGCGACCAATATCCAAGGAGGTGGAAATCGTGGGTCGATACGCTCGGACCAATAGTCGACAGCGAATTAGATGGATCCCGGAAAAGAGGGAGAAAATGATCAAATAATTAACGCATCGCGAAGAGACGACACTCCCTGTTCCTGTGTGGTTGAGGATGGACGTCTTAGTCCACGTTAATTGTCTTATTTGTCTAATTTAATCATTGTGTGTTTTATTCAATTTACTGCGTCGAATGTTGCGAGCGTTGCGACCCCCGAGTGGCAACATTTTCGGCGAATCGAGTGTAACAGATTACGTATATTGAGAGCTGTCCGTCGACGAAGGATTATAAGGAAGCGTTTTTTTACCGAGAACCAAAGGAATTAAAATTACAAAACTCATCGAGTAAGTCTTTCTTCAATTATCCCTGCTTCGCATTTAACTCGGATTCTGGATCTCACGGATCTTCCAACGATTCTCTCCCTGTACAAAAGAGTCTTGCTCATGAATTTTGATTTTGCAAATTTACGTCAAACGAAACGAGTAGTTAGCCTCGCAAAAAGCTAGCTGGCGCCCAACTTTATCTAGTAAATAAAATTTATTGATCACCCAGAGCCCTACCAGCCGAGGGACCCCGGCCGCGGTAGGTGTAGGAAAGAAGAAAATAAAAATTTCCTGTCTCAACGTAGGGTTAAGAAAGATTCTTAAAAAAGTTTGAGTGAGTTTCGTGGCTCATTTTTTTGATCATTTTTTATCATTTTTTGCCCAAAGTGTATTATGAGCCGAATAATATTTGGGGTATTCCGAAGAATTCATTATCATTGTATTCCGACGACGCACACTTTAGTTCACAATTGGGGAACGGGTGAACAAAACCGGACTTGTCCACACTACGTTAAATTTTTTTTCCTGTTCTCCAAGCACATGTTTATTAGCTCCCGAAATATTTTTAATCAAATGTGGCTCTAAACACGTCAAAATTGATTATAAACTGTCTTTTTAAGCGAAAAAGCAGTTTTTAAGCACGAAAAAAAGGACGTAGTGAGGACAAGTTCAGTTTTGTTCGCCTGCTCCTCAATTCGAAGTCGACCCTTGCTCCATTCTATGCATTTCTACGCGCTTTTTGCGAGGTGCAACAAAAATTTCTGTTTTTGAAGTTTCACCCCCATGGAAATTTATGTATGTAAAATATATGCAGAAAATATATGCTACGTATATATATATATCGGTCGCATATATAGTGACGGAAAATAGAATAATACGTATATATTCAGTATATATGCACCAAATATATGACACATATATGACCCATATATTTTCGATATATTTTTCTGACCAAAACATATATGCTACGTATAAACACTATATACGATGCACATATGAGGCATATACGACGCATATATTTTCGATATATTTTAAATCTATTTTTTTGTGAGAAAAATATATCAAAAATGTATGCGTCATATATGTGTCATTTATGCGTCATATATGACGCATACATTTTTGATACATATTCCTGACAAAAAATATATGCTGTGTATGAACACTATTACAGTTAAACTTAATAAAACTCAAAACTTAAACTTAAAAAAACTTAACTTACAGTTAAAGTACGCTATTACATATAAACACTATATACAGATATGCTACGCATATCTGTATATATGTGGCATATATGTACCATTTATGCAGTATATATGTGGTATGTACGTAGTGTGTATGCAACATATATGCTAAATATATGTGGTATATATGCAGGGTAAATTCTACATATATCATTGATATATGATACATTGATATACAGTAATACCACGCATATACATCTCATACATAAAAACGTTACGAAAATTAGAATTTGGCACATATATGCAACATATATTTTCAATATATGGCATACATTTCACATATATTACAATTATTAATAAAATAAATTTGCAGTATATTTTTCGGTATATAAATTTCCATGGGGGCAAGGAGCTTCATCGTTCTTAAGTCGCGATATTTGATACCAAAGTTATCAACTTCTCATATATCGCCCGCAGCAACTGTATCATATGCTGACGCCAGTCCCGTTCTTCCAATATTACGACGAAGAGCGTGAATATATTTTCTTTAAAAAAAAATACCAGGGCGAGTGACTTTCATCCAGATGAGATGAAAAAAAAAGATTGGCCCTTTTGTTTTCGCAGTACATCCGCGAAGGGGATTAAATGATCACCAAGCTGCGTAAACTTGTGCGATCGTCACTCGGAAGAATAGTTTATAGACGGGTGTGTCCGCATAGACAATTCTTTCGTGTGCAACAGCGATCCGAGCATGAAACTCAATCAAAAGTTCAACGCGGAATGCTCCGCTGTCCCTATATTCAACCATGTGTCATAATAGAAACTTTGTTACAGTATGCACGAGAACTCCGTTACTATCTACGCAAGCCTCGCGAGCACAGCCGTCACAAATGTGACATTGTATTCAGGCGTTATCTAACTCCCCACACGTGATACATTATATCTTCTGATTCTTTAAGGGGTTACCCCCACTTGCGATTTTGAAAAAATCGATTTTTTTATTGCATTTTTTTGAAGTATAAGTATCTGAGAATGTCCTGAAAATTTCAAGTCGATCCGAACAAAATTGACTGAGATATGAGCGTTGAAAGAGAAGAATCCGCGTTGAAAGAGCGTTGAAAGAGAAACTTTAAACGCCTTTTTCTCAAAATGGCATTTCTGAAGTCGGTGACCAAGATTACTCGAACACTAATGAACCGATCTTCTTGAAATTTTGCAGGCTTATTTAATACATAAAAATGTAGTCTTTAATCATTCGATCTTTTTTTTCGAAAAAAAATGGCCGTTTTATAGCCAAAAAACGGCCGTTTTTTTTCGTTAAAATCGAACCATTAACTTTGACTGTCCGCTATTTTGTGAAAAATGAATATTTTTTAAAATCCTTCGATTAAAGACTAGTTTATACTTATATTTGACTAAATCCATCCGCATTTTTTTCTTCAGATGATCCACTTCGCCGCAATGTTGGTCACCGCAAACCGTGTATATAAAAACATTATTTCATTGACGGCCATTTGCCACTAAACAATGTAATATTTTTCAATAAAAAAATCACTGAAAGTTCTTCAAGATGTGTTCTTTAAGATGGTATATTGATCGATTAAAAAAGTTTTGTAGTTTTCTTTAAAAAAATTCATGAAAAAGGCCTTTTTTGCGCTACGAGTGGGGGTAACGCCTTAATGGAATTGTTGGGTGTGACTTTCTCCTTGTTCCATAATGTCCTTATTTTGATCGACCTTTGCTGTCTTTTTTTCAATTCTGCTCTATCTTTAAGGGGTTTGGCTACTCTAGAGCTCGAAAAAAAAGGCTTTCTGAGGATTTTTTTTGCAGAAAAACTACAAAATACATCGAGATTTCAAAAAAGGGTGTTTATCATACATATCAGTGACTGTATACAATAATTTTTTTGATGCGATTCATTTCAAAGTGGCGGCTGTGCAGCTTTTATCTCAAAACTGCATTTTTTAAGTTGGCCGGAAACGTAACTCAGATAATTTCCAACCGATTCACTCGAAATGTTGAATATATCTTGAAAAATACATTGTCTAAGTACGTAGGATTTTTTTTATATTGCATAGTTCATTTGTTATTAACAATTATCTGACGATTTTTTTGGCAAATTTTTGGGAAGTGAAAAATGGCTGGGTGCGTAATAACGTGTACGTGCGTATGGGTATACGTGTGGCATCGACGAACGGTATATCGAAATCTTACTTAGCGCCTAAAAGTGGAGAAAAGGGAAGTTCATTCCCGTTTTAAACGTTGAGTACCAGTTCATTTTACATTAAGCTCAAAGCTGATACCTTACTACCATTATCTCCCATCACTGTGAAGAGCAGAGGGAAAATAGGCTGAAAGTTTCGACTCGAGGCAACCTGCACGCTTCATGAGCGTGTACGTGTGTAGTGATTTTGTGTCCAAGTGCAGTAAAATAAATAACAAACGATAATTACAGTGGATTTTCAGTAATGTCATTTTTAACCCTCAACCCGTGAAGGTTTTTTCGGCACCCAAATTCCGTGAACCGGGGTCGTTTTCGGCTAGGCGCCGTCACACTTACATTTTTTGTCGAAAAAATCTGAAAAAATCATGGTTTATCTTTATACTTTCCTTTTAAAGCGAAAATAGATACATTTTTTTTATATAATTTTTTCTTCAACAAATGTGAAGCAATGCACGCGAAAAAGGTTTTTTTTAATGCAGCGGGCGTAAAAACTATGGGAAAAAGTTTGATAAACGGTTATTCAAATGACAAATGTTGTTCTTCAAGGAAAAAAATACTACAGTATCGTAGGAATAAACCAGATACCCTATTTTGCACCGGGAACATAGGCATATTTTTGGGAGGTTGAGACGAGGGAAAAATACTCAATGCCTTTGCAGGCGCAGTGCGCACGACCGGGTCGGCGGAATTTTTAATAGCCCTCCACCGACGCATCAGTTTCTCTAACAATACCTGAAGGGAGATACCTTTAGGCAAGAAAAAATTACTGGTTTTCGTAATTTTTTTTAAAAGGAATAGTAATTTATGCTACAAGTGCGGGAAACAACGAATTCCATCGCTCGTGAAGTTGCCGCATAAGGAATGCCGAAGGCGAGTACTGTAACCACGCGAGTACGAGTGAGAAATGCACCATAAGTCGAGGCGAATTCGGCAACTTACGCGCGATGTGATTCTTTTTTTTTCGCACATGGCCCATACATTATTTTTTGCAATGACTGTCTCGAAAGTGGGATTTGAGATTCAACAAAACCAATAACAATTATATTTAAATACGACTGTGATGAGTTGACGTTTCATATCACATGAATTTCGCTACATTCAAGTTTGTTCAATCGGCCCAAAATCGTGGATCAAAATACTATCAACCGTGAAAAAAAAAAATTTTTTGTAAATCAATGCGGTAAAGTGAGCTATAAATAGATTTGTTTCCCGAAAATCGCACTTTCGGGGTAGGCATTGCAACAACATTATTTCATCATTTTTAGGATTTAGAGTATATTTTGTTGCTATTTTTAGCTGTTAGGTGGTATTTTTTATTAATGTTTTGAAATGGCGGACGTATGGCACGGTCTTCTAAACTGCATTTTCGAAACTAGCCTTACGTATAGCTGAAAAACTAATCGACTTATTCTGATGAAATTTGGTATAAATCTTTCTCACCTTATTGTCTAAAGTATGACCCTACATTTTTTTGAAAACTTTAAATAAAAGTATTTTTATTGCAAAATGTAGTTATTTTATTCGGAAAATTCAATGTTTTCCTTCAAAGCGTACCATTTCGTTGATTTTCAACATTTCTCACTTTTTCTTGGTTCATATTCTGCGTATGAGTGTCGATGAAAGAAAATTTTTCGTTGGTCTTTTTTCAGATTAATCCCGCCGACGCCACGTGCCACGTCGTCTGACAATATCCGCCGTAAACCCGTTTAGAAGACCGTGCCATACCGCCGCCATTTTTAAAGATTAATTAACTTGATAAATACCATGTAACAGTCAAAAGTAGTAATAAAACATACATTAAGTATGAAAAATAGTGAAGAAATCTTTCCTCTAAATAAAATGAATTTCAGCAGTTTTTTCCTCGCCTAAAGGTATCTCGCCCTTAATACAAGGCTTCTATCTTCAAAACAAATTCAGAAGTTTCCACTGAAAATGATGATCTTCCATAGTTTCTGCAGCGAACATTGAACGGTTGTGTATGCTTCATTTATTGTTGGGAAAGACTAGCCGTTATTGAAGAAAATTAGGTCTTCGGTGACTCCGGATTCTTCAGGGAGGATTAATATCGTTGTATGCGAAATTAAATGCCTTAAACAACCTTACCCCACTCGATAGGGTACGTGATTGGCCTTTCTTTTTCATTTCCATCAATCCCGTACATAAAAAAGCAGAAGAGGAATAGTATTTACAAATTTATCGCCGTACATGACATCGCGTCAGCCCAAAGCGTTTGCCTGACCAATCATCTGTCTGTCAGTCGTAAAACTGTACGGGGGCTACGAAAAGGTGGCAGACGAGAATGAACGGACGGTCATAACGAAATTAATAAGGGCTTATAGTGGCCTAGCACCCTTGAAGGGGGGGAGACCCTTTTATAACGTAGAGAAGAGCTTATGGCTAAAAATGAACTCCGCAAGGAAGCTGAGGGAGTACCTTATGGACCCGCAGATTTATCGGTAGGTCATTCAGGCACAACATTTTTGAGACTTAAAACTTCAAACGCGTTTTCCTGAAAACCGTTTTTTCGTGAACCTCGTACAAAATAGTTCAAAAACTATTTCATCGATTATTTTGAAATTTTGCACATTTCTAGACAACATAATTACTGTCTGTGTAACCCTAAAGTTTCTCGAAAACTATTTTTTTAATCTACTTTTTCATTAACAAATACTGTAGGAAAAACTTTATGAAAAATTGAACATTTATTCAAGATCAAATTCGTATCATTGTTCGATTATCACCCTTTTCTGTGATTTCTTCAATTTTCTTGATTTTACCAATTAATGTGCTATTTACTTGTGCGATTTTTAAAATTGCAAACTCGTACCATTTTTCGAACTTTCACTTTCCTTTGATTTCTCGAATTTTCTTGATTTTACCAATTAATGTGCTATTTATATGTGCCATTTTTTGAATCGCAAACTCGTACCATTTTTCGAATTTTCACTTTTCTTCGATTTATTCAATTTTTTTATTTCAGCAATCAATGTGCTGTTTATTTGTGCGAATTTTTTAATCGCAATTCGCGTATTTATCTTTAAGCAAAATATATATTGGTACCTCACACGATGCGCAAGTACGAGAGGGATGGGCTGCAATAGTAATGCGATGATATGGGCCTTCCAAGTTTCTAAATCGCTCTTTGTTATGGGTAGACATGATTTTTGCGTTGCTTTGATCACAAGATAATTTTTTATTTCTAAAAATTGGCAACTATGCTTCTTTATCGCAACGGACAAGGGATAATCCTTGCTGGTTTAATATTCTTCTGTGCCAATAAACGGTATTTTCGCACGAGCCCAATGTATGTTTTCATACTTTACGCGCCTACGTCCGACAATTCCAACAAGTTTGGCATTTCGCGCACTTTACCGTGGTAGGGAACGTATGCCTTTTTGGCAAGTTGAGTAAAGCGTCACACAGTAGGAGAAAAGCCCAAAAACCTGGCCAAAACCTCAAATGACCTTTGACGGGAATGAAAATTGGCTTACAGGGGTTTTCAAGGTCGCTGATTACGAATCTGAAAGCCAAATTATCGTAAACAAAATGGCCGATCCAATATGGCTGACATGAATGTTAAAAAGTTGCCAGATGTCGACAAAAATTGGTATTTACGGGTTTTCAAGGTCGCTGATTACGAATCCGCAAGCCAAATTATCGTAAAAAAAATGGCCGATCCAATATGGCCGACATGAACGTTAAAAAGTTACCAGATGTTGACAAAAATTGGTATATACGGGTTTTCAAGGTCGCTGATTACCAATCCGATATCTATTGTTTATAACTTGCAACAAAGAGCTTACAGCAAATTGTTATAAACAAAATGGCCGAGTATCCTGCTAAATAGATAAATTAATATATTTAAAAAAATCATCATAATAAAATAAACGTGAACAGTGTATTCTACGCAATTATTATTTTTATTTCCAAAATACATACGGAACGTTTCAAAAATAGAAAATTTTATTCTTAATCAAAATCGTAATCGGAGTCGGAGTCGGAGTCAGAATCATTATCCGAGTTTGTATCTATTACAACTCCCGGCACGGCTTCAATCTCGGCGCAAAATTCGTCTGCTGCAGCAGTCACTTTAGGAGCGATCAACATCGCTACAGCTTCCGGCGACAAACTCTTCAGCTTCTTCTGTGGTAGTCTTCTGACACTTGAAATGTACGGATCAGAAGTAACTAAGAGCCGATGAAAAACATCTTCCATAGTTTTAACCCTGGAACTTTTTCGCGCAAAATCTTCTCGATATCGTTTGATGTCTTTGTTTCGAGCTTCCTGAGCATCTTCGGATAATTGGCCGATTGGTAATAGAGCATGAGTTATTATCAGTGTCTGTAGGTGCGGCAAAACATACCTGCTTGCTAAGCCATTCACCGTTATTCTTGAAAAATACACAGGATTTTCTGTGAGCTTGTTGCCACCTCGTTCTCATTTGATTGAAGAGTATCGAAAAAGTCTGTTTCGAGTCCTCAGGCACTACAACTGTACGTCCGGTGTCCTTGGAAATTTTTTCTACCATAAATTCGATCAAGGAAGCGAATTTATCGGATAAATGCTCGCTGATTATCAGAAATACTTCTTTCCTTGTCAGCACCAATTCTTTGTAACCGCATCCTGTAATAAAGACATAAAATTGTAGAAAATTGGTGTTAAAGGAAAAGATAAAATTTTCAATTAATACAAAAACTTGAACAATGTACATTATTTTACCAAATAAATAACCGCAATAATTGAAATAATTTTAAGAAAATTAGACAGAAAATATTGACATGGATTTGGTTAAAAGAAAGCTTTACTTACTATATAATATATATATATTCAAATATTTGATTCGAATGTTATAACATTTCATTCATATTTAAGAAATTTTTATATGGTTGATTTTAATATGTATATATATATATATGCATACGTATATATCATAATTAAATCACAGAAAATTTATATATATATATATATACACATACATATATATTAAAATAATTTATTTCAAGCGTATAACAGCCGTCTTGTCCGTTATGATGCTACTTCACCCATTCTCAGGTAGAGGCGCAGCGGCTGCTCAATAGTGCCGCGTGCACGCTCGGCTACCGCACGATGCGAAAAAAATCATAACGGACAAGACGCACGTTTTCCGCAGGTAACTCTTGTAAATTTCGAAAGCTTATACATTAAACTAAAGGCCGAGACTAGGAGCTTTGCAAAATGTGACAAAATATATAACTTTTCGGACCGTTGAAAATATAAGTTTTCAAAATTATTCAATTTTATTTATGCCGAAGGCTATACTACATTTCAATCATTTATAGATAAACTTTCGATTCAACCGATGTAAAAACATGTTCTACATACCTCCAGAAGTCGTATCCATGTTGCAGAATTGAAATTAAACCCGTCACTTTAAAGTTATGGGTTTTTGAAGTCAGCGTTATTTTCGTCTGTTCAGCGCGTGACACGTACACTCTTCACGAACACTCACTGCCAACTGACGCTGCGGCGCAGGTATACACTTAAAGGGCTTTCCCTTCCACAATAGAATGCAGTTACTAGTCCTCTACCTGAATGACTACTCAACTGACCCTATTTCGAAAATTTATTTTTTGGGGTTTTGGCCAGGTTTTTGGGCTTTTCTCCTACTGTGCGTCAGTCAAATGGTTCGTCGATTGACTTTATAGGTTCACATAGAGCGTGTGGGTCTTAGAAATCTAAAACTTCTTGGCGCTGATGTTTCAGATCAATGCACCATACGCTAGGCGGTACGCCGTGGAACAACTCAGACGGCAACCGTCTTCGAAGCAAGTGCTGTACAGCCGCCATTTTTAAATATCAAGAAAAGTTGTAAATTCAAATATGTAATAATATGTGAATGAAATTTTAATTATGCAGAAGAAATAGTTTCATCGAAAAAAAAAAACATCTTGAAATTTTGCTTTTCTTCGGCTGCCTAAAGAGATCTCCCCCCGTAAGAACCGGGCGACTTAAGGGGCTATTGCGACGGGATGAAAAAATCGTATTTTTATTTTTTGCATTTTCCAACTTTATTTCATCATAGAATTGATATCCAATTACTGGTAAAGTCGATTTTCACGTTGTCGAGTCAGTACAGCGATTCAAAGTAGAAGCGCTCGGTGTGCGCGCTCTAGTACGGCTACCCGCTGCGCGTCCCTGGCAGCTGATGGGAATTGGGAACAGCTGTTTTGAATTTATACCTCAGTATACACATATACACGTATACGTCTATACATTTATTGTCTAGTACCCAGGTAGGGAATCAAAACGCTGACGATGGAAACAAACTTGTGCGAGCCTTGTGCCACCGAGCCTGAGTGAGACAGACCTGGGCCAGGTTTCATTGCATCGTTTGGAGCAGCCTGGAACCAAGACTGGCTGCTTAGCCTAAACTCAGGGTTATTTCAAGCTTTATTCAGCCAGTGAATTTTAAGGCTAAAAAATCAAGGCTGGATGCAGGCTTGTTTCAGGTTGTGATAAAATAAAATAAATTTTAAATAATATTTTTTCTGTACTTTTATGAAAAAAGAATTAGCAATAAATTTGTCGGCTGCGAAGGCACGGAAAACGAAAGCGAAGGAGGCAGCTCAGGACATTTAAACATATTCTCTTATCGATATTTATGAGGTACACAAAAAAGTTTTTTTCTCGTCACATACACATTTCGTATATACTCACTCTCTGGGGTTTGCGTACACTCTGTGTATTACGTGTCCCATAAACAATAAATAAAATAAAGTATTGTGTTTAAAATATTTTATATATATTTTATAACAAATCATATAATGAATAATAAATATATATAATAAATAAAATAAATTCTTTACAAATTTATTAAATTTACCCCAATGTAGAATATAGAAAACTAAAAACAGGCCTCATATAGCCTCGAGAAGAGTTTGGGATAAGCCTGGTCATAAATGCTCGTGAAGGCTTCATTAAGGCTCGTTTTGAACCTTGTTGTTTCGTCGTTTCAGGCTTAGTACAGGCTTTTCTACCAGCCTTTGGTCAAGCCTGTGTGCAACAGCCTGAAACCGCGTTATCATTCAGGGGTTCAGCTAGGCCTGAAATCAGGCTGGTGCTCAGCCTGAATTAAAAAATGTGAACCTTGTTTCAGAGCCTGGCGAGCCCTTTTTCCATCGTCAATTCCTACCTGGGTAGTAGTCTCTCTTTTCACTGTGTGAGTAAAAGGACGCTTTTACCGCTTAGTATAGTATAGTATAGTAGAGTAAACTTTAAACGCGTTTTCCTCGAAACGACTTTTTTCACCTGACGTTGGTGATTTCGGAAAAACGGCTCAACCAATCGGGCTAAATTTTTTACTGCATATTCAGCATATGTATGGCTATCGCCCGAACTAGGATAATTAATTTGCGATTTTTTCAATTTTTTTTCGTGAATTAATTTTGTTCCCCAATTTCTCCATTTATTCAACAAAAAAATTATGAGAAATTTTAATTTACAAGAATTTTACGATTGGTACTGCAAAATGAATGTTTCGAACAGCAGCATGAATTTTTTCAGAACTTTTGGAGTGCATTAAGGGGGTGAAAAGACGGCAGGACGTGAAAGACCCTCGTTTACAGACGGAAGGTGCGGAAAAAACGATTGCAGACGAAGTGTTAAAAAATATTAATTTCAACTTATACTTTCGCCCGAATTATGACGGAAAAAACGTGTTCTTCGAACCGTTTTTGCAAAAAACTACGTCATTTAGTTATTTTGCAATATAAAATAATAATTCTAGTTCAAGCGATAGCGAAACTCATACAGATTAAGAATCTTTTTGAATGTTTTCGTTTCCGATTACCTGGAGAGCGCAAATCATCAACGCCAGCAACATAATTTTTTCATGCCTTTACACGATTATAAATTGTTAAATAAATATACATTTATACGCAAGAACAAAAAATTGTTCTCTATTCTGTCAGAGTCCCGACTGGAAATGTTGTTCCGGCAGCCGGATCACTGATCAGGCAGGTTTGAAGATACGGCCCGGAATACCGTAGAAGCGCCCGCCTGATCTGTGGTGGATATTTACTGGATCAGTGCATCCGGAGAACGGATGTAATAAAGACAAACTGATGTTTGTATGGTATGTCTGCCAGATCAGTAGTACCCAGATACCGATGTAAGGAGGCAGCATTAATCAAGCCCACATCAGACGACCCGCAACGCGTCTCTCACATAGCTCTGTTAAGGGGTTACCCTCACTTGCGATTTTGACAAAATCGATTTTTTTTATTGCATTTTTTGAAGTATAAGTATCTGAGAATATGTCCTGAAAATTTCAAGTCGATCCGAACAAAATTGACTGACATATGAGCGTTGAAAGAGAAGAATCCGCGTTGAAAGAGCGTTGAAAGAGAAACTTTAAACGCGTTTTTCTCAAAATGGCATTTCTGAAGTCGGTGACCAAGATTACTCGAACACTAATGAACCGATCTTCTTGAAATTTTGCAGGCTTATTTAATACATAAAAATGTAGTCTTTAATCGTTCGATTTTTGTTTCGAAAACAATGGTCGTTTTATAGCCAAAAAACGGCCGTTTTTTTTCGTTAAAATCGAACCATTAACTTTGACTGTCCGCCGTTTTGTGAAAAATGAATATTTTTTAAAATCCTTCGATTAAAGACTAGTTTATACTTATATTTGACTAAATCCATCCGCTTTTTTTTTCAGATGATCCACTTCGCCGCAATGTTGGTCACCGCAAACCGTGTATATAAAAACATTATTTCATTGACGGCCATTTGCCACTAAACAATGTAATATTTTTCAATAAAAAAATTACTGAAAGTTCTTCAAGATGTGTTCTTTAAGATGGTATATTGATCGATTAAAAAAGTTTTGTAGTTTTCTTTAAAAAAATTCATGAAAAAGGCCTTTTTTTGCGCTACAAGTGGGGGTAACGCCTTATAGCTACCTGTACAAGGCCTGATCGATTTTCCTTTTTCCATCCTTGCTCCGAGGTTGGCTAATCCAGTAGACATCCGGTGCCGATCCGCCATGCACTTCGAAGTGTATGTCTGATTTGCGCCGCATGTCTACAGGATAACCTTATTCGGGGCCATCAAAGTAAACAACTGAGTTGCTGCGTCCATAATTTCGGCAAGATTCTAATAAAAGTAATATGGTGTCCATACCGACGCCGTCATCATCAAATCAAGATACAAAGAACGAATAAAAATAAATTTGAAGATCGCAACGCTTTTTTTCTTCCCTTTTAATTCGTTTATTTTTATCATCATCAAAAGGTAATCAATCAAATCTATAAAATTAAACTTTACCCGCACAACTTAAAAAATTGTTTTTATAAAATCATCATCAGAAGTCTTTTTTGCAGATTCCGGTCGCAACACTTTAATAAGAATGTGCAAAAACGTGTGAGTTATTTTCACAGCCTAAATAGGCAGAAAAAATCCGGTAAAAAAAGAATTATTGTTGCATTGCAGCGATGTAATCTTCAACCCCATGAATAAAATTATTGGCGTTCTTTAGAATATAATTAGAATAATAAAGATATGCAAAGAAAAACTGAAGGTGTTGGAATGACAAGTGTTGGAATGGCTAAATAGGTAGCGCGCTCAGCTCTAGAATTACAAGACGTAGGTTCAATTACGAAGGAAGGTAAAAAACTTCGAGGCAGGGTACGTTTTATTCCAATTATCATACAGGCAGGATCATAAATAACGTCACATGGAAACAAAAAATACTACCAGCATTTTTTATTCGTAATTTTTGGATTTTTGTTTCATTTCAGGCATAGATACGGCAACCGGATCAGAGCCTGAAAAGGTATACGGATCAGTTACGTTACCGGCATCCGCGTCACGGCCGGATTCAAAAAAGCGTTTCACGCCCGGTAAAGCTCTGATCCGGCGGCCTGTACGTTGCCGTAGTACGGAATACGGTATGCTGGATGCAGCTCTAGTCTGCCCCGTGGCAACATTTCTAGTCGGAAGTGTACCATTAAGCGAAAAAAAAGGTTGTACCCATACATACAAAAGTGGTCAACAAAAAAAATATTAAAAATATCTTGCTTTTTTAGCCGTCACAGTAGAATAGCCCCTTAAAACAAACCAACCAACATCAAGACGATCCCCCAGGTTCGAGCTCTTCCTCGTTCGTAATTTTTTCTACGTGACTTCGCAGCTGTCCGCTCGTCATTGGATCGTACTCGTACATACTGTACTTGGTGCGAGCGAATTTGGCAACCGCGGCCAAAGTTTCCTCGCAAGCCTCGAAATCCTCGACCTGCACGATATAATCGACCAGGAGTACGATCTCACCGTTACGTTTAGCCAATGTACCGTATACCCTGACCGCGTCCCACGCATTCTGTAACAAGCGCGACGTGTTTACTCGAGTTTCAAGAGGCCCGCGAAGGGTGACCGGGAGACCTCGACGGGGTGGTGACGCGATGGATGGAATGCGAGGGTAGACATGGCTAGAACTGGCAGAAGGGCGGAGGGTAGGATAGCGAGATTCGGGTATACCGGAACTCGAAGGCGGATAATGTAATTACAGTTGGAAGTCTCGTATCGATTTTATACACGTACTCGTAAACCACGACAAACACCGTCCGCCCCGATCGGATAAGCGTACTCGGTACATAAATGCCCGATTGCCAATTTGAGCGAACTCCTTGGATTCTCGATCGTCGTCGAGCGCAATAAAGCTGTGCTTGGGCCAACCGGCTCTAGAACCCCAATAGTCTCGATTTCCTTGATGCAGTCCTCCGCGTAATCGTCGAGTCTCGTGTACGCCGGGATGTTCCCTAGGGGCATTGGTATATAGGTACTTCCGATGTCTAAAAAATTTGGCTGACAACTCAGTCTCTTCGTCCACACGGGGGTGTCGCGATCGACCATAGGGGTGCTGAAAATACGAACGTCCGAATGATGGTCAACATGTTATTGCGCGGACCCAGAGGCGGGATGGCAGATGGGTACTCCTTTCAGGGAGGGCCGCTTTTCACGGGGTCATAAGCAGGGTTCTTCTGAACCATTGGTAAATTACAGTGGCGCTTAAGGATATGCATGTAAATGATGAAGAAAAAGAATGAAGTTTAAGGTAGTTCCTCTGCGAAAATCTCAACCAAAAGTTTACATACCATGTTCATGTTTAAAAGATTGATAATTGGTTTAATTAGTAATGAATAAAATTGAGAACTACGCAATATTGACTCGGTACTAGTAGACAATACGATGGATATCATTTATTGCCGTAAAATATATTTTGTATTGTGTTTTTGATCGACCATTGCCAGTAAACTTTTGCCGGGACTGTCCAGGCTTTGCCCCAATTGTTTTTGTTCCAGGCTTTGCCAGGCTTTGCACCAAAATTGTGAAGGCTTCTCATGGTTATATCTTGGAAACTAGATGGAGAATGATTCTCATTTTTTTCACATTATTCGTGATATCCTACTGTAGCTTATCCTCGTTTTTTATCAATTTCTTAATTTTAGTTTTGACGGTAGAATTAATGATGCTCTGTTTGCCCATCATAGCGCATTTGTTACGTGTAAACCAAGCCAACTTTAAGTGTAAATATCTCAGGTTTGGGGTGGTCAAACTTATTCAAATTGCACAGATGTTTGGATAATATATTAAATAACGTATATGTCAAATTTCAACCATTTCTTAATTCAACTCTTCTGTGGAGGTACTACCTTAAAGAAAAAAAAAGAAATCGATTTTTCGATCGTTGTGAATGTACATCCCGCCTTAATGGTGCGTTCAATTGTTTTCTTGAGCGCCGGAATGGTCTGTGGATCATTGGCATACACTTTTCCTTTCAGAAAACCCCAAAGAAAGAAGTCCAATGGCGTCAAATCGCTCGATATTGGTGGCCAATTCACATCGCCGTATCGCGAGATAACACGACCATGAAACTTGTCTGCAATAACTGCATTGTTTCTGTGTATTTTTACTATTTCTATGCTTTGCTCGATCGTGCAATTCTCACTGACTAAACCTCAATACTTTCCGATGTCAATTGTCAAATATTAGTACTCTATGTTCGCCACAAAAAAAAATGGCGCGTAATTTAAAATTTCAGATCATTTCGAAACACTTTTTATTTATCTAGATGTTAAAAACAAATTATTAGTTTCTTGTTGTCGAAAATCGAACTATTGTTACATCATGTCATTTTCAGAATCTTCGAAATTCCAAGAAGGATCTAGTTCTACGAAAGTTTCATCATTGTGCTGAAAGAAATTTTTTATATTTTTCATTTCGGATCACCCTGAAGGCCTAGAAGCAACTACACCGATTGGCTATGCAGAAAACGTTGGCACTTCGTTTAAATAATAAGTTCCTTGTATATAAATATTCTGCGTAGGAAAAAATACTCAAATGTAGCAACATTATATACTAATCATGCGTAAAATCCCGACCTCGGCATCACAATACTCTCATCAGAGAAAACTATTGAAAATCGACCTGTTTTATGGCGTGGAAGTTTGCATCGTTGGAACGCAACGAAAATTAATTCTTTCTAATTGCAATTTTTTTGCCGATTTAGGCTTTTAAAATTATTCAAACGTTTTTACGTATTCTTATTAGAAATTTACAACCTCAATTTGCAAAAGAAGTCTTCCGATAATGATAAAAATCAAGAAATGGAAAATTGAAGAGAACTTTAAGGGGCTCTGCCAGTGTGACACTTTACAAAAATTGATTTTTTCTTGCCTTTCTTCTTTGCCATTGTATGGGCCAGGTATAGCTGATTAGAAGTTTTTATGGTAAATATCATTTTACCTTGCAAAAAACGATAGTTAAATCTTTAAGCGCGTTTTTCTCGAAATGAGATTTTTTTATTTGCTGACATTGTAACTTAAAGAGCAATTATCCGATAGACTTGAAATTTGAACTGAGTACTCTTGAGTATATTTACTCTACAATTACGTAGGATATTTTTGATTGGATGAAAATGGACGATTTGGCATGGAAAAAAACGACCATTTTATAGTCAAGAAAACGGACTTTTTTTCATGACCTCGCCATTTTGTTAGATTTTGATATTTTTCGAAAACCCTACGTCATTGTACAGAAAATACCTTCCAGTTTAACGAAATTTTTACCTTTTTCGGTTTCTGCTACTCAATCGGCTGGAATCATGTCAGCAGTGGAGGAACTTTTTTTTGACGCCTCCGAACGTAGCGCATAAGTCGCTTGGATCTCAATATCGTTCTATGAAAAAATTATGTAATATAGGTCAAATATACCCAAATATATTCTCAATTTTCCGAAACATTTAATTGAGTACTTTTCTTCCGAAAAATTCCCGAAAATCACCCAAATTTTCAGCGTTCATACTGGTATAGCCCCTTAACGTCATCCTGTATTTTGCTGTCTCTAACTACAGAATTCCGTACGATTTTATCCCTGAAATCCCTGGATCACGTTACTGCCTTAAACCAGTCGACTGTTTGAGAGAAAAGGGAGGAAGAAAAGGGAGAGAAAGCCGTCGCAAATATTGCACATCGAACAATTTATGACGTTGTTTTTTCTTCGTCTTATACATTCGCATTATTACAAAAATACATGGTACAACTGTACACGCGTCGAGGCGAACTATTGTCGCACTCGTAACAATGATTATACATTCGACAGGGTCGTAAAAACACATGGCCTAGCCGGATTACGAGATACCACACAACGTGTATGAATCGTTCAAAAATATCATATCGTAGACACTGGAGGTAGAGACGATTCTTTTGCAACAAATAACACTCTTGAACCGCCGAACCACGAGAGAGAACTGTCTTTTTTATTATTTAAAAAATATATATATATATGTACCTACAGCTAAAACCCGATCGGTCCAGACGGAGCTGGTTTGGGTATGTTTGGGTTTGGTTGAGTTCGGTTGGGCTTGATTGCTTCGATTTGATTGTTTGCGTTTGTCTGTTCTTTGGGTTGGAAACTGGTTCTGACTTAGCTCAACGGATTCTAGCACAATATACGTGTGCGTGTGTGTGTGAGCATACATACATGACGTTGAAGTTTGCATCGTTGGAATGCAACAAAAGGTCTTTTTTTTCTTCATTTTCATCATGATTTCTAATGTTTTGTCCACATTAAGCTCGTGGGTCTCTAGTGAAGGTAAGAAAAACCGTCTAGTGGTTTTCGTACCCCCTCAAAAGGCAGAGAAGCTGTGAGCAGTCGAAAAAAAATTGACTTTCGTTGCGTGCCAACGATACAAACTTGATGTATATACATGATGCAGTTAAAACCGAATCTGCCCAGTCGATACTAGTTTGAGTGTATTTGGGTTTGTTCGAGTTTCACTGTTTTAATTGCATTGTTGCCAATCATTCGTTCGTTGTTTGATTCTGAGCTGGTTTACGACGTTGAAGTCTCCGTCGTTGGAATGCAACGGAGATTCTTTTTTATCTTTTGATTTCCTCATTTTCATTATCATCCAAAATTTGTCCTTGCATATTTAAGCTGAAGATCTTTAAGGAGTTTCGATACCAAAATCGAAATGGTTATAGACGATTGAAATTCATATAACTGGGAGATTAATTTAGGATGCATTAACTGTCCAAAAATGAATCTTTTTCGCCACATAGTTTCGGATATTTTTAAGGTTCAAGTTCAGTTTTGTTTGAGTATTATTAATGAACCAAGTGGAGAAACCGCTTAATTTTTTAACAGGACGTTCCTGACACTGATCGCAGTTTGTTCAGTTTTTTAAATTTCAATCGAAGCATTCTTTTAACCCCTACAGACCTATAACTAGTGTTTACGAAGTGCCACGTGTATTACCAAATTGATGAAGGTTCACGTTGAACCGTCATGGCACGCGGCATTTCCTAAACACTAGTCATAGGGCTGTAGAGGTTAAAATAATGCTTCGATTTAAATTTAAAAAAAAATGAACAAACTTGGATTAGTGTCAGGAATGTCGTGTTAAAAAATTAAGGGATTTCTCCACTTGGTTCATTAATAATACTCGAACAAAACTCAACTTGAACCTTCAAAATCTCCAAAAGTATGTGGTGAAACGGATTAATTTTTGGGCAGTTAATGCATCCTAAATTAATCTCTCGGTGATATGAATTTCAATCGTCTACAACCATTTCGATTTAGGTATCGAAACTCCTTAATGAGGATCCTGAAAAACTTTTAAGTGATTTTAAAGGTCTGAATGTGCCAAAATAAAATTTAGCTACGAAACTTTCGTTGCGTTCCAACGATGCAAACTACAGTATCATGCTAATTTTTACTAGGACGAACCGAGTCTAGCACGATATGACGATGTTGAAGTTTGCGTCGTTGGAACAAAAGTTCATCTGTGTATTTTAATTTTTTAATTTTTACTGTTATGCGAAATCCGTTTTTTACATATTTATGTTGTAGAGCTCTGAGTAGGTGACGTAAAATAAAATAAGAGATTTTTGTAGGTAAAATTTGCGGAAAAAAATATAAATAAATTCACAAGTATCTATTTTCATTGCATCCCAACGATTCAAACTTCAATCTTGGGAAGTTTGCACCGTTGGAATACAACGAAAATTCTTATATGATTTTTTAAATTCCTCATCTTCATTGTCTTCCAAAATGTTTTCTTACATTTTCAGACTGTAGATCTCTAATTAGAATTCTGAAAAATATTTGAGGAATTTTGGACGGCTAAGTACCCAAAAAGTGGGGTACGAAACTTTCGTTGCGTTCCACCGATGCAAACTTCAATATCATCCACTATATACGTACGCACACACAGTTAAAGCCCAATTTGCCTAGAAAAGCTAGTTTTAATGTTTGGATTTGTTGGGATTTAGTCGTTGTGGTTTATTTGTCGAGTCCGAAACTAATTTTGTCCGAAATGAACGAGTTCTAGTGTGTATATATATTATTCGGTGGTGCGCGCACAGATACCTGCAAATATTGCTATTTGTGAAACATGAACGTTAGACACGAACGCGTGCACTTGTTTCCTTTTTCATTCCATATATCGCAGAATTATCACATTGCGAATTGGATTGCGGGACAGTCATTTCATTTTTTTTTGCACTTTCATTTTTACTTTATCAATTTATTATTGTCTATCGTTTCGCACAGCTCGAGCTTTATTGCGGGCGTTCTTTAAATTCCTGGGACTACACTCCCAGCCGCCGGTCTTTGGAGGATTTTTCTTCGGCGATCGCGTGACGATTTGCTTTCCCTGAATCTCTAGACCCTCGAGGCTGTTGTTTCGCCGATTGGCAGCCGCCGATGTCGCTGGCTTGGCAGGTCGCAGAATCGGACTCAGGGAATTCCTATTTCTGTGAGGCAGAGCTGCCATCGAGTCGATCGACGAGCTACGCAAGAGCGAATTGCGATGTCAGAAAACGAAAGGATCGCTCGAAGGGTGCTTTTTTAGGGTGCTCGGTTAACACGCGTTACAGTGTGACGGAATTAATTTGTGTAAATATGTACACTACCGGTTGAGAGTATTGGTACACTCTTTACGGATAGTCAACTAGAAACAGTTATAACATTTCTAAAATATGGATTTTTCAAAAACTCTTCTCGATATTTTTTTTAACGCACCTTCGAACTTTCTTTTTATTAATCGAATCAGAGGGCAACAGCCTAAATCTACAAAAAAAAATTATGCTGGTATGAACAAAGAAATTGAAAAAAAAAATTAACGAACTTTTTTGCCTTCCAGAGATGCAAACTTCAACGTCATTTTTTTATTTCGAAGTTTGCATGGTTGGAATGCAACAAAAATTCTTTATTTTTTATTCCTTCAGTTTTCTTGATCATCCGAATTGTTATTCTGCAAATAAAGGCTGTAGATTTGTTATGAGGATTCTGAAAAAACGCTCGTGATCTTGATGATTTCTATAGTCTAAATATGCAAAAAAAAGTTCGGTCTACTAAACTTTCGTTGCGTTCCAACGATTCAAACTTGAATATCATTTTTTTGGTTGAGATCTGTAATTTTTCGGCCCGATTGAATATTTGCAAAGAGTACCCATACTTTCCGTCGGTAGCATATATTGCCAATAGAGAAACGAAGTTCACTCCTTTTACCGATTATTTCGCTCGTTTCATAGTGCTCTTTTACGGAGAATAAAAATGGTCCTGAAGTTTGCACCATTGGAACGCAACGAAAATTCTTCTTTATATTTTCATTTCCTTATTGTCATCGTTCAACAAATCTCTGTTTGCAGATTTATATCATATGCTCGTAGACAAGCCACTTAAAAAATTGTTAAGGCCTTAGGCCACAGTAACGGGTATAAAATCATGTGCGAATTTAACATTTTTTTCGTATGAAAAGTGATTCACTCATAAAATTAATTACACATCTATTTAGTATGAATATCAAGCTGTTAGAATTTTTTTTTTTCGATGTACAAAATGGCCGGCTACTCGAAACTTCTCAAAACAGCTTTTTTCCACTTGGCGTGACAAATAACTTCAACAATTTTCACTCGATCTACTTCAAATTTAAAAGTTATGTTCCTAATTGCATTTCGCAGAGAAATACGTACGGAATTTCTGATTAATCGAAAACTTTTCATTTTATGAGCAGTTATAAGGAAATTTTTCACTGAAAATTCATTTTTTAAGTTCAAATACCTACAAATATTTGAATAAAATTTGAATAAAACAATATTTGAATAAAACAAAATTTGAATAAAACAATATTTTTTTAATTCCGTACGTACTTCTCTAGGTATTCTAATGTAAATTGACGAGAATTTTTGTTTTTTGTTCTAGGTAAAAAATTGTGGATGCTAAATGTCACGCCGCGGAGCGCCTAAAAAAGATAACAAAAGAAAATATTAGTAGTCGGCCATTTTGTACATCGAAAAAAGAAAATATATGTTTCCTAACAGCTTGATATTCATCCTAAATAGATGTGTAATTAATTTTATGAGTGAATTACTTTTTCATACGAAAAAAAATTGTTTAATTCGCACATGATTTTATACGCGTTACTGTGGCTTTAAGGGATTTCCGTCGCTAAGATATGGCAGGAGAAATTTCAGCAATTAAAAACGAATCATTTTCGTTACATTCCAACTATGCAAAATTCAACTTCACGAATAAAAGTACTCCGCTCTTCTATTTTCTACGGTGCAGTATGGTGTGCTTACACCTGCATGCATCTATGAGTTGAATAATGTGCATTATCGAATTGGTCCGATATGGCAATGAAGCACTATTGATAACGTGCAGGTTTTGTTACGCTTGGCGTTCATTACCGATTTTTGCTACTCGGAAGTCTGGCGGGGTCGATCGGTGCGAGTTTTATGTTCTTTGGCCAAACCGTCGGGCACACGGGTGCCTGCCAGGCCGAATGAATCTGCGATACTCTGGACGGGGCAACTCTATGTCCCGAAATCATCGTTGACGCCGAATTCATGTATCTACCCAGTCCTGTCGAATTCGTTTCTGTTAGGCAACTATACGCTGGTCCAGCTAATTTATGTGCGTTCACACGCGATTGCGTTCGAATCGTGGCACTATGAGGCTGATCACACATGCTTTTCCATACCATAGCACAACGTAGCATAAGAAAGATGTTTCGACCAATCACATGGGTCGATGAGCCTATATATAGTACAACGCATAGTGGCTACAGCATAGCACAGAGTAAGGTTGAAAAATCCGTATCGTCGAAATTTTACATTGTGCTATGCTAACGGATCTATGGACAGCCAATCACATGCGAGCAGCTTGTCATAGCAACAGCGTCTCGTGTCGCAGCCCAGAGATGTCAGGCCACCCGGAAATCCTTATGCCAAGCTCGCTAAAAGCTGGTACTAGAGACGAAAAGCTAGTACGCCCGTGATCCGCTGCGGCGCTGCCAACGCTAATATAAGCCATGTCGACAATCGCACCCCAGAGCCAAAAATTATATCTTAGTGTCTTATGCCGTTACTAGAGGGCAGTAATCAGCGGACGAAAAAAAGAACCTTTTTATGCGAGATTTGAAAGAAAATGTGACGTTCATATTATTTCTTTCTGATGTTATATCGCATTTTTGATGCACAATGTAAAGTATTTTGAAAAAAAGTAATAAATGATTCTCATTGAAGATTTTTATCTGAAACGAGCGTTCGGTAACTTGAGTAAAGACCAGAAAAATTGTCAAAATTAGACACATTTAGAACCCGGAAAAATATTTTCATACTGATGACAGTATTTTACAAATCTTACGTAGAAGTTTTAAAAAAACTCAAAACAAACGGATTCTTGGCATGTTTTTTAATGTCTTTATTCCGAGCTTTATTTTTTCTGTTTCTATTTCTCATAACCATATGACAGCGTAATAAAATTTTCGTTTTTCATTCAATATTATTCATTGAGGATTTTCAAATGCAAATTATTTCTTTTAACGTCAGTGAAATGATCGAGCGATACTCCTTTTGCTGCCGTATTTATTCTCGTAAGCCATATGAAATGACCAATAAGTATTGTAATCGTTGTTTTTTATCGACGGGTATAACAAATTATTAAAATATTAATTGAAGAAACCGAACTTAATAAATCTAGACCTTTTTATGGAGTAATATTCTCCACTAATATTGGCATTACTGTCGGTTAACGGCTAATCTTGGTATTTTTGCGTACAAGGACAGAATCATCTTGGTACATGGTACGTGATCCTAGAAACTAGTATGTTTACCAAGAAGTTGGTACGCCTGACATCCCTGTCACAGCCACGGTCTCATGTACGGGTCTTGAAACGACGGTAGTGGTGGAAAGTTCGCTTAGCGTCCAGTTTTTGCTTCAATTTTCGGCCGCATGGCGCGCATTGAAAAGTGTGTGTCATGTGCGAAGGAGACAGCAATATCATATGCCCCTGTCTTGCATACAAACTATAATGTCTCGGAATACGGGTTCTCATTTCTTTTTTGTAAAAAATTTCCATTACACGGAAGGTAAACGAAAAACGTATGTATTTGCGTGCTAAAATGAACAAATTAATACATGCATGCTTTAAAATATAACCAAACGTATATTAATCGCGTGCGAAACTCGAGTGACTATGATAATAGTAATTCATATTTTGTTATTTGCATTGCGATGGTAGTTGAGAACGGTTGCGCTGCGCACTCGGAACCCGAAAGACCTGGATTGTTACTGAATTAAGTTGTCAATTCAAACCCAAACAGCTATTTAGGCATATCCAACTTCTTTTTATAGGCGTAACGATTTGCAACTATTATACGCGCATGCGCATATACGAGGAAACATTTTGTGATCGGTTTAGGTTAGTCTCATGACACCCCGCGATCACAACGACACACAGTGGCGACGGATAAGAAAAAAAGCTTGGAGAAGCTACGTGGCCCACTCGCCGCCTATCAAATACGACCGTAGTTTCAAGACCTGTATGTAAGTCCGTGGTCAGTAAGAAGCGGTCAAAAGGTGTAGCATTTTTATATACGGTAAGGGATAGGAGGTGCCAGCCCCCTGGTCTTGAGTCACGGCGAAATGTTTTTTACGCTAGGTTATGCTATGCTATGCAAAAGCGTGTATGATCGGCTTAAGCGTGAGAAAACGACGAAAAACGAAGATCGGTGCCAATCGGCACGGATCGGTGCAACACCAACAGAGGAAATGGCTGCAGTGTAGCGAGAAGTGCCGAAATTGCGGTCACCATTAGCGCTAACAGCCAATTATCTCCACATTTATACCGAACGCATGCGGTTGAGGGCTGTCGCGAAAAATCGGCAGTGCAAAAAATCGGACGTTCTAAGAATCGACCGAGCGCGGGTCGGACCACGCAGCGGATAAGGGTCCGCACATAATTGTCATATTGACGTAAAACCTAGACCCAATCCGCAGTAATTAGAAAAAGCCGATTTTTTGTCGCTTTATCCGATAGTAGTATCCCAAAAAATATATCCGTAAAATTTTGAAGCAACATTTGGGGCGTTAAAGCATAAATAAGGACTAACGGTTTAGTTTCAAATGATGATTTTTTCGAATTAAAAAAACTGTGCTTACTTGAAATGTTGAGCAAATATGAGATTGAAGTTTGCATCGTTGGAATGCAATGAAAATTAGTACATGTGAATTTCTTTTTATTTCTTTCGGCTAATTTTTTATACAAAAATCCTTTGAATACTTTTGAGGTTACTTATTCTGAGATCCACAATATAAATATGCAAAACGTTGCGTTTCAACGATGGAACATCATGGAGGAAATATGCTTCCGAATTTCAAAACGATTAGTTCAAAGTCACAGAACATTTTTTATTTTCACCAATTTTTCAGCGTCCTACTCTACATTCCGCTCAAAATTACTTTCGAAAAAATTTGCAACTTTGAATGGTATTATAATTTGCATCATTGGAATGCAACGAAACCTCTTTATACATTAATTTCATTATTTTTATTATGGTGCAAAATCGTTGTTTGCATATTTATATTGTAGATCTGCGGAAATGTAGATCTGCAATATCAATGTAATTGATATTACATTTATATGCCTTCATTTTTTTATAAAACACTTATTCATGCGTCTCAAAAAGTAATCAAGGGATGTTTGCATTTTCATTACATTTGACGATGCAAACTTCAATCTCATATATCACATCTCATTGATAATTATCAATTTTCACATGTGAAGTTTTTTTAAGTGCTTTAAGTATGGGGAATGAACGATTCTCGAATTGTAGAAAATTCGTCTTATTTTGTTTTCGAAAGTAATTACTTTTCGGTAACCACAATCATTTCACTACGCAGTGCTCGCTGAATGTTTTTTATGGAGTATTTCGGAATTTCGAGCGTAAGGGCTGCAAGAAAAGAGAGAGAAAACACATTGCTAACGATTTCCAGGGCTCGCACCCCATTTTTGTTTTCTTTTGTAATATTGAAAATATTTTTAGCCTCGGACTGATTTTTTCGCGTCACGAAACGAGACGAGACTAATTATACACTAGGAGAAATGTGAATTCTTATCGCCAAGAATTTTGTAAGACGAAACGTGACGGATGGATGTGTGTGCAAAAAATGGAGAGCTCCCTCTATGTATCAAATAACGTATAATGAACATTAAAAAATGCATAATTATTTTCAATATCCCATTCTCCTGCATGCTGCAAAGAGTGTAATTTTTTAAAATATCGTTGCACAACATTTTCAATGCCTTTTCCAACGAAATTCCATTCAACCGGATACTGGATTATTAATGGATCATCACAGTCTAAAAAATAGATTTTTTGCATTATCCGAGAGCAGAGACGGTTATAAACATGCTGTTCAATTTTTTAGGCGAAATTCGAATTATTGCGGTTGTTATAGCCTATCTCAGAAAAAGGGATTCGACCAGCTGCGTGAGACCTGGAGCGGACTGATTCGTTTTTCTCGAAATGTCGTTTTTTTAAACGGTGTACACTCTGAAAGGAAGAGTTTTCGAGCTATCCGTCTCAAATGTTGACACAACATTCTTCACATCGTTGTTTATCTTGCTATGGAAGCTTTTTTTTAACCTTCATTTTTTAAACAAAAAACTGTCGAAAAAATGGGCTAAATTCGATACTTTGTTTTTAAACCGCCGCCATTTTGTCAATTTTGATTTAAAAAAAACTCCACAGCAAGATAGCGGCTTTCATACTGATTAATAATCTCTTTACAAATTTTGTTTCAGATAATATTTACGGCCACAACCGTCTACACTACGGTAGCGCAATTTTCAGCTTTTTTTTCTTTTTCTCACCATCCAATTATTTTCTTTAAGGGGCTATACCAGTGTGACACTTTCAAAAAATCGATTTTTTTTTCTTCGCCTTTTTTCGACAGTTTATACTTTCAAGAATATCGTGTAAAAATTTCAAGGCCGTATCTCTATCATTTTATCTTGCAAAAATCGATAGTTAAATCTTTAAACGCGTTTTTCTAGAAATGAGATTTTTCAAATTTGCTGACATTGCAACTCAAAGAGAAATTATTCGATTGACTTGAAATTTGAACTGAGTACTCTTGAATATATTTACTCTACAATGACGTAGGATATTTTTGATTGGATGAAAATTGATGATTTGGCATTGAAAAAAAACGACCATTTTATAGGACAGAAAACAGACTTTTTTCATAACTACGCCATTTTGTTAGATATCGATATTTTTCGAAAATCCTACGTCATTGTACAGGAAATACCTTCCAGTTTAACGACGTTTTTTCCTCTTTCGGTTTCAGCTACTCAATCGGCCGGAATCATATCAGCAGTGGAGGAACTTTTTTTTGGCGCCTTCGAAGACAGCGCATAAGTCGCTTGGATCTCAATATTTTTCTATGAAAAAATCATGTTATATAGGTCAAATATAGCCAAATATATTCTTAATTTTCCGAAACATTTAATTGAGTACTTTTCTTCCAAAAAATTCCCGAAAACCATCCAAGTTTTCAGCGTTCACACTGGTATAGCGCCTTGAAAAAATCAGACTGATCAGCATATTTTGACCATCGAAAAAGACCGCGAAAATCAGCTATCTTTCGACCCGTGACACTGTGATGATCGCTTAATTTGTCCTTTTCATCCAGTTTTCCCGTTCGGAAGAACATTTCCAAAAAAGATAATTGCCAAATGAATTCCCGTGTAGGACAAACGATCACGAAGAAGTTGTGGAGATTTCCAGTGCGACAACGCACTCGTGAAAAAAAAAGCTCGCCGGGCGTCGAGCTCACCTTCGGAGGACGAGATCTTGAAGTTTTGTGTTCGAAAGCTGATGGGCGTGGTGCGAAGTGTGGTGAAGCTTTCCCGAGTCGACAGTACGAACGGTACTGGACTGACGACGATTTTCTCATTGAAGACCGTGCCGAGTTTGTTCCTCGCTACTCGAAGTTTTTCCGTCGTGCTCTCGTCCACCCGAGCGCCACCGTCACCGTTTTCCGTTCGATCTGCCAGCGTTTCCCGCGAAGCCGGTTCCGGCTCATTGGACGGTCCGTCCACAGCTGAGCCTTTCCCGTTGGCACTGGCTCTACGACTTTCGCCGTTTGCCCGCTTCTTTCGACCGTTCGTCCTCCATTTCCTTCCGCTGTAAGTGGGCGCTGGTGTTATTCGCAGTACCTCGTCGAGATCCTGGCCCAACGAGTCCTTGTTCTCGTCCCTCCTCCTCGCCAACTCGTTGCAAACGTGCTCCAACAGCTGATCGAAAACTTCTCTCTGATTCTCGACGCGACGACGCTGGGCGGCGTTCCCAATCGATCCCTCGGACCGATAAACGCTGTCCTCCACAAGTGTCTGCGCGACGTCGCGATCATCGTTCGTTCCGGATCTTCGGGCGGATTCCTCGTTGCCGCCGCCCGACGCGTTCGTCGCCTCGTTGGCTTGCCGATTCGCCAACGAGCTCGAACCCTTGCCGATCACCCTCAGATGAATCAACTGGCTTCTCCACTGATTGCACTCTTCCGCGGACGACTCGGAGGTAACTTCCGACTCGCTCTCGCCGTAGATGTTGCGCTCTATCGCGTACCAGAGCTGGAGAATCTTTCGGGTCGCGGCGACTTCCGCTTCACCGGGCCAGGACGACGACGTGACCCTGCTGTTACGGTCCCAGCTCGGCGAATCGTTCTCCATCGCGGCGGGCCAATGACCCTTCGTCGATGGACTGGCCGAGGGAAAGCAGACCTCGCGAGCCTCCTCGTTCCTCCGCGGTACCGTCATCCTCGAAACACACCCCGACGACCCGATCTTCCGCGGCGACGTGCTACAGGTTTGTTCGGTTTCTTTTCAACTTTTTTTTTCGCCAATTGCTTCGATATTGCGGCTTTACTCGGGTGTAGAGGGAACGGATGGAGTTTCCGATTAAGGCCTTAGGCCACAGTAACGGGTGTAAAATCATGTGCGAATTTAACAATTTTGTTTTCGTGTGAAAAAGTGATTCACTCGTGAAATTAATTACACATCCATTTAGTATGAATGTCAAGCTGTTAGAAAATATGTATATATTTTTTTTTCGATGTACAAAATGGCCGACTACTCGAAACTTCTCGAAACAGCTTTTGTCCAATTGGCGTGACAAATAACTTCAACAATTTTCACTCGATTTACTTCAAATTTTAAATGTTATGTTCCTAATTGCATTTCGCAGAGAAGTACGTACGGAATTTCTGATTAATCGAAAACTTTTCATTTTATGAGCAGTTTATGAGCAGTTATAACGAAATTTTTCACTGAAAATTCATTTCTTGAGTTCAAATACCTACGACTTTTGAATAAAACAATATTTTTTAAATTCCGCACGTAGTTCTCTAGGTATTCTAATGTAGATTGACGAGAATTTTTGTTTTTTGTTCTAGGTAAAAAATTGTGGATGCTAAATGTCACGCCGCGGAGCGCCTCAAAAAGATAACGAAAGAAAATATTAGTAGTCGACGATGTTGAAGTTTGCACCGTTGCAATGCAACGAAAATTCTTTAAACCTTTTTTTGTTTCCTCATTTTTATTATTATTCAAAAACGTTTCTAACATATTTAGACTGAATATCTCTAATGAGGACCCCGGAAAACATTTGAGTCATTTCGGAGGGCTGAATGTGCCAAAAAAAATTGGACCCCGAAACTTTCGTTGCGTTCCAACGATGCAAACTTCAACATCATAGTAGTCGGCCCCTTTGTAGATCGTATATATATATATATATATATATATATTCGATCTACAAAAGGGCCGACCATTATGATGTTGAGTTCATATATATATATATATATATATATATATATATATGAATGACTACTATGATGTTGAAGTATATATATATTCTAACAACTTGATATTCATACTAAATAGATGTGAAATTAATTTTATGAGTAAATCACCTGATCATACGAAAAAAATTTGTTAAATTCGCACATAATTTTATAGCCGTTACTGTGGCCTAAGGCCTTAGGCAAAATATACATTTACAACGATCAAAAAATTGATTTCTTTTTTTTAACGATAGAACGATATATGTGGAATATTTTCCTAAAGTTTCAAAGCGATATTCGAAAAACTTCAAACGTTACAGCCCGTCAACGCTGTGCCTCACCGGTCGAACTCGGAGCGAGCGTAAACTTCAAACGCGTTTTTCACAAAACTGCATTATCTAAATTTGCATTTTCTTCATTTTAATTACCGTCACATAGAAACTATACATGTTCTAACTGAAAAAATGTTTCAATTTTTTTGCAAATCAAAGTCTACGGGAAGCTAGACTGCACGCCGATTATCAACTCCCGTGGCGACCTTGCTGTAACCCTCTGCCACAGCTCCGTCATTTTGAAGAAGAATTCATTTTAAAAAATTGTTTTATATGCTTAAATATACTATTAAAGTATACCTAAAGTTTGATCATTGTAGAATAATTATTACTTAGTTTAAAAAATCCCTCAACATTGCTTATTTTTCTCCCGTCTAAATGTATATCCCGCCTTAAATGTGCCGGAAGTAGAGCTCAAGCGTAAAAAATATAGACAAAGGCTCAATATGGGAGATTTTGAGCGAGGAAAAATTTGCTCATTTTCGTGAATTTTTATTTGAGGAAAGATTTTTTCACCATTTTTGAGGCTTGGGGTATGTTTTAATGATGTTGAACTTGGCATCGTTGAAATGCAACGAAAGTTAACTTTTCTTCGGTTGCTAACATTTGTTTTGCTCATTTAGGGTGCAAAGATCATCCTAACGGGTTTTTTTCATCTTTACTTCCTAGACCTTAATCGGTAATATAAATCATAGATCATGATAGAAACGAAGAAATCGAAAAATGGAAAAGGACTTTCGTGGCATTCCAACGATGCAAACTTCAATCCCATAACGATATGACGGTAAAGTTTGTATCGTAGGAACGCAACGAAAGTTAATTTTTTTTCAATTGCACAAATTTAATTTGTTTAGGCTGTGCAATTCATTCAAGCATTTTAACGTATTCTTATTAGACCTTTAGAAACATGGTGTTGAAGTTTGCATCGTTGGAACGCAACGGAAACTTTTTTTACATTTTATTTTCCCCATTTCTATTACTCGCGATGATCTTTTTTTTAATACATTTACATTGTAAATGGCTAAACAAATATCCCAAAAAATGGTTGAGGCAATTTTTAGGCAAAATCTGCCAAAAGAAAGTGAAGGAATTCGGAAATATTCATTTTCATTGCATTCCAACGTTGCAAACTTCAGCCTCATTTTAGAAACACAGCTTGCAAAAAAAGATTTGGATAACGATAAAAATAAAGAAATGAAAAATGAGAATGCAAATCGTTGCATTCTCACGATGCGAGCTTCAGCGTCGTATGTATCATTACTACGTTTGGCTGTTACATGGTATTTTTTTCTTCTCAACCTTCAAAAATGGCGGAGCTATGGCACGGTCTTCTAAACTGCATTTTTTGATCTGGCGAGACGTATAGCTAAAAAACTAATCGACCGATTCCGATGAAATTTGGTATAAACCTTTGCAACCTTATTGCGTAAAACATGACCCTCAATGGTTTTAAAATATTTAACAATAGTATTTTATTATTGCAAAGTGTAGCAATCTTTTCGGAAAATTCAATCTTTTTGTTTCAAAGCGTACCATTTCATCGATTTTCAACATTTCTTACTTCTTCTTCGTTCATGTTCTGCGTATGAGTGTTAATGAAAGAAAAATCGTCGTTGGTTTTTTTGTTCAGATTGATATCGCCGACGCTACATGTCACACCGTCTGTCAACATCCGCCGCAACCCGTTTAGAAGACCGTGCCATACCTCCGCCATTTTCAAACGTTAATTTAAAAAATACTATCTAAGCGCCAAACGTAGTAATAAAACATACTCTAACAAGGAACATCCCTCAGGTGACACCCTTCGGTTTTGTTGAAATTTGGATATATTATAAAGCACCGAAAAGTAAGCGATACGTATTTTTTTATCGGTGGAAAAACGGTTTCAAGGGGTGAAACCACCCCTCGAAAAAAGGCATCTCTAGGGGTAATATAGCAGTTTCACACACAAGGAGTCCACCGATTTTAATGAAACAAAAACGAAAATTCTTCTAATCCGAAGCAATGAAAAATCCAATATAGTGACATTGCAAAAAAAAATTAAGGGGTGAACCACCCCCATATTTGCTTTTTCGAGGGGTGGTTTCACCCCTTAAAACCGTTTTTCCGATGATACAAAAAATACGTATCGCTTACTTTTCGGTGCTTTATAACATATTCAAATTTCAACAAAATCGAAGGGTGTCACTTGAAGGATATTCCTTGTCTCGAAAATGGAGAAGAGATCTTTCCTTAAAAAAAAATCATGAAGATCAGCAATCTTTTCCTCGCCTAAAGGTATCTTCTCCCGTAAGGAGGACCGAGCATTTCACTAATAAATGTTGAAGGCTAATGATTTTTTTTAGCTGCAGCTAATTTTTTTTTTAACTGCAGCTAATTCTTTTGCTGACGTATTTATTGCGCTCTATGTCAACAAAACTCCAGCTCAAATTGCAATTCTTCATTAGCAATAGTGATAAATTGTATAGCATTGAATTTTCCATTGGTGGAATGTGACGAAAAATATTTTTTATTATCCTATTTCCTTATATTTATTATTATACAAAACTGTTTTGTGCATATGTCGACCTTATTTGCAAAAAAAATCTTCGAAGATATTTCAGCAATTATTCTAGCGAAAAACTAATAAAATAAATATGAGGAAGTGAAAAAAAATCGTTTTCACTGCACTCCAACGATGTAAACTTCAGTCACATTACATGTCGTTGAAGTTTGCATCGTTGCAATACAACGAAAATTAATTCTTTTCAATTGTTCAATTTTTTTTCGGCTCCTTGAGGCTGTCAAAATCACTTAAACGTTTTTACGTATTTTAATTAGGAATTCCCGGCCTCGGTGTACAAAAAAATGTCTTTGGATAAGAATAAAAATGAAGAAACGAGAAATGAACGAAAAAAAATCGTTGCATTCCAACGATGCAAACTTTGACGTCATCACATTACACCGTGAATGTTTTATTATTCTTCATTCTCGAAAACGAGCATTGATCTCTCTAGCGTTTCTATGGAACGCTCTCGGAAAGGGAAAAACTTTGAGTGTTTTTTCGAAGAATTATCAGATAAAGTAATAAATGGATGGAAATAAACAAAACTATGGTGTTGAAATTCACAACCCAGGCTCTTTAGTATGTTTCGTTGCTACATTTTCATTCTTATGCCAAATGTTTTCTTACAGGATTCAGTTGTACATCTTCAATAAGAATCCTAAAAACCATTCGAATGATTATTGTAGCATAGATCAACGTTTTAACTATCCTCATTAGAGACTTACGATCTCAATGGGTAACAAAAACGCTTCGGACAATAAAAATAAAGAAACAAAAAAAAGAAAAAAAAAACATATTGTTGCTTTTCAACTATGCAAACTTCGTTATCCATTCTTCTAATTTGTCCAGCCCGATGTGGTTGAAGTTTTCATCTTTGGAATGCAATGAAAAACAATTGTTTAATTTATTTTGGCAGATTTCGTCTACAAAAATATTACAACCATTATTTAAGATACTTATCTAGCGATCTACAAATATAAATCTACAAAAATAAGGAAAATAAAATATATAAAAGAAGAAATATAATAAATTATATAAATAAAGAAGTATATAAAATATATAAAAGAAGTTTTACATGTTTCATTAATCTGGTTTTTCAGAATTTTCATATCTCCGTTACTCTCTATTACTTTTCTCTCCTTGGTGCCCGAGTGTGAGCCGAGGCATGCAAACCCATCTCTCATGTATTCTAATTTTGAAGTAATTCTTCTGGTGATATATAACTACCTGTATTACAATGCATCGCTCGATTACTCAATTCGTACAAATCCTCATTCGTAATATATTGCTTCCTCTGAAATTTCAACGTCTCATCTACTTCAGTTATTCGGGGATCACCCACACGCTCGGCGATTTTCTGTTGGAAATTCCATCATATTCCGCATTTGCACGGAGGCAGATATTTGTCTCTACCTGAATGGAGGTTCAAAATAATATCTGAAAAAACTAGGTACAGTCCACTGTGTTCGTTTTATGATAATTATGAATTAGAAGTTTGCATCGTTGGAATGCAACGGAAATTCTTTTCTTATTTTTTAATCACCTCATTTTCATTATCATCCAAAATCTTTTCTCACACATTTAGGCTGAATATTTCTCATAAGGATCCTGATAAACATATAACTGACTTTGAAGGGCTGAATGTTCCGAAAAAAATTGGGCTACAGACTTTTGTTGCATACCAACAATGCAAAATTCAATATCATGATAATTATGACTTCGAAGTTTGCACCATTAAAATGCAACGCTATTCACTCATTTTATATATTTTTTTTTCTCATATTTTTGGATACCTTTTTGGCTCAATCTACAAAAAAGATTTCATATCATGACAAAAATGAAAGCGAAACATGAGGAAGAATTTTCGTAGAATCCTAATAATGTAAACTTCAAGGTCAATGATGATAGAACATGAAAATAATGAACTTGTGCGAATATATGAGCAAAAATACAAAATGGAACAGCGAAAAAAGGAACTTGCAGTTTACATTGTTGGGATGCAACGAAAGTTATTTTTTTCTTGTATTGCTCATATTTTCTTTGCTGATTTAGGGTACTAAAATCACCCAGACAGTTTTTCTCATCTTTACTAAAGATCTTAATTTATTTAAAAAATTATAGATCATGATGAAAATAAAGAAACAAAAAAGAAAGGAATTTTCGTTGCATTCTACCAATGCAAACTTCAACGCCATGCAAAAAGAATCTCTATGAGCAATAAAACTGCAGGGTGTTGAAGTTTGCATAGTTGGAATGCAACGAAAATTATTCTCAATTCTTTATTTCTCCATTTTCACCAATATCTCAACACTTTTTTTGCAAGTGCAAGTTATCGAACTCTAATAAGAATTTTTTTAAATGGCTCAGTGGTTTCCGTCCCCAGAATGAGCAGAAAGAATTAGGAGAAAACAATTTTATTGCATTCCAACGATGCAAGCTTCAATGCCATAAAACTGCAGGCTCCACCGTCAAATATTTCGACTGACACAAACGAAATTGATGCCTGTTGCAGTGCTGGACAAGGTACCGTTTTCCAAATAGAATTTTTCGCGTGACTAACCTAACTTTACAACGTCCTTGATGTAAAGTAAACATATACGTATTTCATAGCCAATTAGTTGCACGAATTCAAGATCGTAAAAAACTCGTTATAGTCTTCGTTTACCGAGATGTGCACGAATGAATGGACCCTGGACGACCGCGTATTTATCGATTATTCTACGTGCCATTCGGCGTTGAATACTTGACATTTGCGTGCTACATCGTCCTGTAAAACGGAACTTTCTCTCTCAAAACTATCATCCTTCAATTTTGTCACGATTTTTTTTTTTTCACATAATTTTAGTTTTGTTTTTAATTCGTTTTATTTTCACGAATTTTATTCAATCAACGATTCACGCGCGATTTTTTGCGAGATGGATCCGCGGTAAGGAACCGTTGCAACGCATAGGCCGGCTGTATTTTCGTTTGCTCAACTGCGATTGTTCGCTCGTGGGAATCGAGCTTTTATACGCTATTTCACGAAAAACCGTGTCGCGTGAGCTCTCGATAAAACCAAGGCCACCTATATAAGTATACATTGTTTTATCGCGCAGTTTTGCCTCTGGCGATCTGATAACTCGCAAGCCGCACTTACGTTCGTTTTCTTTGCGTGCGATGTTGCAAATCACAATCTATCCGTTGGGATCTCAAGACGCGGTGGCACGAGCGAGATATTTTTTCTCGTCTTCCCGCCCGCCAGCGCGAAGTTTATACGAGTTACGTTAATTGCGACCGCCATCGACGCTGGTCGAGCTACGACTGTTTTGTTTATACGGGAATGCCGGGTGTACTCGTGCCTCGCTGTGGCACTTGGGCCATTTGTATACATAATACATTTTTTAGGTTAGGAGACGTTGCGTACGCGCATGCGCGCGTCGCCGAAACGATCCGCGGGCTTTTTTTTAATTAGACGCTCCGATAATTACGTGCGACTTTCTTCGTCCTACCGCGAGTTATGAGTTTTTACACGCGTTTATATCACTCCGTTTTTGAAAGTTTCTTTACCGACGCAGACATCGCGATTTCAAGATGATGCCGAATTCCGCCGCTACGCGACGCGGCCGCCCGCGCGACTGCTACGCCGAGAGTTGGAGCACAAAAACCGTTTGTCAATTTTCAAAAGCTAAAGCGACTCGTTTGGGCTTTGTAGCTGTCGGTTGGATGGAAAGAATCGAAGGAAAAAATGGACGAGTATTTTAGCAAGCTGAGGATTTCGGGGGAAAAGATCGACTCTGATATACGCAAGTTGGAGAAAACATGGGAAACGCCGCACCTTCTCATGAGCGGCCACGGTGACAATATCGAGGAGGCGATTCCGTACGTCGAAGGTTTTTTTGGTACACTTAAAGAAATACAGGTAAATTACTAATTGATAATTATTGAAGACCAAGATGTACACGCTGAGTAGTTTTTTCCCCGTTATGCACTTTGTCTCTTTTTTTATGCACGATTTGTTTTCAATTGACACTGCAATTGCTGCTCAGGATAATACTTTATCCGATACGAGTGTTTCCACATGTTCCACACAGACAACTCTTATTCAACATCATCCCTTGGACCAAAATTTGGTACACTGTTGTAGCACGAGAACCGTGTTGAATTTTGCATTTTTTCACGTCACGTATCTTTGAAAAACAGGATCAGCTGATAGAAGACCAAGAAGCGCGGGCAAGGGAAATCGCCAACACCGAAGAATATTTGTTGAGCGTGGACAGTTTTTATCAAAGTATGAAGCAGCATTGCGAAGAAGTTGAGATGCTGCTTATTGAGAATGGTTACGAACCAATGCCGAAATCCTCTGAGCGGTAAGATTCGATACTCTACACGTCTCTCATAATCTCAGATGTTTCTTGCAGATTTACATTGTAGACCTTCAATTTAAAAAAAAAAACTAAAAAAACGTTAAGGTGATTCTTTTTTTCAAAATCCACCAAAAAATATTGGGAATTGAGAGAAAAAGAAGTCTATAGCATTCTGATGATGCAAACTTCAACATCATGTGTTTCAGAGTATACTGAATTGCAGTAATGAATAAAATTTAAAAAATTGGTATTGGCTATTACTAGTTGATATTAAAAATCAATTCAATTATTTGAACCGTTTGCCTACGAAAGGTCAATTCTTCACTGATAGTGAGAATGTCTCTTTATTGGAATCAAGATTTCTCCATCCTTCAAGAGTACCTAGAGAGAAAAAAAAAAGTCCTCACTGTGTACACGGTTGTGGCCGTAAATATCATCTGAAACAAAATTTGTAAAAAGATTATTAATCAAGAAAAAAGAAGTCAAGAAAAAAAAATTCCGTCAAGACTAAAATTACACGGATTTGAAAAACATAGTTACGAGAAAAACCCGTTTAAAGTTTCACTGGTGGTTTTATCATTGTAATCATAAGTTCAGCTTCAATTTGCGATTCCTGCACAATATGTTGGACCTTTTCCTTCAATTTGAGTTGCCTGAAGCGACGAACGAGCGTCCGTCATTTTCACAGTAGCCTAACGCCTTAAGAATCAACTCAAAAACTTTACTGTGCATCTACAATTGGTTCCTCAAAACATGAAAACAAAGAATACAAACACCGTTTGTTTTCAATCGTCCAAAAAACTAAAGTTGTAAAATGCTCGCGGAATTCTTCAAAAGTACGAAAATTTTACTGACGATGAGAAGAATCCAAAGATCACACCTATCTGTTAATATCGCTGAGCTAGCACGAATTCTAGATGCAACGTTTTCTGTTATTTACAGTTCGTCAATGATAGAATCCGAAACCGAAACGAGTATTCTCACGCCGGAGCAGATGGAAAATAGCATAACGTCGCCGGGATCTCTTTGCGCCGACAGTGACAACGTATTGGACACATTCAAGTCGCTCACTATTAATAATCAGCTGAGAAGTACCACCCGTCCGAGATGTGCGTCCATCAGCAAAACAAACGTGTTATCGCCAATTTGAGCACCACAAACGAATTCAGTTCTGTGCATCATGGCAGTAGATTGAAAGCATCTTCCAACGTAACTGTAGTCATTTTAAATTCGCAAATAATAATATTTATACTAGCCACTTTTCTTATCCTTCCTTATCTTTGCACAAAAAAAAATCGCCTAATTTTAAACGTTTACAGTGGTGTTACCCCTTAAATTACAAAACTTTCTGTACCACACCATTTTTTGCATGCACTGCCTTAAGAAAGTCATTAAGAAGCATTCTACTTACGGACCCGACATTTTTTTATGATGTTGACGAATACGTTATGCACTCTTCGGCCAAATTTGAGCTATAATGACCGTTCAATTTTTTTTGTAATAAAATTGCAAAATCGAGCACTTTAAGGGGCCAGTCCACTTTGGAGTCACGAAAAAAGGCTATTTTCGCGATTTTTTTGGAAGATTTTATAAAAGATATGAATTAAAAAGTTGTTGGGCTCGATAAATAATCTTGAAATACAGTTAAAAAAATGTAATTCATTTTTATTCAGTTTTAAGTACAAAAACTATAGTTCAACGTAACGCCTCAAAAATAGGTGGGCTAGGTAGCTCCATCACAACTCGGCAACGGCTTGTCTGAAACAACAAAATCAAAGTCCATTAGATACAAAATGACCCTCGGATATAAAGTTTTGTCGAAAAATTAAAAAATGGCGACTGAAAAACGAATAAAGTTTAAAAAAAAACGTTTTTTTTTCGCAGTTTTTCGCAAAAGAAAGAGTAAAAATCAAATTTTTTAAACCATCGAGGGTCATCTTGTTGCGAATCATGTTTACAATATGTGGTTCAAATTTCAAGAGAATGGTTCATTAGTTTTAGAGATACGATGGAGCTAGATTTCAAGCTAGATTTCAAAAACGTTGTTTCGAGAAAAACGCGTTTGAAGTTTATACTACGAAAAACTCTTACCTAAACTCAATCGGCAATTCCTGCACCGTACAAATTCCCATCTCATTGCTCATCATCGTCGATTTCTTCAAGTTTTGCTTGTTTTCGATTTTTTGAAATTTTCAAAGTGAACTGGCCCCTTGAGGTAATGAAGCACGTCGTCTTATGAAGACGATCGACCGGAAGTACGGTGATCCCCGTTTTTCTGCTGACGTATCCAACTAAGGTCGTTGGAAAACTGAAATTTGATAAATTATACATAATATATTTTGTAAAAAATCGCAAATTCGAACCTCTCCGTACAGTTAGAGCACTACATTATGAAAAGATGTCAATTTCCGGTCGGAAATTATCAGAACAACGAAATAGCACCCACTGACTTGGCAACATCGGGCGTAACACCTGGTGCTTTTGGCGAACATCTTATTTATCAGTTTTTATTAATTATGCAATAAATACAACATTTACCACAAATTTAGCACATTAGAATCGACAATACGAATATTCAACACAAGTTAACATAAATCAGAACAACTGTGGGTAACATAAACTTAGTCTTTCTGTTGACCCTGAAGAACTAGTCGCACCTCATTAACCATGGCTTCAACTGCCAAGGTCATGTGAAGGTCACCGTCAAAATTTTGAATGAGAACACACATTTTTCCAGTGTCTATTCTCTTGTAGTTGCTCTCGAGAGCTTTTCAATACACTACGAGAACGAAAAATTGAACACAAGTGTATTAAAGAACCGCCGCTGCTCTGCCTTATCGACGGAGTTTGACGGAGAGCGCCCCATCACCACGACAGCCTACACTAAAATACGTAAACAAACGGCTACAGTAAATAATCCGATCCAACAAGATTCGTTCCTAACCTACATAAAAATGTTCGAACATCAGCGGCGCAAACACTATGAAAAAAATTGCGTCCATAAATGAATAAACTCACTGACCGAAGACGAAATCGAGATGAATTCAATCGAGGCAAAATTGTGTCAAGGAAAAGACGTTTTCGAGAGGATGAATTACTTGTATCAGGTAAATAAGAGTTGTCCGGGTAAATTTGATATTCCGTTGAAAAACAAAAGCCGTGAAGGAGATTGTTTATTGCAGGCGAGTCGTTTCGTCGCTACGAGCAGTGAAGTCGCCGCTTCGCACTATGGAAATATCCTGATCAGTTGCGCCAAAAAGGCTGTACTGAGGATGTAAGTCAGCATAGCGTACGGATCTTGAATGAATTATCGTTTTTCAAAGAGCCCCGAATGTTTCACCGATTAATGTTAAAGAATACTCATTTTTAGACCTAGACATGTCCTAGAAGAGAAGCCGTCGATAATTTGGTTTTTTTTGCCTTGCCCGGATTATTTTTTCATAAAAATGAAGTGATTGATACTCTACGTAGGGTTAATACCTAATGCTGTGAGTTAGAAATGGTAAAGCATTGAAAAATTTCACAAACAGACATTAGAGTTCTTTTCATCCCTTATAAATATGAATGAAGTCTGTCAAACGAGCCATTCACGTTGAAACTAAAGTAGAACCTCGATTATGAACACCATTGGGGACTACACCTGGTTCGAATAATCAAAATGCGATATTTTCCTCGAGGGATAATATAAAACAGAAATTGAAATAGCTACACAATCTCTATTGAAGATATATATATATATTTATTTATTTAACCTCTTTTAAACATTGAATGCTTATTTGATTTTTGTGATTTTATATAGTCATCCATCGTCGCCTGCTGAACAGCTGCTAGATGTGCTTGGACGGCTAAATATCGCAGTTATTTAAGAAGCTACAGCTACGTTGAACAATACTCGACTTGTTTCTCGAACTGCTCGTATCCCGTCTCGAAAGCAGTACTATCCATTTTACTTGCAAAAGGTGTGGACGTGTCTCGATTTCTCTCTTCATTGGAGATTGTGGCATTTCCAGCATCATGAAGACGTACAAGAGCTGGCGGCTTCACCCATGTCTAGCTTAGAACGAAATACTCAGGGTTGTTACGCATATGGAAAACAGGGCAACCCGCGACAACTTAGGGAATTTCTTTCCTCCTGGAATAATCAGGGAAAAGTCAGGAACTTTCGCAAATTCTTTGGAATTTTCTCAGAATTTACTTTTTGCTAGAATTACGAAAAATGGAACCGACAGAACAAAAAACTGAAATATATAAAAATAAATATTTTTGTATACTTTTAATATTTATATTATTCTTAATAATATACAGAAAAAAGTTATGTCAGTGTCAAACATTGAAAATTCAAAAAACTTGAAACTAATTTACTGTAAAGCTCTATACATTCGCATTCGATCTGTCGATACACAACCACATCATTGTTATTATAGATAAGTGTTTACATTTATTTTTTATTGTCACCGGCATACAATTTTTTGTTTTTTAATAAAGAACAGGTTCCGCATTCGCTTTTAATGTATTTTTTTTTACTTCACAATGTTCAAATTATTTTTCGAATTCCAGTTTTAAAAAAATGTATTTCAATTTTTAACATTTCTATATATTTGTTTTAAAAGAAATTATGTTATCTAGTTCAATATCATTTTTCAATAAAAGCATCGAATTGGGAATTTCCTTTGTTTTTTCAAGTAGGTTGAAATTTTTTTTTTCACAAAAATGTTTCATTTCCACTTGTACGTATATAATTTTTCCTGCATAGTTTGTAACGTTTACAAATACTAGTATGATTGAAACCAGACTCAACTTGTGGTCTGTAACTTGAAAAAATATATACAGTCGAACTTCGATATAACGAACCTCGATATAGCGAAGATTTCTCCATTCCCTTCCGATAGACACCCGAAACCTTGATACAACGACATAATCATATACATTATGCTCTAATTGCTAATTGCTTGTAAAAAAAGGCTCTCATTTAAACTTATCTTTCGTTAAAAAATATCCCGATATTTATAACACGAATATATTTTTTTAAAGAACATTTTACGGAGCATGACTTCGGTGTAACGAAACCTCAATATAACGAACTTTCCTTGAGATTCGTTATATCGAAGTTCGACTGTATTTGTTGAAAACAAAGTGTTCTTTATTTGACCCCAATCGGGGTAATTTGCAAAGCCTGGAATTTTTGCAAAACCTGTATGGAAAGCCTGGAAAAATCAGGGAATTTCTGAGTCAGTAATGCGTAACAACCCTGATTACTACTTTCTTCTCCAACGTAAGAACATTACGTTTACACTTAGGAATCGAAAGAGTTGGAGTTTAAGTTCTGACACATGCGAACTACGCGATATAAACGGCATGTAAACAATTTGCATCAATTCACATTTATCTGTACGCATTGGAAGGAACGAATAAAAGTTGCCAGGTAGAAGCCAGTGTGCAATTGAGCGAACACTGTAAGACGAAAAACTCTATCGAACCCGCGCGGTTCTTGCAAGACCGCATCGTATATTTCGCGCCACCGTTCGGATAATCGAGGTTCTACTGTACCCTAAATACTTTGAAGGAGCTCATAGAATTATGTACTATGCGGTAGCCAATAGGGAACCTTACTGCTAATTCCTCCTGCTAGAGGAGACTTTAGTGAGGTTTAGGGGGGGCTTTAGGAGGTTTAGTGAGATTCTCTTTGGTTCTGCCCCTGTCTTTACGACTACTGTTGAATTTTCTTTAAATAATCCGTTTGTCGTGAATACATTGTGAACAATGCATCAGTGTTGTGCAATTAGATGCAGAAACGAAGGCGTTAATTTATTTCCTAAAAACGAAAAACTTCGCAAGCAATGGGAAACCGCTATACGTCGCAAGCACTTTACAGTCACAAAACATTCAAGGCTATATTCTGATTATTTTAGATCTGCAGACCATAGAAATGAAGGATTTGTTACAGCTCATTGTATAAACATAATATTTTTGACGCTAATTACTTCTAAAAGTATATTGTAAAGTAATTAATCATCATAACGTAGAAAATTCTATTTGAAATATTTGAATTTTTTTAACCTAGTATTATTTTATAACATAATACTTACCTAGCTCATTTTCATTCTTTACGGAGATGAAACTGAGCCGGAAAATATTGAAAAAAAGGGGTTATACCTTCCCTGTTTGTTTGGAGCAAAAAAGAAACTTTAAAGGATGAACAGAGAAGGAAAAGAGTAGAAACCGTTTTTTCAATTCCGATACAGTCAGATATCCGTAATTATTGTCCATTCACATCATTTTAGTACAAGACAGACACCGTGTACCGCACGTGTGACAGCCTCTTTTGTTTACGTTATGTTTATGTAGCGCCATCTGCGCTGAGCTTTGCGTAAGGTTCCCTATTGTTACTCAGTCATGGACTAGCACATGGATAATGTTTCGCTTAATTATGATTCCTCGACAGGGAGCCAGCGATAAAAAGAACCATATGCAAAAGCTGTCACTCGCCCCTCATACCGGCTAAAACTGCCAGGATAAGGCTGATATCGAAGCCTGTCAAGGCTGTCAAGTGGACGTGTCTAGCGTGCGATACTCAACGGAAAATTCCATGCAACAAATCCTACAAACTGTGGTGCGATCAACCCGAATCTCTGGTACAAATGTACGACTATACTCCCAAGAAGGTGAAACCACTTCCGGCTGCTTCTGGTGAAATTCAATCGAAGGAAGAGCGAAAAGAGAGTCGTTCGATGGAGTCGAACATTCCACTGGAAGAAAGTCAGGAATATTCAGTACCGATGCAAGTGAACGAGACGTGACGAACGTTAGTTAACTCAACTGGAGTAACGTTAAGCGATCATCACAGTTTAATTTTTTTTTCCATTATCCGATAGTATAGATGGTTATAAACATGTTTAATTTTTGGGATGAAATTCGAATAATTTCGGTCGCTACAGCCTTCCTTAGGAAAAGTTCGAAACTTTAAACGCGTTTTTCTCGAAATATCGTTTTTCAAAAAAGGACGAGTTCTCAAGCTATTCGTCTCAAATTTTGACACATTCTTCACGCCATTCTTTATCTTGCTATGGAAGCTTTTTTTGTAATCTTCATATTTTTACCATATTATAAAATATGCATACTTCATACTATAAAAATGTAAAAAAATGAAAGTAAACGTTTAAAAATTGATTTTCTGTTCTTCGTGAATGCTTTGATTTGACATAAAAAAAAATCAGACAGCGTATTTTAACCATCGAAAAAAAAATCGCGAAATCAGTCAGTTTTCGACACGTTACACTGTGATGATCCCTTAATAAACTCGACCAGGAGTAGCCGCGCCGAAAGAAATAAACACGAATGCGAGATCGTTTTTCATTTTGAGTACGAATATTTTATAATAATCGCTTACATAAAATATGTTACAATATTACAATGAATTTGTAATCAATAAACAGACAATATTTTTTTGTTCTAACTCGAGTGATAATAACCATCTAGTTCGTGTCGGGGAAGGAAGAAGGGAAAAGGAGAAAGGGGGCGACGACAATATAATATTAATATTATATTTAAACGTTTCTCACGTAAATAACTTGACCAAATTCGATTACGTGATACATATCCCGAAGTTCGTTGCGAATCTATCCACTTGCGAGCATCGCACACTTCCTCTTTGACCTTCTTTTTTTTTTATCGTTAACCTTAAATATGATATGACTAAGTCCGCCCTTTGCCCGCGAATCCATCCAAATACTATATAATCATTGAATCTTAACATCGATAAATTCAACAACGTATTCATATTAACGAGACATAATCACAGATCGAAAGAAGATACGAAGAAAAGAAACGGTAATGCGCACAGATTGTCATGTTCAGAAGTACCTGGCTAGTGTTAATGATCCGCGTTTAATCGTCATAAATAATCACTAATGACTTACTAATCGCGCTCTACAGCGTTGTTTACACTTATGGTCGTTATTATATATATTTATAATATGGACGTATGTATAATTTTGTCGGATTGTGCATGCCCCGTCATTATTCGCGCGGGGGCAAAACACTCCGACGTTATCGTTGGAATCGTCGAATTGTAATTTTCTAGCCATCACTAACACCCCTTCAACGGGGACAAGTACAAAAATGCAAATCATATACGCAAGTAGAAAAAGAAATCAGAATCGCGAGAAGACAAAACTAACGAAAAAAAAGTAGGAATATCAGAGTACTGCGTGTGACGAAAGAGCAATGAAGACCTGGGCTGGACGGAATCTACACATTCACTTATATACATACTATATTTGTCGTGCCAAGCTCCGGTCGTCACTGTATATTCTTGCGACAAATATATCCGTCCTCAGTACAATTCCACTAATTTATCCATTGATGCGATACAAATCTTTTTTTTTTGCTCCTGGGTCAACCCTTCGACGAATCGTTATACTCACACAAATCTCGAGTTCCCGGACCCAAAAGTTTGGCAACGTACACGTATATTAATTCGCACGCTTTTTTTGTTCTACGGGGGAAGGAGCGGGGGGGGGGGGGCAATAACGGGGAGTCGGGGAATTATACTCTATTAACAACTAATGTCGATCGTCGAATATTCTCCGTTTTGCCGCGATTGCCCTTAAGTATATATATATGTGTGTATATATATATATATATATATATATATATATATATATATATATATATATATATATATATATATATATATATATATATATATACATACACATACACATAAATACACATAAATGCATATTACTTCATTTACTTGTAAAACGAGTATTTCAATGGCAAATATTTGCTTTGAAGAGGCAAAACACTCTCGTTGCGTAGGGACCCAAAAATATGTTCTCTTCACGGATTGTCCGCTTCACGGGAATTGTTGTTCGACGCGATGTCAGGACGCATTTTAAGGAGGGACATTATCATGTTAGGCCGACAACTGACATGGGGCCGACAACTTCCACATTGGTTTAAACGCAATTAATAAGCCTTAAGGGGAGGTACCTGAGTAAACGGCTAGAAAAACAGGTAAACTTCGGAAATTTTTATCTCAAAAACTAATGTTTCGATTGGATCCGGGTATTTTTTTATTTATTGCAAAATATGTACATTGAGGTATGTTTAGGAATTTTTAAAAAGAAATTCCTTGACTGGAAGCGATTCAAACGCGATTATCTCGAAACATAGTTTTCAAAGTCGGTGCCAGATGTATCTCGAAAACGGCTTGTCCGATTTTGTCCAAATTTGGATACAATATTCTTCGATAGTTTTTCTCGTTCGCCACGTAGGATTTTATTGAAATTTTCATTTTTGACGGAATTGCGAGCGTTCTAATTTAACATTCGTTTTTCGTTCGCAATTTCCGACGATTTTGGATTGCATACACATTGCATGAAAAAGCAATGGTTCAATCGAATGAAAAAACCCCTACGTGGCGAACGAGAAAAACTATCGAAGAATATTGTATCCAAATTTGGACAAAATCGGACAAGCCGTTTTCGAGATACATCTGGCACCGAATTTGAAAACTATGTTTCGAGATAATCGCGTTTGAATCGCTTCCAGTCAACGGATTTATTTTTAAGAAGTCCTAAACGTACCTCAATATACATATTTTCCAATAAATAAAACGCGGATTCAACCGAAACATTAGTTTTCGAGATAAAAATTCCCGAAGTTCACCTGTTTTTCTCGCCGTTTACTCAGGTACCTCCCCTTAAAAAGAGACCAAGTCCCCGTTCAAGGTTCTTTGCTAATCCCTTACGACAATGATACACATTTCATCTATACAATTTCCAGACAATCTGTAGGTTCTTGAAAAAAATCTATTATAGAAATGATTGAAATTGTATAGGAAATCAACGTAGGGCCTCTTGTTACGTACGACGTTTGCCAGAGCAGTAATTCAACCGGAGCGAATCAATGAGAAGGGATGAAATATGTTTTCAGGTTTTTGATTAAGTTCCGTCATTAGAATACTCGTTTCAATTGAAGTATACATATATGCATATATATATATATATATATATATATATATATATATATATATATATATATATATATATATATATATATATATATATATATATATATATATATATATATATATATAGGTATGTATGTGCGGTACGGTTGAACGATCGAGCTATCTACCATGACCAATGAGAAATGATTGGGATGAGCATATATATGTATTTCTGCTTCCAATATCGTTTCTTTCTTCTTCTCGCGAATGCTTCTCTCCCCCCTTCGATTCGCCCATGCTTCTTCACGGCGTCAACTCGCACGCTGACCAAACCATATTATCCAGTTATTGTCGAGGCCGTGCATCCGTGCGAGTGCCAGCAGAGCGCTTTCATTTTTTCTCTTTAATTTTATCTTCAATCATGTTCGACATTCTCTTTCATGAATGGCGTCTCGGTGTGAAGATCGTAACGAAGGACAATCACATGGAAACGCACGAAACGGAAAGCAAACGTATTTTCGTTTGAACTGACAGCCACGATTCACAATTACTAAATTACACGTATGGATTATGAACGAGACTTGCATTATAGTCTTTTCACTTGGCTCTCTCTTTCTATTTGTCTCAGAGGCGGAGGACCCGAACGAAAATTGTTTTGACTTCGATCAAAAATCGTTAGAAACGAAAAAAAAACCTGCCACGTTTAAACCGATTTCATATTACTTGCGATTTTCACTAGTGCTTGAGGGATGAAGCCGTTACGTTGGCCCGAATAATGATATAGTGGCTGGGGGAAGTCGATTGAAAAAAATCGATGAATTTTAACGAAATTTCACAATTGGCTCGCGGAAATGTACACAAAAAAAAACCAGAATTTATTCGAGTTTTTCTTTTAATCCGAAATGACAACACACTAGCAGTCTGTCGAACCATTCTTCGCTGAAGATTTTCGCGATGGGTTTTCCCGAGTTTTTAGGACTATAAGTAGCGCGATACCAAAGCGTTTCTCAATGTAGATACAAAACACAAGCGAAATACCAAACAATTTCGCGAAATAAAGAAATAACTTTTCGGCATGACGATTTTTTTTTAGTTCGATGCAAACAAATCATTGTCTCAAAAATCAGTATTGTTTTTAAATTCTCGTACTTTTGTAATGTTTTATATCAACAGAGGAACGCTTTGGTATTTATTTCCCGGTGTAATTGCGAAACCTTGGAAAAGCACCACGGAATGCACCAGCAAAAAATACGGTTTAGGACACACTGCTAGAGCGTTTTATAAATAGATTTAAAAAAACCTCAAACGTTAAATACTTTTGTTTCGTGTATATTTCGACTTATTGTAATTGTTCACCAAACTTCGTTAATTTTTACCAAATCAACATCATAGTCCCGTCATATGTTTCCGAGCCAACGTGTGTTACTAATTAAGGGGGTCGTCTAGTGCGTCAGACCAAGAGAAGAGAAAACGGCCTTGCATGATTTCTTTGAAAAAGAGGAAGGTGTACTCTATGGTCCAAGCTCAGCAGATTGATCGCGAGACTACTTTTTTATCATGAATTATATACAACTTTCAAACGCGTTTTTCTCAAAACACGATTTTTTCAAACTGCTGCCATGATATCTGAAAAACTATTTGATTGATTCTGCTCAAATTTATACAGCATCTTTAGTACACATATAACTACAAGTTGAACCAAAATAATAAAGATTGCTTCGTTAGTTTTCTTTTTATCAGCTATATAGACCCCGAAAAAAATACCAAAAAATTGATTTTTTTTTCTAAAGCGTAGAAAAAATTATTTCTTTGGAATTCTAACTTTATTTTAGTTCCATGAGCTGTGATTTTAATCGTGAGCCTCAAGTCTCACGATTAAAATTGCGTTTGGTTTTTTGATTTCAGATAAGCAGAACGGCCGGAATCATGGCAGCAGTGGAGCACCTCTTTGTTTATATGTGTTCCTGTTGGGCGGTGCATCTCCGACTATATTCTTTATAATGACTTCAAAAAATTCACAAAGTTTGTTTAAATGTTAATAAAAATTATATACAATTCATAAACTATTTGATTTTAATGGTCTGTCAAAAAAAAAAATTCTCCAAAAAAGCATTAAAAAACGGCCTTCACACTAGACGACCCCGTTAAGTAATGACAAATCTTCGTCAGGTCCAGGCATAGGAAAAAAAAATCATCTGGGAACGGCGTCGCGTGGTTTCGCGACGGATGCGTCGTTTTTGTCGCACCGATGAGACCCGTGATAGGTCACTCGAAGTCCTGCACCCTGGCTATTCGTAACCCCCGGAATCCTCAGTACCACTCCGTTGCTGTCTTTTTCACTCCAGCTCACTCGAGAGCCGAAACAAATTGGGGCTGTCCATCGCGATCGAGGGTGAGTTGGGGGTTGGTCGAGGGTTGAAAGGTCGAGCCTTGAAAGCCCATCGCGGACTCGTAAAGATTGTTATGATTGCCGGGTAACGTTGTGTAGTCGGGTGTCGTTGGTCGATGTCGATTCGACGGTAACGGATGTTGTATGGTCGCGTACGTGTTGTCCTGCGAGGTATCGCCGATGCCTACGCTGACCCCGCTGCCCCGTCTGTCCTGAACGAGGCCGGACTCGGGCTCGCTGAATACTTGCATCGTCAATTCCTGTTCCTCGTAGAGTTTCAACTTTTGCTCGATCCACAATGGATTCTCCGTCGTGTTGAGCTCGTCGATAATTTGTTTCTTGATCAGGCCGTCCTTCTTGCGTATGTCATTGGGTACGGTGATAACCCAGTGTCGCAGGCAGCAGCAAACGACGGTGACGGTTACCGCGCCGACGAGTAAAACGACCAAAAGTGCGATAAGAGCGGCCAACGCGGGATCGAAAGGTTCCTCCTGTTTGCCGGCGAACGCCGGCACAACGTTTTCAATGGCGAAACCCGCGTAATAATCCTTCAAGAAGTCGTATTTCGCGTCGATGATCCTGAGTACCTGAGGTATAGGCGTGATAGTTTGGGTCTTCGAGTCGACCACGTGAAGATACATGTCGCACCATTCGCGCCTGATGTGACCGGACGAGTCGACGTGATAGCGTATATCGTCGACGACGACGCGGCTGTGCGTAGCGTTCGATAGCTCGCCGATAATCTCGTCACGGGCGCGATTGACCTCCTCGGGCGGACGCGACAGTATGACGCGTATGAGCTGCGAGGTCTCGAAGACCCAAACGTGAACGCGCGTGATGGCGTATCTCTCGGGTGGCGCGGTCTCCTTAGCTACGATCTCCACGGAGAATCTGTCGTGTTTGTACTCCTCCATGTCGCCGCTGGTGACGAGTTTTCCATCCTGCGTGACGTTGAAGGGGCTCGGTATTATGGAACCGCTCGACTTCAACGAGCCGTACTTGTACAGATAAGCGCCCGCTACGTAATAATGAAGTGTACCGTTGTCGCCGAGATCGAGATCCGAGGCTGTCACTTTGGCCACGAAATCGTTTATATTGGCCATCGAATTGATACCGGCGTAATAATCGGTACGCTCGAAGATCGGCGAACAGTCGTTCTCGTCGAGTATACTTATGGTGACGTTGGCGTGACCGTGCTCGGGATTGGCAGTCGAGCCGAGAGACCTTGGGGCCACGTAAAGATCGGGATCGTTAGCTCCGAGTATCGTGAGAACGTAACTGTCGCGTGCTTCTCGATCGAACGATCGATTCGTGTATATCGTACCGTCCGATTTGTCGATGTAAAAAGCCCCGTCCACGTTGCCCGCTTCGATGTAATAATAAACACGCGCGTGTCTACCCTCGTCCTTGTCCTCGGCGGTGACACGACCAACGGTGTAATCCTTCGGACGATTCTCCGGTACGTAAAAGCTGTAATCTTCGGTGAATTCGGGCACGTTGTCGTTCGTGTCGACCAGTAAAATCGTTAGGAGACGAAGCGTCTCGTAATACGTTGGACTACCGTGATCCGAAGCTACAAGTACCAGCTCGAATTTACTCTTTATCTCACGATCCAGTATAATCTTCGCTCTCAATTCACCGGTCTCACGATCGATCGAGAATTCCTCGTTCTCTTGTACATTACGATTGCCAACTTTCAAATGATAACTGACGCGTCCGTTCTCACCGGGATCGTGATCGATCGCTTTGACCGTCATCACGAGGTAATTCGGCACGCCCGCATTTTCGGGCACTTCGACAGTCGCGTTTGGCAATTCGGGCATCACGAATTCCGGCTTGTGCTGATTCACCGGTATAACGCGCACGTCGACGTAACATCGATCCGCGTGGAGACCAGTGCCAGCCCCGTCGCGAGCTTCGACCTCGATCCTATAAGAGCCCGCGCGACCGAGCAGAGCAACAGCCGGATACAAAAAACCAGTCTCCGGATTCAACGAAAACGAAGCGTTCTCGTTGCCACCGACGATTTTGTACCAGACCTGCCCGTTGGCACCCTCGTCCTCGTCGACCGCGCGCACCTGAAGTATCGTCGCGGGTGGATTTATCGAGAGATTCTCCGCCACCGAGGCCACGTAACTGTGCTGCGTGAATATCGGTTTGTTGTCGTTTACGTCGAGGAGATTTATGACGACCGGGACGGTGGTGGAACGACGAGAATTCAGAGGACCACCGTCACTCGCCATTACCGTTATCGTTATCTCGGGTGTTTCCTCGCGATCCAAAACCGTCGCGCTGCCCACTGTGATCTCACCGGTCTCGTGGCCTATGTTGAAATCCGAGGCGTGCTCGCCTATCAGACTGTAGCTCACTTGTCCGAATTGACCCTCGTCGTCGTCCGTCGCCTTTACTACGGTCACGTGAGTACCCGGCGGCGAATTTTCCTCCACCGAGACTACGTAGGAGCTTCTCTCGAACTTTGGCTCTTGGTCGTTCACGTTTATTATCGACACGGTCACTCTGGCCGTTGCCGATAATCTCGGCACACCCGAGTCATACGCCACCACGGTGAAATTCAGCTGCTTCGTTTCCTCGTAATCGATCACCTGACTCGTTCGCACGATACCTGCGGCAAGAGGAGAATTCAAAGTTACGCGGGGAAGAATATACATTATTGATCAGTTAAGGGGCCAGTCCACTTTGAAAATTTCAAAAAATCGAAAGCAAGCAAGACTTGAAGAAATCGACGATGATGAGCAATCAGAAGGGATTTTGTACGGTGCAGGAATTTCCTATTGAGTTTAGGTAAGAGTTTTTCATAGTATAAACTTCAAACGCGTTTTCCTCGAAACAACGTTTTCAAAATGTAGCTCTATCGTATCTCTAAAACTAATAAACCGATTCTTTTGGAATTTGAACCGATGGTTTAAAAATTTTGATATTCACTCTTTTTGCCGAAAAACTGCGAGAAAACGCGTTTTTAAAATACTTTTTTCGTTTTTCATCTGCCATTTTTTTATTTTTTGGTAAAATTTTATATCCGAGGGTCATTTTGTAGCTGGTGTTATACTGAATCTAATGGACTTTGATTTTTTTGTTTGAGACAAGCCGTTGCCGAGTTGTGATGGAGCTACCTAGCCCACGTATTTTTGAGACGTTACGTTAAACTATAGTTTTTGTACTTGAAAATGAATAAAAATGGATTAATTTTTTTTTAAATGTATTTCAAGACTTTATTTATCAAGTCCAACACCGTTTATAATAATTTCTTTTATAAAATCCTAAAAAAAACGCGAAAATAGTATTTTTTTCGTGGCTCCAAACTGGACTGGCCGCTTAAGGCCTTGGGCTACAGTAACGGGTATAAAATCATGTACGAATTTAACAATTCTTTTTCGTATGAAAAAGTGATTCACTCATGAAACTAATTACACATCTATTTAGTATGAATATCAAGCTGTTAGATATTTTTCCAGTACAAAATGGCCGACAACTAATATTTTCTTTTGTTATCTTTTTTTAGGCACTCCGCGGCGTGACATTTAGCATCCACAATTTTTTACCTAGAACAAAAAACAAAAGTTCTCGTCAATCTACATTAGAATATCTAGAGAAATACGTACGGAATTAAAAAATATTGTTTTATTCAAAAGTTGTAGGTATTTGAACTTAAGAAATGAATTTTCAGTGAAAAATTTCGTTAAAACTGCTCATAAAGCGCTCATAAAATGAAAAGTTTTCGATTAATCAGAAATCCCGTACGTACTTCTCTGCGAAATGCAATTAGGAACATAACTTTTAAATTTAAAGTAAATCGAGTGAAAATTATTGAAGTTATTTGTCACGCCAATTGGAAAAAAGCTGTTTCGAGAAGTTTCGAGTAGTCGGCCATTTTGTACATCGAAAAAAATATATATATTTCCTAACAGCTTGATATTCATACTAAATAGATGGGTAATTCATTTTATGGGTGAATCACTTTTTATACGAAAAACAAATTGTTAAATTCGCACACGAATTTATACCCGTTACTGTGGCTTAAGGCCTTAAAATATAAACCATAGAGTCGTTTTTCGTGCCGAAAACTGATGAGATCGATTACGGCTCATAAATCGGTACTATTGATTTTCAGATTGATGATTTCGAATCGCGAATCATACAGCTAAGTCGTCTAATTCTGAAACTATACGCGAACTTGATTTTTCGCAATACCTGCTGCAAGCCTGGAACTTGCCCAGTTAACAGTCATGTGCGAAGGCAAACCCAGCCGTTTTCCAATCAAAGAAACACGTGAATCTGTTTGTTCACTACGCCATGAAAAGAGAAATGAAAAATCCCATCATAGCCTCCACTGGTGACCGAAGCACCCTCTGGAGGGTTCTTTCATCACCGGCGTAACAGCCGGGCTAAACATTTCGCTTTCGAGCTGTACTTCGACACTCCCTCTCGAAAACAGTTCAAAGAGAGTATTTTCAGGCGCCATACTAACTGAACGATAACGATTTTCTAGGGTCTGAGCTCACTTACCGGTTACGTTGTAAATAGTGAAGTACGGACTCGGTGGTTCGATCGCGTAACCAGCTATATTGCTGTCGGCGTCGGTAGCCGGAAAAGCACCGACTACCGCTCCCGTTGGTTGTTCCTCTTGCATCTCGATCGTGTATTCGGGCTTCTCGCGTGTCCAAGGCTTCAGGAATTCCGGCGCCATGCGATTAACGTCGATTATTGTGACTACGAGCGTACCTGCAAATCCATGTCCACGTAAATAAGGGCGAACGGAAGGAAACAGCTGTTGCGATGGTTTTTTTTTATTCATCTCGAGAATCCCGCGTCCACATTTGAAGCCGTATGCACAGAAAAAGGCCTATTTACGAAACTCTATCTTCGGACGCGTGGGAAAATGCCTGATTAGTTTTCCTGCTTGTAGTACACACGATAGCCAGCCGGAAATGTTTGAATCATCTCGTTGAATTTTCGAAGTTGAACAATTCTACGGAATATCACGATGTTAACAGTCCACCCGTGTATTTGGTGACAGAAGTTTTATCAATTGTTATTTCTGAACATTTTTGGCGTTGCAGCATGGGTGAATCGAATCCAAAAGGCTTTTTGAGGATACTGAGAATAGATATCGATAAGCAAATTTAAAAAACAGGTTACTCCAGCCCTGCTATATGAAAATAGCAAGGCTGAATTGCTTATTAGGTATGTGAAGTTCTTCGAATAGGACTGACGAGGAACCGTAATGAGAATCTTCGTTATCGTGTTATTTTCTTAACGAGAGAGTTTCTTGAGCGAATGCAATTTTATTGATTGAATTTTTATATCGTACAAACTGATAAGTGCACATAACTGAAACGGGCATCTTTGATCTTGTGAAGTATCCTGCAAGGATGGACTCAAAGCTTGCATTGGTGGAAGGCAATGAAAATTCGTTTCAATTACTCGTATTAACGCCTTATATACGCGAAAAATTTCAATTTTATTTTTGATTCCATTAGCCTAAACGGTTAGGAATATTTTAAGCTTTACAGAATTGAAAAATTATACATACCGCGCGGCGCGCCCGACCGCCAACTTCAAAGCCGTTTTTCCACGATTCACTTTTTTGAACCTTGTGAAAGTTCTAACTCTTGAACGAAGGTTCAGATCGCTTTAAAATGTTTACAACATATTCTTAGTATCATCACCTATCGTATGAACCACAGAAAAAAACATTTCAATGACACAAAAAAATATAAAAAATGAAATACCGACAGAAAATTGAGTAAAAAATTGTTACGTTTCGAATTTTTATTATATTTTTTAAAAATATTTTTGGTTCACACTAAAGATATATTCGTTATGCAATTATAAATATGTTCATTTTTTTCAGACACCCACATCGATGCCGAGAACTTTCACGATCAACGCACGCGCAAAAAAAATACATTGCTTTATTATTTTATATCTCCGCCATTTGTTAATATATCTGATTTTTTTAAACATATACTTAACCATGTGCATAAATAATCTGTAAAAAAAATGTTGTCAATATATGCGTCATTTTTTTTAACCGCGTCTAGGAAAGTACCTTCGAAAATCGGCGAAATCGCGTATATAAGGCCTTAAAGAGAATTATTATCGAAAATCATATTTTGTAGATTAACTTTGTAGATCTGTGAATGAGAGTCCTAAAATAGGTTTGTGTTATTTTTAATTCTCGTATTTGCGATAGAAAATTGGGGAAATTCAGAAAAAAAATCGTTGCATTTCAACTATGCCATCAATCTTAGGGTTTCAATTTCCAATATTTGAATGGTATTGAAGTTTGCACCCTTGGAATGCAACAATGTTTTTCTGCACATTTAGGCTACAAATATCACTGAATTTGTTTTTTTACGATCCGTATTAAGCATCCATAACCTACAACTGCAAAAGAAGAGTTTGGATAGGAATGAGAAAACAAGAAACAAAAGATAAAGAAGAAATTTCATTGCATTCCAACGTATGCACTTTTGTGGAACTCGATTTACCTGCGCCCTGTTGCAAATTCGGAGCTGTGGTATCGGTGACGACGACGTTTATGCTGACGGTCGCGGCCACGTCGCGATCGAGGGCCCTCACAACGGAAACCTGACCGGTCTTACGATCGACGGCGAAGAAACTCTTGTAGGAAGTCGAATTGTCACTGACTTGTTGGCCCTTGCGATCGATCGCTGTTATGGGCTCGGATATGGCGAAGTTAAGTGCCTTGGGATCCGAACTGTCGGGATCGGTTGCTTTGAGGGTCGTGAAGACTGTACCGATCGCCGTGTCCTCCGTTACTTGAGCCCTTTGCGTAGCTGGCGTGAAATATGGCGCTTTGTCGTTGCTGTTCTCCACCTTTATCATGAGAGTCGCTGTGCCCGTGAGACTGGGAGAACCTGAGGAATTTATACGAAAATTGCGATTATGAAATGACTAAAGTCATATGTTGATCACATTAGTATCAGGTTTGTAAAAAAATTATTATTATTATTCTACTCGGTAGATAGCGGTGGCGGAATACTTGTATTATTATTTCGTAGGTTTGTTTTATTACAATAGTAATATATACAAACTACTGCAACGGCAGTACTTTGTGTAAATAATAATACCTTCATTGTTTATGAATATTTTTCAAGAAAAAAAAACTTACACGCGGAAAGACTATGTATCAATCGTGTGTAAAATCCTGACTTCGCCATCCCAGTACTCTCATTAAAAAACAAAATTGACAACCGACGTTTTGTGAGCCTCAAGCTTCTGCAGAGTCGTGAAGGGGTTAGGCTACTGTGAAAATGACGAACACTCGTTCGTCGCTTGAGGTAACTCAAACTGAAGATGAAGGTCCAACACATGGTGCAGGAATTGCAGATTGAAGGTAAACTCATGGTTACAACGATAGAACTGCTAATAAAACTTTAAACGTGTCTATCCCGAAACTACGTTTTTCAAAACGGTGTACATGGTTTCTCAACATCTGATAAACGGATTGGCTTGAAATTTGCTACACTTATTCAGTGTAATAGTAGTTCAGTCTTGAATGAAGTTTTTATTGACATTTTTTTTAATTAGTTATCAACAATAATGTTAATTTTCCTCGAAAGATCGAAAAAAAATGCAACCAGTTTTTTTATGATTAAATCATAACAAAAAAGCTCGATCAAGTCTTAAACAATATTATCTATTTTAAGAGAAAAAAATTTGTTTTTTTTTTCGTTTCCGATCAACCGGGTGGCCAAAATCAGGTACACCGTTGAGCCTCTGATGTTCAAAGGTCCCTTGCGAGATGGTTTATAATTTCTTTAATTATTAACATTTTTTTTATTAAATGCAGTACACACTGAATCTAATAAATGTACATAAAACTTAATAAATAAAAGTTAATGTACATAGAAATTAATGTGCACATGATTTTTTCAATCACCTTAGTTTTCCCTCCAAAATAAAAAAATTAAAATAATCTTGATTTTCTGGTCGTCACTGTAGCCTACTCCCTTAACCAAGTTATAACTTTATTTTATTCTTACTTATATTTAATATTATTGTTATTATTATGGATAGTATATGTAATACATGAGTATATACGTATATATATATATATATATATATATATATATATATATATATATATATATATATATATATATATATATATATATATATATATATATATATATATATATATGTATGGTGTTTAGCGCATGGACCGATACAATTTTTTGGGGTTTGGTCATATAAATAATTTATTATGTGGTCAAAATAAAGAGAATACATTTTTTTTAAACAATGAATTTAGAAGTTAACATTTTTCATCCATTTACACATTTTTAAGACTTTGGAAGCCCCAGTCATTTTCTTGAAGCCAATTGTATCATATAATGACTTATTTTAAATAAACATACATTGCAGAATACAACAAAGGTCATTTCGTGCTATTACAACCCCAAACCAAAAAGTTATGACGATTTAAAGGCGAAATTTCGGGTAATTAAAAAAAGTCATATGTCAATTATCGTGACACTTAGAACATACGGTCTAGGGGTGAAAAAATTAACCAATGACGTGTATTTATGTATGTATGTATATAAATGGTTCCGTTGGATTACTAACCCTTATCCAGTGCGATAACTTCCACGTGATAAGTGTTTCTCTCATCGTAATCGAGCTTTCTAGATACGGTGACAATGCCCGTTGTCTCGTTTATAGAAAAGTCGTCAAAGGCTCCCTTCTGAATTCGATAGAGAAGTTCAGCATTCACACCACTGTCGGCATCGGTGGCCATCATCGCCTCCACAATGGTCCCTTTGAAAAAAAAACCAATCTCGTTAGAAGTAGACCTCGAAAGAAAATGGTCTTTCCATAAAAACAAATGCCATCATACCAGGCACTGATATTTCCGGTACGCTCGCTGTATAAACGTCCTGCGGGAAAATGGGCGCGTTATTGTTGACGTCGCGAATGGTGACGTTGACGATCGCGGAATCGAAGAATTTGCCGTCGTTCGCTTGAACCGTGAGAGCTATCCAGTCCTGGCTAGAATTCGTCATGTCGACGGGTCCTCTCTCAACGATCGTAATTTCACCGGAATTCGGGTCGATCGCGAAAAAGCCCATGTCGTTGCCGTCCACGATAGAGTAAGTGATTTTCGAAGTTTTGTCCTTATCACGGGCCTGAACTTTCAGCTGGGGCTCGAACTTTTCAGCACCCTCGTCAACGACGGCGCGATACTTTTCTTGAAGAAAGTGCGGCGGGCTGTCGTTAGCATCGCCGAGACTCACGCGCAACGATACGCTCGTTGTCTGTCCCTTGCCGTCGTCATCGGTCGCCTGTTTGAGACAAGACGGTGTTGTATACGTTGCATGTATTGATAAATGTAAGCATATTTATTTGAGGAGGTCGGAGGGTTAGCTGGCAAAGAAGATTAAATTTGAAAAAAATGTATGTTATTGTCTAAACTATACTGAGCGTTTACGATTTTTTTTGAAATTTTTCCATCACAGAACGCCGGAGATAAAAAATAGTTTAATGTGCGTAATTTTACGTGCGGCTAGATGGGCAAGACGTTCACGCTACGGGTGATGTTATGTTTTTTGGCTATTCAGCACCAAGGTAAACCATTTCTTACGGTTGAAGCAGGTTGGAGCGATTAAGTTGAGTCAAATGACGGTTTATTAATATTTTTTTTCAATTAACCTAAAAAAACGCATACGAGGTACAGATTTATTCTGTATATGCCATTTTTTTAAATATATAATTAAAGGGCAAAATTATGCATTTTAATATTTTTATTATGTAAGGTAGAAGAACTTTTGTGTTACTACCAACTTGAAAAAGTATAACATTATCGATGATTATTATGAAAAAACTACGACAACGAATGTTTTACACAATTCACAATGAAATTTAGAGTAATTTATAATTATGCCTATTCATATTAACGTCAGGAGATTATTGGCCCATGGTTTACGATGGGCAAGATGAGGATTTTTTTCTAAATGTTTACAAAGGTTCAGTTTGCGTTAATCCGTTGTTAGAGATGGTTTATCTTGGTGCTAAATAACAAAAAAAAATTACATAACCTTTAGTGTGAAAGTCTTGCCCATCTAACCGCACGTTAAACTACATACATTTTTAACTACATACTATTTTTGATCTCTCGTGTATGATGGTGAAAAAAGTTTAAAAAATTCATGTATGTAACATGTATTTTTTTAAAATTAAATTTAACCTTGGATTGTTACTAACGCTCCTACCTCCTTAACGCAAACTAAATCTTTGTAAACGTTTGGAAAAAAAAAATTGATCTTGCTCATCGTAAACCATATATATTCAATATTGAACCATCAAGGTTTCCTCAATGCCCGGGAAGTTGCCATATTTCGGTAACACTTAATATTAATGAATGGTAATAATAGATAATCTCGTGACATAAATATAAGTAGGCATAGTTATAAATTACTCAAAATTTCATTCTGAGTTGTGCAAAACATTCGCTGACGCAGTCAGCAGTTTCAGTTTTCAGTTTTTTCAAAAAGCTTTTCTTATTCACGTAATAAACATATAAAAAATGCATAAGTTTGCCCTTTAATTATATATTTTATGAAAATTTTAGCATCTACAGAACAAATATATACGTCGTATGCATTTTTTTCAGGTTCATTGAAAAAAAATCATAAACCGTCATTGGAGTCAACTGGACCACTCCAACCTCCTTGAAGGTCATTTCAAGGATTCCAAAATCCCCAAAATCGACAATGCGTTTCAAGAAATTCAAGGAAATTCATCCCCAACATAATGAGACGTGCTCATAGTGAGCTTTACATAAACTAAGTGAGGTTTAAGGGCTCATCACGGTGTGAAATTTTCAAAAAATCGATTTTTTTCACATTATCCGATAGTATAGACAGTTATAAACATGCTGTTCAATTTTTTGGGTTAAACTCGAATTATTCCGGTTGCTACATTTTCTTATATAATTCTTATATTATTCATTTCTTATATAACTAAATTATATTTTAAAAATGATAAATTATATAATAAATTTTGTTTATCTCTTACAGCCTTTATCAGAAAAAGGGATTCGACCAGCTGCGTGAGATCTGGCACGGACGGACGTATTGTTCTCGCAATGTCGTTTTTGAAAACGGTGTACACTCTCAAAGGAAGAGTTTTCGAGCTATCCGTCTTAAATTTTGACACAACATTCCTCACGCCATTCTTTATCTTGCTATGGAAACTTTTTTTTGAAATCTTCCTATTTTTTTAACGAAATTAATAATCTGATTATTAAGTCCGATTATTAAAAATTGAGACTGATTAATAATCTTTTTACAAATTTCGTTTCAGATAATATTTGAGGCCCCAACCGTGTACACGGTGAGGGCTCCTCTTTTTCGGCGACATTTTTAACCGTTTAAAAAATTAAAAAAAAAAATATAAACGTTTAAAAAATTATTTTCTGTTCTTGATGAGTGCTTAAATTTGACATTAAAAAAATCAGACTGATTATCGTGTTTTAACAATCGCAAAAAAAATCTCAAAAATGATCCCTTAAAATATACTGTCCACATATTTACCTTGTAATTGAGAAAATATTCGCTCTGTTCCTCGTAGTCGAGACACGGCGCAGTACCAGGTGTGAGACACGGGGCCACGGTGATGGTGCCGTTACGTTTGTCAACGGCAAAATGATCGGAGCCCTGGCCGAGTAACTGATAAATTATTCCGGCAGTTCCGAATCTACCGCTGTCACGATCTTTCGCTCTTATGGTGACGATCGGTGTACCGGGCAACGCGGTTTCGGACACGAGAGCCGTATAAGTTGGACTACCGAATGAGGGTGCATTGTCGTTCGTGTCGGTGATCGTCACCGTGACCGTAGCCGTCGACAAGAGTCTCGGATTCGTGTCCACTTCCTCGGCAACTACGAGTATTATAAATTTTTGCTGATTCGGATTCTCATAGTCGAGGGAGCCGTTGGTCACTCGTATGTTGACTGATGTACTTCCGGTCGCGATCGTCGGTTCGACCGTGAACGCACCCGTTATGTCCTCCAATCGCAGAGAAAAAACGGAGTTGGAACCCTATGGGGAAAAAAAAATTAAAACCTACCGATCTTTCGCTTTTGAATTTGCATCTCGCTCTTTCGAAGAACTTGATCGGTTCGAATCGATTGGCCCTTGATATAGTATCAATCACTTCGAATTCGATATCGTAAAGTTAAATCGGTTTCTTCTTTTTTGTTCATGCATTTGATACATTAAGGCGGGATATACATTTAGACAGGAAAATAAAGCAATATTGAGGGATTTTTTAAACTAGGAAATAATTATTCTACAATGATCAAACTTTAGGTATACTTAATCGTATATTTAAGTATACAAAACAATTTTTGTTAATTAATTCATCATCAAAATGACGGAGCTGTGGCAGAGTGTTACAGCAAGGTCGCCGCGGGAGTTGCGAATCGGCGTGCAGTCTAACTTTCCGTAGACTTTGATTTGCAAAAAAGTTCAAACATTCTTTCAGTTAGACCATGTATGGTTTCTATGTGACGGTAATTAAAGTGAAGAAAATGCAAATTTAAGAAAATGGCACGCATTTACAAAAAAAAATAACATTTCACGCAACATTTCTGTAAAATGTGGATGAAAAAAGTCGTTTTTTTTTTCAACTTTTCAAAAACAATTCTCGTCAAGTAGAAGATACCAATATTATCAATATTTCTACCAAGTTTCAACTCAATCAGCTTAATAGTTTTTGAGTAATCCTGCACGCCAATTTCGATAATGCAGTTTTGAAAAAAACGCGTTTGAAGTTCACGCCCGCTCCGAATCCGAGCGGTGAGGCACAGCGTTGACGGGCTGTAACGTTTGAAGTTTTTCGAATTTCGCTTTGAAACTTCAGGAAAATATTTTACATATAATCGTTTAAATTAAAAAAAAAGAAATCGATTTTTTGATCGTTGTAAATGTATATCCTGCCTTAAGGAGACACCTTTAGGCACTGAAAAAATTTGCTGATTTTCACGACTTTTTTTTCAATGAAGTATTTCTTCACCATTTTTGAGACTTAGGGTACGTTTTATTGCTACGTTTGGCTGTTACCTGGTATTGTTTATTGATCTTTAAAAACAGCGCAGGTATGGCTTCTAAACTGCATTTCCAAAACTGGCGTGACGTATAGCTAAAAATCTGATCGACCAATTCCGATGAAATTTGGTGTAAATCTTTCTAACCATATGTTCTAAAACATGAACCCCGATGTTTTTGGAAATTAAAAAAGAAAGTATTTTCCATTGCGATTGGCAGGACAACTCTATTCGTTATTTCTCTATTCTCCGACATCTCTCTCCTTAAATATCTCTATTCTGGAGCAGGTTTAATCGGAAACATCTCTATGCCAAAATATCTCATGTCTAAAACATTACTCTGCCGAAACATCTCTATTCGTAAAGATCACAATGACACAATAATTCAGTTCTGAAATAATACTGCTCTTAAATATCTCCATTCCACAATCTTTCGTATCCGAAACTTTTCTATTTTTCAATATCTGTATTCTTCAAAATCTCATGTGACATCCAAAACATCTGTATTCCGACAACTTCGTCTCACAATATCTCTCTTTCGGAACATTTCTATTCCATTAGTAATGTTGCAATCTTGGCTCATATACTGCATCTGAGTGTCAATGAAAGAAAAATGTTCTTAAGGAGGTACGGTAATGACTATGCTAGTAAACTTAGAGTCTATTTCACGCCGCAATACCGCCACGTTTTAGTTATATGTATATGGCCTATTTTCCGAGAAATATTTTGTAAGCATTGAATTTCGAGTTTCCTATTATTTTTATAATACGGAAACAACCTTAATAATCTACTACTCGACTTCAGTATTACGCCATATCGTTGACGTTTAGCATCGTCGCATTTTCGGTGGCTGTCATCGGTTCCACGCGCCCGGCTTATTATTTCTTGTAGCCGGTTAACATGGAGAATGAAAATACTGTGGAAGTTTATCAAAATAGTAACGGGATTGTACCTGAAGTCCAGTTTAGAGACAAATGTAGATTCTGACGGGCAAGAATTAGAAAATGAAAAGATAATATTGCGATTGCAAATAAAAAACGTCGCGTTGAAGTAAACCTCAATGTCCAATGTCCAATCTGTCCAAAGTCAAAACGTATTTCATCGATTGTTATGTTATTTTTCCCTTTCCCAATTTTCACAATAGGTGCAGGTATAAAAAGGAACGTTTATTTTATATGACGGTTCGCCCATGCTGAATTTATATATAGATGCGTTGTATAGGTACATGTCGCCAGAAAAATTGAGATGCCTTTGCTGTACGTAAAAGAACTTCAAGTAAACATCGACGAAAGGCCCTTTATAATCCATTAAAAAATGTACGGCTTTGCACAATCATATTTTTAATTCGCGTTGAAAATATCCGATAGACGATTCAAATTTGCGCGGGTATCCAGCGTTGCCACACGTCGAGCAAGATGGCTGCTGTTACGTCACGAGAAGTCTCGCTCTCCGAAAACTTCGGTTTTTGCGACTTTATTTCTAAATTTATTGCTTATTTCTGCGGTGATCTTTCCAATTCAAGGTGCCTTATCGATCACAAAGATTCAACGAACGCAACCATCAGTTTTTTTTACGTGTTTCTTGGCGCAGCACAAAAACATCGATATATGAAAGGACAGGCACATTTTGTCGTCCACGTGTGACTAATTCACCAACTTTAACAATTAATAACTCGGAAAGTGTACGGCAAATCTCGTGAAAACTCCGCATACGCATGGACGAAGGTCTCGACAATGCTATTAAAAAAATCGGGCTTTTATCGTGACCTCGCTCCAATCACCGTACCTCCTTAATCCCACTGACGTTACGTGTCGCGTCACATAACAACATCCGCCGCAACCCGTTTAGACGACCGTGCCATACCTCCGCCATTTTTTAAGATCAATAAAAAAATACCATGTAACAGCCAAAAGTAGTAATAAAAAATACCCTAAGTCTCCAAAATGGTGAAAAAATGCCTTTAAAAAACAAACACAAAAACCAGCCATTTTTTTTCGCCTAAACGTATCTCCCTCCTTAAAAAAAGCAGTCCACCTTTTCTCTAACCCTACATTGTGGAATATTTGATTATGCATAAATATCTTCAAGCGCAAGTGGTTTTTTTTTTCCGTTGCTATATCGAAGTATCAACCGGTCCGAATTGTCATGAAAAAACTCACGACATCGGGATCTTTGACCGTCATGTCCAGATGCGGTAACGGAGTGCCGTCGGGCACATTTTCCGGTATCTCTATGTTGTACTCCCGTCGATTGAAAGAGGGCGGCTCGTCGTTGACGTCTTTGATGGTGACCGTCGCCTCGGCCATGGAAACCGTCGAATTGTCTTTGCCGGGTGTTCCGTTGACGACCTCGCGAGCTTTCACCTTGAGAGTGAGCACACCCGTGGAATCCTCGAGTGCTTCGCGATCGAGGGGTTTGGCAGTTCGCAACTCGCCGCTCTCCGAATCCAGCAGAAAATAATCGAAAGGATCTGTCGAGAGGGTCATTGAAAATAAGTAATATTTAGTAAATCGAGATTGAAGATGAAATTTTGGGAATATTCGTATCTCGAGATACCAGGCTTCTTTCGCACAAAGAAACGAGTTTTTCGAAATTTTTATGGGAGTTTTTGACAATTCCGGTAGATTTTGCGATTCTTCACGAAAGACTGTTGAATTGTCTAGAATGTTTGTTTCGTTCTTGAAAATCTTTGGATCTGATGGATACTCAAACTTCTAATGAATGTGATTACACTTCCAAGTGAATTCAACTGATGAAAAACCGATTTAAGGGACTATTTCGGCGTAACATTTTTTGAAAATCGTTTTTTTCCATTATCCAAAAATATGGACTTTCATAAACATGCTGTTGACTTTTGATCGCGAAATTCAAATTATTCGGGCCGGTCGTTCTTACAAGGAACATCATTTTGGTGTCCTCCGATTTTGTTGAAACTTTTTTATGTGGAAGAGTATCAAAAACTGAGAGACACGTATTTTTTTATCGGCTGAAGAACGGTTTTAAGGGGTGAAACGCACCCTCGAGAATAGGGGTGTTTTTCGTTTTTCGCCGATAACGTTATCGTTCTCATCTCGAATGTATAGTACACAAAAAAAATATTGTTGCAATTTGAAATTTTTTAATATCTTGTACCGTTAAAATGCTATCGGCGAAAAACGAAAAACACCCCCATTTTTTGAGGGTGCGTTTCATCCCTTAAAACCGTTTTTCTCGAAACGTCGTTTTTGAAAACGGTGGAAGATTTTAAACGAAGAGTTTTCAAGTTATCATCATCCTTCACACCATTCTCTCGAAACGTCGTTTTTGAAAACGGTGTAAGATTGTAAATGAAGAGTTTTCAAGTTATTCATCATTCTTCACGTCATTCCTCAACGTCGTACAGAAGCGGTGATTTTCTTTTCATTTGAAAATTTCACATTCAAACGAAAAGCTGTGGTCAAAAGGCCGAATTTGACACTTAATTTTGAAATAGCCACCATTTTGTTAACTATCATCGAAAAAAGAATCCTCCGCACGCCTCTACAGTTGTTCAATGGTATTGAAGTTTGCATCGTTGAAATGCAACGAAAATTCTTCTTTGCATCTTCGTTTCCTCATTTTTATCATTCTGCAATATTTTTTTTTCCAGATTTCGATAATAGATTTCTAATTGAGCAGTAAAAAAAATTGTTGAGGGGTTTTCGTTGCCAAGATATGCCAAAAGAAATTTGAGCAGTTCAAAAATAAATCATTTTCGTTGCAAACTTCGATCCCATGTTTTTCCTACTGATTAATAATCTCTCTGGTTTTTGTTTTCTTTCAGACCATTTTTAGAGCACGAATTTCCACCGTCGGGTGCTATTTTTTGGGCATAATTTTGCAGTGGCCAACAAAATTATATAAATAATAAAACTAAAACATTAAAAAATACTTTTATGTACAACATAAGTCATTTGAATAAACGAAGAAAAAAAATCGAACTGATTATCGAATTTCATTTATTTGTAATTATAAAAATCATCCATTTTCAAGCCAGTCACACTGAAATGGTCCCTTAAAAAACTAAAAACAGGTGAGATAATATTTTCGGCGAACTTGACGATTTACAAAGGACCTTCTATTTTTATTGGCTAATTAAACGTGATTCTTTTTTGGAATGTATCGTGGTACGTACTTGTGTCGAGTTCATAGATGATTTTTCTCGGCATTCCGCGATCGCCGTCGCGCGCTTTGACGGTCATCACGAGGGTTCCGATCGGATCGTCCTCCTTGACGACCCCGGTCAACGAGTCCAAAAATTCGGGCGGACTGTTCTGTATGTCTTTCACTTTGATCTCTACTCCCGTTGTTTCGTTGTTCGTACCATCCTGCACCGGGCACAAAAAGTTGATTATTCAGTCAAACATTTATCCAATAAACAATAAATGCGCAACATATCCTTCAGCAAACATTTAGCAATTCATTATTGCCATTTGGAGTAAGTAAAATTATTTCGATGAGCTCAGGAAAATGGGAAAAAACATTGTCAACTTCAAACTTTTTTTCGGGCGTGAAAATTGTTTCGGAAAACCAAAGAAAAATGTAATTGCGATAAAAACTTTTCCCATAGAGCGTTAAATGGACATAAAAGGATCGGCCGTTTCTCAAAGGTGGCGTAAATGCCCCGAGGCAGTCTTGCCCGACGAGAAATGGGTACAACAATTTTTCTCGTTATCTGTGAATTCATTGAGAGCATCGAGAAAGTGCCGAGAGATACGCACTCTCTCCCTCTCTCTCTTGGTTTGATTTAAGGGGGGAAATACCTTTAGGCGAGGGAAAAATGGCTGATTTTCATGATTTTTTTTAAAGGAACGATTTCTTTATTATTTAGGCTTAGGGTATGCTTTATGACGACTTTTGGCTGCGACATGGTATTTGTTTTTATAAATGTGTAAAAATGGCAGAGGTATGGAACGATACCTCTATAGCTATACGTATAACTAAAAAACTAATTGACCCGACGGAAGGATTCTGATGAAATTAGGTATAAATCTTTCTAATCTTGTTGTCTAAAACGTGACCCTACATATGTTTTCGAAAATTAACAATAAAGTATTTTTTTATTGCAAAATATGTAGCCATTTTTTTCGAAAAATTAAATCCTTCTGTTGTAACGCGTTTTTTTTAGCTATACGTATAGCTAAAAAACTAATTCTGCCGATGGAAGGATTCTGATGAAATTTGGTATAAATCTTTCTAACCCTGTTGTCTAAAATGTGACCCCATATGTTTTTGGAAATGAAAAAAAAAAACTTTTTTTGCAAAAAAGTCATTTTTTCGGAAAATTCAATCTTTTTGTTGAAAAGCGTGTTCATCGATTTTCAATATTTCTCACTTTTCCTGGTTCGTATTCTGCGTATAAGTGTTAATGAAAAAAAAATGTTTGTTGCTTTTTTCAGATTAATTCCGCTGACACTCATAGGGGTATCTCAGCTAATTAGGCAGCCAAAAATAGAATTCCCCAAATTTGTTCCAGGTAAAAAAAACTGCTACCTGAGAATGTTGAAGAGACACCGAACAATGGGGCTGACCCCCCCCCCCCCCCCCCCCCCCACCCCCCGTTGCCCAACTGGAACGATTTGTAATATATATTATAATGAAAGTAATATTGACCGTCTAATTAGCTTAAATGCCCCTTTGTGCGACGCTACGTTTCACGCCGTCTGACAATACTCGCCGCAACCGTTTAGAAGACCGCGCCATACCTCCGCTATTTTTAAACATTAATAAAATAAATACCTTTCAAACCATTTTAACTATCGACCAAAAAACGCGAAAATCAGCTATTTTGCGACCCGTTACACTGCGATGATCCCTTAAGACGGGATATACATTTACAACTATCAAAAAATGGATTTTTTCCTCCCCCCTTAAAACCATTTTTTTTCTCCATTTCTCGTCGAACTTTTTCTCCTTATTTTTGTTGTTTTTTTTTTGTGCGTCTACAATTATAACTCACGCTGGCGAGTAACAGCATTTGATAGAAGGGCCGTTGCTTGTAGTCGAGGGGTTGACGCAGAACCAGCGCACCGACGTACGTCTTCTCGCTCTTCTCGACGTCGACGATACCGAACTTGGTGCAGGCGTCCAGAAACTGCAACAACCAAACGCGAGTTTTAGCAACTCAAATGACTCTGTCGCTCCGATATTCATCGATGCCGCCCATCGCTCGTTCACTCGGCCAGAAGGGCGGGTGGCTTTTGTTGCGGACGCTGTTTCGATCGAGTTCTGGACGAAGTAGATAAATATTTGTCGCTGAATAGCAAAAAGTGGCGAGCCTCGGACAGGTGTTTGCCAGATAGTACAGAACACGATCGCGTCGAGGAGGCATGCAAATTTGGCTTGATGTTTGGTTAATTGGGTTCAATTACATCGTCAATCAAGATAATTGGAAACTCGACATCGAAGAATGCAATACGCGAAGAGGTGACTCGAAAATCGCAACGTTAAAACGGTTTTTATTGTGGTTCTTGTGTAAAAATGGTGTAGAAACGTTAGCATAATTAAAATGCACCGAAAATGCTTTTTTATTTTTTTTTTATAGCCTCGAACTTATCGTCATCCAAAATCTTTCCCTACATATTTAGGCTGACGATCTCTAATGAGAATGCTGAGAAATGTTTCGATGATTTGAGAGGCCTAAATTGGGCCACGAAACTTTCGTTGCGTTCCAACGATGGAAACTTCAATTGACTTCCGGACTCATTGGACTTTTGATCAAGTGAAATAATCTGCCTGCGGAGGCACACTCGTATACTATAAATTTTATTCTTTTCATGTTTGTATTTCGAAAACAAAACGGGCAATAATTCCGTTGAGGGAGGACACCACTGTGACGGGCTGAAAAAAAGGTCATTTTCTCGAATTTTTGTTGCCTACTAGATTATTCATTTGGGATTTGGAAAAGAAGGTACGTTATTAAGCATACATTGAATTTATTTCGTGTAAAGTTTTATTTAAAAAAAAATAATTATTAACTACGTTATTGAGGTATGATAGGGCCCGTGTATGAGAAATGGGGTCCAATTGCCGGATCGATAACTTGACAATGGTTGGTCTAAAAAATAAAAATAACAATGTTTTATAGCCTAGATAAATGTGATTCCCGTTATACGCAGCCATCTATCGGAAAAAATCACAAAATCGCGGGTGTTAAAAAAAGTGTAATTTCGGGCAAATTTTTACTTATATTCGGAGTCCTGAAAATACTAAATAAAAAAAACGACTACGTACAACGATAGCTACTGCAATTATAGAAATTTTTGGTTTTTTAAAATTGAAAATCGATCAATTATAGCTAGCATTAGAATGGAAAGGGAAAAAGTCGTTTCGAGAAAAACGCGATTGAAAGTTCTAGTATACGTAATTCCTGTTGAAATGCAACGAAATCGTATTTTGTTCATATTGCCGTATTTTTTTTAGTACATTTAAGCGAAGAAATTTATCGAAACGTTTTTGAGAATCCTTATTAAAAATTTGTAACCAAAAACTGTAAAAAAAAAATAATAATTTTGATTATAGTAAAACTAGAGAAATGAAAAAATCAAGAGAAATTTGGATTGCCTTCCAACCTTGTAGCTTGGTACTTGTTTGTACCTTGGGCAATTTTCAATATTTTAACTTGAATTTATTTCCACATATTCTTAAATATGAATACGTTTATAAAATGCAACAAAAATTATTTTTTTACCCGTCACAGTAATGTCCCGTCTTAAGCTGCGAAACTCCCTCAAGCGATTTTTTCGGATCCTTATCAGAGATTTACAACTTAAATCCATGATAAAATATTTTGGGCGAAAATAAAAATGAAAATAAATTGAAATTTCATCTTATAGACTTGCACGTTTCTTTAAAAAAATATATATTTTTTTTATCCTGGCAAGTGACAATAACGGAGTTTTTTTCAATACCAAGCGCGTACTTTCATCGCTAAATACAAGATACCGATAAAAATCTACTGCCTTTTCCTACGAGCCCAATCTAAATCGTCCGTACCTTGGGCAATTTTTAATACTTTAACTTGAATTTTTTCCACATATTCTTGAATATGAATACGTTCATAAAATGCAAAAAAAATGATTTTTTTTTACCCGTCACAGTAATGTCCCGCCTCAAGCTGCGAAACTCCCTCAAGCGATTTTTTCGGATCCTTATCAGAGATCTACGACTTAGATCCACGCTTAAATATTTTGGACGAAAATAAAAATAAAAAGAAATTAAAATTTCATCTTGCAGACTTATAGACTTACTTCAACAATATATATATATATATATATATATATATATATATATAAATATATATATATATATATATATATCTTTTTTAGCCTGGCAAGTGACAATAACGTAATTTTTTAAAATACCAAGCGCGTACTCTCATAGCAAAATACAAGATACCGATAAAAATTAACTGGCATTTTCTACGAGCCCAAACAAAAATTGAAACGTTCCGAAAACCCTTTTAATTTTCATTCATTTTGTTGAACGCGAAAACGAAAGTTTTTTTTCCATTTCGAAACAAACGGGCATAGCCAGCATTCGGCAAGCGATCATCGGTGCAACTTTGTGTTAATCGCGACATTTGTTAAGCTCAACCACGAGTATCGGGCAAAACGAGTTTCGCTGGGAGGGCGATATATTTTCTCGCGTACCAAACGTAGAACATTAAAATTCGCCTCTGTACGCGGAAATTCTGTACGCCCGCAGCAGGCGTTTGTGTACACGAAACTGTGTACATGTAAATCATTAGTTAAAGGGCTTCGAGGCTTTATCGGGCTGATGTAAAACTGGGGAACGGTGGATCGTTGCAGGAATATTGAAATTTATCGAGCGAGTCCTCTGGCGGCGTGTATATGTGCGATTTAGCAAATCCGGCGTTTGTTGTTATTACTGAATTCTCCTCTCGATATTCTTAATCACGTGGAACCGAAATTATGGCTGACCGGGTGCGCAAATTTTTATTCGCATTATTTATTCGACGATGTTCGCGAAATGTACAATTGGTGGCAAAAGTAGTTTTGCCACTGGAATTCGAAATTTGGGAAATGTTCAATTTCCCAAAATTGGCAAAAATTGGCGGAATTTGGAAATTTCGGGAACAATTTCTCAAAAATGGCCAAAATTGGCGAAATTTCGGGAATAATTTCCCAAAATTGACAGAATTTGGAAATTTTGGCAGAATTTGAAATTTTCAAATATATGTTCCCTAGAGGTAAGAGTCAGTTGAAAGTCGCGGGCACGCGGTTGTGCCGAGCCATAACATTTCCCACATCAAAATTCCCGAACTTTTCCATTCTTATACGTTTTTGGAAATTAAAAAAAATTGAAAAGTTTTTGGATTTGGAACATCAATTTGGATTTTTTATAATTTGAATTAGCATACACATTTTATATACAGAAAAAATGACGTTGAAGTTTGCATCGTTGGAATGCAACAAATTTTTCATTCCTTTATTTTTACCGTTAGCCAAAGCCGTTTTTGCAAATTGAACTTGTAAATTTCCAATAACAATTCGTATAAACATTTCAGGGTCTTTCACAGCCTAAATAGGCAAAAAAATGAAAACATTTAGAAAAACTTATTTTCATTGCAACCAAACGAAGCAGACGGAACATCATCCAATTTTGTTCAATCAAAATATGATTTTTTCAAGGATCAAAATGTTTCATCAAGTGTTCAAAATGTTTCATCAAAACATCATTTTTCATGAAACATCAACATCATCAAACACCAACATCATGAAAGAAAACAAACAACTGCGATGAAGAACTTCAAGTAAGGGGTGGTTTATCCCCTGAAGGTTGCTATCTGGCAACAATGCAAAAATACGTAAACTTTAATTCTGTCACCTTTTTAAAGTGTAACACCTTACGTTCAATTCAACGCACCCCTTTTAAATTTGAGGCGAGAGAAAGAAGAGTAAAGGGGCGGTTCATCCCTTAGCTTTTGTTTTTTCCAATGTGGCTACCGTGGATTTCCGATCGTTTTGCATCAGAGGAATGTTCGATTTTGTTTCACTCAAATCGGTGGACTGCTTGCGGGTAAAACTGAAAAATTAGCTCTTGACATGCTTCACTCTAAGGGGTGTTTGCACCCCTCAAAACCGTTTTCCCGGCGATAAAAAAAACACGTGTCTCGTCGTTTTTTATGCTCTACCACATACATGAGGTTCAACAAAATCGAAGGCGGACACCAAAGTAAAGTTCCTTGTGAGAGTAAAATAAGCCCCATAAGAGGACATCCAGATATGGGTTTGAAGTTTGCATCGTTGGAAGGCAGTGATTTTTTCAAATTCCTTATTTTGATAATTATTGAAAATTATATTATGTAGTCTTGGGTTGTAGATCGGTAAATAAGGAGCCTAAAAAAGGATCACATGATTTTTGTAGCTAGAATCTGTCAAAGAAAATTTGAGAACTGGCGAAATTACTAAATTAAAAGGATTATAATTGTAAGCTTGAAGTTTGCTTCGTTGAAATGCAATGGATGTTAATATTTCTGTATCCCTTTAATTTCTCTTGGCAGATTTTGCATAGAGACAAGAATCCTTCAACTATTTTTTATCATACTCATTTAATGATCTATAATAGAAATCTACAAAAAGAGATTTAGTATAATAATGAAAAAAAGGAAATTAACAACAAAAAATCTTCTGCATAATTTGCATTCGATGTAACAATGTATCCAATTTTTATCGCCACGGTAGAATTTTCGTAGCTCTTATACATCCTGGAAAAGAGGTAAACTCCGATAGTAATGTTATTTTTGCTCTCACCTGCTCTTGCGGTATGCAGGAAATCTCAATATTATCGCCAATCAAATCGGGATCGGTCACTCGGATACCGGGCAACACCGTGTTCCCCAGTTGTTCGTCCTCGGCGACCGTGGCCTCGTAAGGTGTACCGAAAAAACTCGGTGGATTGTCATTAACGTCGAGGACGATCACGTACGCGTCTACCCCGACGATGTTCGGTTGTTGTCCCTCGGGCACTTCATCCTCGAGCGTGACGAAAAAACGAATCGTGTCGTTTTTCTAAACGAGATAAAACAAACAAACAAAAATTAACAAATCACTATTATCCTTCTTACATTTTTCCCGCGATCATTGTGGAGACTGCGGAGCAAACATAATTTTTTCTCCTATTATTACTGAAAAATTAAAAATAATCATTGTTATTATTGTTTTTCAAGATTATTGGGCCTGCGAAGCATCCATTTCTATGTATTTTTTCCCTAAGCAGACCCAAACAGACCGATCGTTTCTACAATTTATTACGCGATTGTCAAAGAGGCAGTTAAGGGGTTAGGCTACTGTGAATATTTCAAAAACTCGTTCAGCTATTTTTCGACCGTTACACTGTGATGATCCCTTAAGGCCTTAGGCCACAGTAACGGGTATAAAATCATGTGCGAATTAAACATTTTTTTCGTATGAAAAAGTGATTCACTCATAAAATTAATTACACATATTTAGTATGAATATCAAGCTGTTAGAAAATATATATATATTTTTTTTTCGATGTACAAAATGGCCGACTACTGATATTTTCTTTTGTTATCTTTATATTTAGGCGCTCCGCGGCGTGACATTTAGCATCCACAATTTTTATCTTGAAAAAAAAAACAAAAATTCTCGTCACTCTACATTAGAATACCTAAAGAAGTACGTACGGAATTTAAAAAATATTGATTTATTCAAAAGTTGTAGGTATTTGAACTTAAAAAAATGAATTTTCAGTGAAAAATTTCATTATAACTGCTCATAAAATGAAGAGTTTTCAATTAATCAGAAATTCCGTACGTACTTCTCTGCGAAATGCAATTAGGAACATAACTTTAAAATTTGAAGTACATCGAGTGAAAATTATTGAAGTTATTTGTCACGCCAATTGGAAAAAAAACTGTTTCGAGAAGTTTCGAGTAGTCGGCCATTTTGTACATCGAAAAAAAAAAATTCCTAACAGCTTGATATTCATACTAAGTAGATGTGCAATTAATTTGACGAGTAAATCACTTTTTCATACGAAAAAAATTGTTAAATTCGCACATTATTTTATACCTTTTACTGTGGCCTAAGGCCTTAAACGCATTTTTCCCGAAACAATGTTTTTCAGAAGGATGTGCACGATTTTTCGTCCTCTAATAAGCGGATTGACTTGAAATTTGGTACACTTATTTAGTGTAATAGTAGTTTAGTCTTGACGACGTTTTCCTTTTTAACTTTTTTTTATTGGTGATTAACAATAATGATGCCAATTTCCCTAAAAAAAGAAAAAAATTCAAAATTTTTCGTTTGATGCTTGAAATACGAACACAGAAAAAAGCTCGGTCAAGTCTTAGCCAATATTATCTATTAAAAAAAAAACGGGTTTTTTTCGTTTCAGATCAACCGGGTGGCCAAAATCAAGTACACCGTTGAGCCCTTCAACAGGTTCTTCACAATATTGTTTATAACTTCGTTAATTACCAACATCTTTTTATGACATTTCATACACAACTTCGTTAATGTACATACAAATAAATGTCCAAACGATTTTACAATCATCTTATTTATTCCTTCAAAATTAATTCTTCTAAATAACCCTGATTTTCGGGTCCCCACAGTAGCCTGCCCCCTTGAATGAACATTGCATATTTGTTTCGCCATTTTCATAGAGCCTGTGGAATGAACCATATAAGTACTATTCGCCACTCCAACTATTGACTCAGCAAAAACGCATTTTCTCTTATCTTTGACATTGGAAATATTGTATTCAACCCTGCAAAAAGAAAAAAGCACCCTTATTTCTGATTCGCCGGAGAAAATCGCCCGAATCATTTTTCCATTTCCCTTTCGCTCGAGCCGGCAATCAGTTGGCCGTTTATACAGTTTGCAATTTTCGCACCCTTGCATGCCGGCCCCTCGCAGGGTAGGAACACTTTGGTGGTGAATTTACATGTTCCCGGGGGTTAACAATAACCGAGCTAACACGATTGTTCAAAATTAGATTAGAACGCTCGAGAGTATGTCTGTTTATTGAAGTACCAAGAGGGGGCGAGGGAAGGGGAAAGCGAGAGCGACAGAGAGAGCCAGAGACTTGAAAGAGACATAGATAGAACGAAAAGCTCACCCTATAATATATATATATATATATATATATATATATATATATATATATATATATATATATATTCGTATCGAACACTATATAATATATACATATAGGTATCGAAGGGAAAGCTCCTTGGAAAATGTCCACCCCACACAAGTTACGGGGGTGGTAACCTTCGAAATACAGCCTGCGGCTGGTTAAAGTGTGTACCACGGAGCTAAATTAAATCGGCTTCTATTCGAGTTCTCTCGGGTGAACCCACCCTTGCCCATTACAGCATCCTTTCTCTCTCTCTCTCTCTCTCTCTCTGGCTCTCTCTCATATCCTTTTATGATGAGAATACTGTCGATTACTTCGGAAAGTTGAAGCGAACTTTACCCAACTATCCGGTCTATCCAGCCTGTCTACGCCTCCATATAAAACTCGGCGCAACTATAGCGTAATGCATCGCGTAGTTTTGCTCAAGCCACAGTCTGGCTGTAAGTCATATTAACGTCAAAGTAAATTCGAGGTACGTTGTTCCCGCATGTGTGGGTGTATGTGTGTATATATACAGGGTGTTAGGAGGGTCGATGCAAAGACTTAAGGGGGTGATAGGTCACCTCGTTCGGAACATATCTAACCTGGGTTACCTTAGTCCATAGTCTAAGGATTTCGAGTTACCATGGTAAGTATGATTTTGTGGAAATTTTCCCAAAATTAGGTACCAACTCGTTTACCTCTTATGTTAATGCTATTTTTTGTTAAATACCATCAACATAAGGGGTATTTTTTTTTTTTGACAAGTTTTTAATTACTCAACACGTCCCATTTAGTTAGTTATGTGGATACAGATGATCGTATTGATGTTTGTCGACTGAATACACATTAAGTCCTTATATACGCGATTTCGCCGATTTTCGAAGGTACTTTTCTAGACGCGGTTAAAAAAAATGACGCATATATTGATAGCATTTTTTTTACAGATCATTTATCCACATGGTTGAGTATGTGTAAAAAAAATCAAAAATATTAATAAATGGCGGAGACATAACGTAATGAAGCAATGTATTTTTTTTTTGCGCGCGCGTTGATGGTAAAAGTTCTTGGCATCTATGTGAGTGTCTGAATAAAAATGAACATATTTATAATTGCATAATGAATGTATCTTCGGTGTGAACCAGCAATATTATTAAAAATAATTATTATAATAAAAATGCAAAAGTGAAACTTTTTTAACTCAATTTTCTGTTGGTATTTTATTTTTTATATTTTTTTTGCGTAATCGAAATGTTTGTTTCTGTGGTTCGCACGATGAGTGATGATACCAAGAATATGTTGTAAAAATTTCTAAGCGATCTGAACCTTCGTTCAAGAGTTATACCTGCTTGCTTCCAAAAAAATAAAAGTTTTTACGGTCTAAATGCTGTTACTTTAACAATATTTGGAATTTTTCAATTCTTTAAAGCTTAAAATATTCCTAACCTTTCAGGCTAATGGAATCAAAAATTTAAAAAAAAATGAGAAATCATTAAATTTTCCGCGTATATAACGCCTTGAACTAAGACGCAAAGAAGTTTTTAATTATCAATCAATGTCTTTTTGAACATTATGAACGAGTTAGTACCTAATTTTGGGAAGCTTTCCAAAAATCATACTTACCAAGATAACTTGAAATCCTTAGACTTGGACTTTGGTAACCTCCCGTGCGGAAAATTGATAGGGCATCCCTAATAAAAATAAGGGCCTTTTAGGGCTTCCCTAGTGCTTTCCCTAGTAGGGATTTCCACAATGGGCCCAGACTTGGCCATTATCGGGATAAACTTGTAGGGATTTCCACAATAGGCCCCGACTTGGCCATTATGGGGATAAACCTGTTGGGATTTCCAAAATAGGACCCGACTTGGCCATTATAGGGATAAACCTGTAGGGATTTCCACAATAGGCCCAGACTTGGCCAGTATAGGGATAAACAAGTAGGGATTTCCACAATAGGCCCAGATCTGACTATTATAGCGATAAACCAGCATAAATAGCTTAGGCTACATGGTTGATGGTATTTCAATTATTCAAGTCGATAATATACATCGATCGAATAATATTATCGAACGCAAATTGGGAAAAAGCGTAAGGGCATTAGCAAATAAAAAATCAACGATGAACACAAATATGCAGACAAACACCAGACAGTATTTATTTATCAAATTAAAGAAACCTTTTACATAGATACAAACAATTACTCATGGTTTTACTCATACATGGAGTAATGCTAGCGCATAAGTGTGAACAGTCCCAACCGGTTTTCCCGACATTTTTATAGCAACTAACTTCCGCCCAATACTCATCATAGGGAAAATTATTTTTTCTGAAGACTTCGCTGATATTTCCCATTCATAAACTTTATCTGACTGTGTAGGATAAGTAAATAAATTGGTCTTTGTTTTCCAGATCTTTCTCTCAATGGAAATAGATTCTAGTGATTCAGTAGACCCATATATTTTTTTTTATTTCTACTACACATCCATTCCTTAGAATGGATTATTTTTTGTATTAATTTTGTCATGGCAGTTTGTCATAAAGGCTCACATGCAAATACGCAATCACATTTCTACGCGCGCACACATACATACACATGTACTCACGCCCACACATATGCACATGAACAATTACATAAAAACAAATACAGATATACCCTGACGCATTTAACATACACGTATATCCACTGATACGGATATTTTATGGCGCTGAAATGGTTATGTTGAGGCGCCATTGAGGCATTTTCAGGGCGCTGAAATAGTTTTGATGAGGCGCCCTTGAGGCAACTTATAAGGCCCCGGTCGTTGCGCCTTTAATGGCCCTTGTTGAAAAAGTGTGACCGGCCGCTAACGGCCCTCATGTGGCTTTCAGATTAGGGCCCGATTAAAGTTAGGGGAATATCATTGGGGCCCGATCACAGCCCCAACTCAATTTCCGCACGGGCTAGGTTAGATATGTTCCTAACGAGGTCCCCTTTAAGGCTTTGCATCGACTTTTCTAACACCCTGTATAGCGGCGGAAGCTCTCGACAAACGCTGTGCAAGAAGTCGAGAAACGACGAATCGGTGATAGGAAGTTACGAGTTATGTACGCGTGTGCTATATCTTGTCATTAAACGAGCGGTTTCTCGCATTATTGCAGAAAACAGGTTAAACGTTTTGGCGGAATGAGGCAAAATTGCCGTTTGAAAGTGCGAGAGGACGATCCAGGTAGATCTCGACTCTGGGGAAACTCATTCGGGGTATTTGATAATCAGATGGCTTTTAAAGAGACGGTACGCGGAGAAAAAATCATTTTCAAGTGGTCAACGAGATATTGAGATGAGATACTGAATTATTCGATTATTCGGAGTATTCGTTAGTTCAATGAAACGAATGATCCCCAAAATAAACTAATATTCAATTTTTATCAATAAATCGTTATATTTGTAATCGCACAATTACGGTTGTAATCGCACAATGACGGATCTCGTCAGCCAAGGTCGTTTGCTTTTCTGTGCAGGGCACGTGGAAACAATTTTAGCGAGCTTCTGATTTTACGGACGTTGGTGCGTTAGCCACAAACCAAGAATTGAACAAATAAAAATATATTTTGTTGTCTAGACGATACTGAGCTGTTACGAATTTTCGGAAATTTTTTGGCCACAAAATACCAGAGATAAAAAATAGTTTAATGTGTGTGATTTCACGTGCGGTTGGATGGGCAAGACGTTCACACTACGGGAGATGTGATTTTTTTGACTATTGAGCACCAAGATAAACCATTTCTAACAACGGATTATCTTGTTCATCGTAAACCATATATATTTAATATTGAACCATCAAGGTTTGATGAAAGATTACGAATGTTGGCTGGCGAATGAAGAGCATTGCTGTCAACATCAATATCCGCGAAGTTGCCGTATTTCGGCAACACTTAATATTAATTAATGATAATAATAAATAATGTTGAGTTGTATAAAACTTTTGCTGACGCATTTTTTCATAATAATTATCGATATTGTTATACTTTTTCAAGTTGGTAATAACACAAAAGTTTTTCTGATTAACGTAATAAAAATATAAAATGCACAATTTTGCCCTCTAATTATATATTTTATGAACAATTAGCATTTACAGAATAAATCTGTACCTCGTATGCATTTTTTTAGGTTAATTGAAAAAAAAATCATAAACCGTCATTTGACTCAACTGGACAGCCCCAACCTCCTTGAAAATCGGTGTATGTGTGCGGGATGGTATTGAAGTTTGCATCGTTGGGATGCAACGAAAATATTCTTTTTTCGTATTGCCCTATTTTTTTGCCACATTTAGGCAACACACATCACTGAAACATTTTTTAAGATCCATATTAGGGTTCCATTACCTAAACTTGAATAGAAATAGTTTAAATAATAATACAAATGCAAAAATGAAAAAATGAAGAAAAAAAAATTCCGTTGCCTTCCGACAATGCAAACTTCAACACCATGTGTGCAAGCGCCAGCTAATTTGTTTGGCAATGTTCTACAAGAATTTCAAACGAGGGCGCGGAAAGTTTTGCATAGTTGATTGTCATTACAGTGGCCTTGAATATTCATATTCACTTAAGGTGTCGAATTCGTTGATTATAGTGAAAGAAAAAAGGCAAAAATGCCGAAAACTCGGTCATTTTCATCCTTCGAAATTAATTTTTCTTTTTGGTTAGCGGGCTGTATCTACCTAGGTGGGTCAAAAATAGCATTTATCAACAATATTTTTATTCCATAGTATATTAATTCCATACCTTTGAGCTATATTCCCTGAAAATTTCATTGAAATATTTCCAAAATTGAATACGCTACAGCTTGTAGCAGTCGGCTGAGCGAGCGGTAGCAACACTTTCAAAAAATTAATTTTTTTTTGCCTTTTTCGACAGTTTATAACTTTCAACAACATGAGATGAAATTTTTATACTTTCAAGATTTTTATACTTTCAAGAATATGCAATGAGATTTTGCAAATTTGCTGACATTGTAACTCAAAGAGCAATGATCCGATTGACGTGAAATTTGAACTGAGTACTCTTGAATATATTTACTCTACAATGACGTAGAATATTTTTGATTGGATGACAATTGACGATTTGCTATTGAAAAAAAACGGCCATTTTACAGGCAAGAAAAGATACTTTTTTTCATAACTACGCCATTTTGTTAGATTTCGATATTTTCCGAAAATCCTACGTCATTGTACAGGAAATACCTTCCAGTTTGACGACATTTTTTTCTTTTTTCGGTTTCAGCTACTCAATCGGCCGGAATCATGGCAGCAGTGGAGGAACTTTTTTTTTGTGCCTCCGAAGGCAGCGCATAAATCGCTTGGACCTCAATATTTTTCTATGAAAAATTATGTAATATAGGTCAAATATAGCCAAATGTATTCTTAATTTTCCGAAAAATTCAATTGCGTACTTTTCTTCCAAAAAATTCCCGAAAATCACCCAAATTTTCAGCGTTCACACTGGTACATCACCTTAAACGCGTTTTTCTCAAAACACTGTTTTGAAAGTCGGTGGACATGATATCTCGAGAACCACTTGATGGATTGTTTCCAAATTTGGGGTCTATATAATGACAAACATTTAAAGATCGATGACGATCCCACTTTTTCAATATGCATCTTCATTTTTTTATCGTTACCTTAAAATGACGACTTTTTTTCATAGATTTGGTATGCTACTTTCAATTCATCGCTATATTATTTTAAAAAATGATTTAAAAAATCGTCGATCGTCAACGACACGTATTTATTGTTCACTTGAATAACCCGTTTGGTTTTTAGATTTCAGTTGGACCGTTTAAGCTGGAAGGTGTCCACCGCCGAACGTCGCGAAAAAAATGTCACCATGTTTCTGTTATTTTTCTTTGTTTTGTGATTTTTTCACAGGCTCTCAATATATGTACCTTCGTATCGGAAAAAAATGATGTTTCTTTTTCACCAACCGTTTCCCAAAACAAAAAATCGAAATTCAGCCATTTTTTCGGGCCTCCACATGTAGCCCCTTAATCAAGAAAAAAATGGCAGTTTCTTGTCAACCGGTATATCCTTTCCTTTTTCTTATAGCCTCGTCTTCTTCTCGTTTCGGCAACGAATGCAAATGTCTCGCTGAAGAATCTCCAGTGCGTGGGAGAAGTAGCAAAAAAAAACGCGTTGTAGAAAGTATCTGCCTCGGCATGCCTCAAAGGACATGCTGAATTGAATAATCCGTTTGAGGAACGTTTCTTGAAACGAGAATACATTTAAACGTTGAGTGCAGCGGAAGTTGGGATCGGTAATAAGAGGACAGGAAAATGAAACCGAAAAGACTGAAGGAAACATGAGAATGATTCAACTCGTGGAGGAAGGAAAAGAGAGAAAAACAGGTAAGGAGAGAGTATGCACCGTTGATTATAGCAATTTTCATTCAAGTCAGAAACCTGACATTTTCAGTCTCCTCTGTCATTTCTCCCCATTCATCTCCCTTCCTTTTTACCCTCCTTTCAAAGTTCCATTCTTGCCTCCTCTTTGCCTCTTTTCACGAGAAACTTGTCGAAAGACGTTGTTCTCTTTCCCATACATACGTATATTTCTCCCTGCAACCACCGCCGTTATTACCATTATCATTCTCGTTACCATTGTTATTCTTATTATTATTATCATCGTGAATTCGTTCGCCTTCTTGCGGGCTGGGGCTTCTTGTGGATTCTCAAAGAACGTGCCTCGTACTTCTCGTGTTATTCAACGGAAGTGGCGTATCAGAACTTCTCCATATACAGATATGGCCCCCAAGTGTTCTCCTCGAGGCCTCTTTCTCTCGAACGTTGCACGAGATAATTTCAACGGTGGTTCACCGTCGTATTTTCCGGTTTCGGTCCGTCGACCGCAGACGCCCAACGCAGCCCTTGGGGATACAGGAAGCAAAAGAGAAAAAACGAAGAAAAAAAAATGACTATAAAATACAAGATAGAACGAAATACAACGAGAGAAATAGGAAAAGTACAATGCGCGGCTGTTGTATAGGGCACGGATCGCGATACGCGTTGGACAAAGGGTCGAGACGGGTGGCGCTCTCGGGACGCTGCTTTTATTTCGCAAGAGTCGAGCCTCTGTTGACGACAACCACGAAACACGGAGGATGGCTGAATTATATACAGGGTGTCTCTCTTATCTCTGCCACCCGAAATAACTCGGTAATCATCGACGTCGCAAAAAAATGTTCCAGGCGCTGACGCACCGTGAAGGTCACCTCCACTTTTTTAAATGGAATGGTACATTTTTTTTTCAACCATCTTGTGAAGCACCTTAAGCCGCATAAAAAACATAAGGGGTGCGAAATCGTTCAAGGTCATTCAAGGTCAGTGTCGAGTATACAAATCTAAATATCCCGGATCACTACCAAATATATCGTAGATGATTCGAGATATCTCGTATCACTACCAAATATTTGGTAGTGATCCGAGATATTTAGATTGGCGTTCCATTTTAAGGCGTTTAGGCCACAGTAACGGGTGTAAAATCATGTGCGAATTTAACAATTTTTTTCGTATGAAAAAGTGATTCACTTATAAAATTAATTACACATCTATTTAGTATGAATATCAAGCTGTTAGAAAATATATTTTTTGTTTCCGATGTACTAAATGGCGAGGCTTGGACACGCGAGAAGCCCGAATACACGATCGAGATGCAAGAGGAACAACCAACGGGAGCGGTAGTCGGTGCTTTTCCGGCTACCGACGCTGACAGCAACATAGCTGGTTACGCGATCGAACCACCGAGTCCGTACTTCACTATTTACAACGTAACCGGTAAGTGAGCTCAGACCCTAGAAAATCGTTATCGTTCAGTTAGTATGGCGCCTGAAAATACTCTCTTTGAACGGTTTTCGAGAGGGAGTGTCGAAGTACAGCTCGAAAGCGAAATGTTTAACCCGGCTGTTACGCCGGTGATGAAAGAACCCTCCAGAGGGTGCTTCGGTCACCAGTGGAGGCTATGATGGGATTTTTCATTTCTCTTTTCACGGCATAGTGAACAAACAGATTCACGTGTTTCTTTGATTGGAAAACGGCTGGGTTTGCCTTCGCACATGACTGTTGACTGGGCAAGTTCCAGGCTTGCAGCAGGTATTGCGAAAAATCAAGTTCGCGTATAGTTTCAGAATTAGACGACTTAGCTGTATGATTACCGATTCGAAATCATCAATCTGAAAATCAATAGTACCGATTTATGAGCCGTAATCGATCTCATCAGTTTTCGGCACGAAAAACGACTCTATGGTTTATATTTTAAGGCCTTAGGCCACAGTAACGGGTATAAAATCGTGTGCGAATTTAACAATTTGTTTTTCGTATAAAAAGTGATTCACCCATAAAATGAATTACCCATCTATTTAGTATGAATATCAAGCTGTTAGGAAATATATATCTTTTTTTCGATGTACAAAATGGCCGTCTACTCGAAACTTCTCGAAACAGCTTTTTTTCCAATTGGCGTGACAAATAACTTCAACAATTTTCACTCGATTTACTTCGAATTTAAAAGTTATGTTCCTAATTGCATTTCGCAGAGAAGTACGTACGAAATTGCTGATTAATCGAAAACTTTTCATTTTATGAGCAGTTTATGAGCAGTTATAACGCACTTTTTCACTGAAAATTCATCTCTTAAGTTCAAATACCTACAACTTTTGAATAAAACAATATTTTTTAAATTTCGTACGTACTTCTCTAGGTATTCTAATGTAGGTTGACGAGAATTTTTGTTTTTTGTTCTAGGTAAAAAATTGTGGATGCTAAATGTCACGCCGCCAAGCGACTAAAAAAAAGATAACATAAGAAGATATTAGTAGTCGGCCATTTTGTACATCGAAAAAAAAAAAATTCTTACAGCTTGATATTCATACTAAATAGATGTGTAATTAATTTTATAAGTGAATCACTTTTTCATACGAAAAAAATTGTTAAATTCGCACATGATTTTATACCCGTTACTAAGGCCTTAATAGGTCACCTTGAAAGACCTTGAATGACTTTTACCCCTTAATATTTTTCACGCGGCTTGAGATGCTCCACAACATGGTTGAAGAAAATGTACCATTCCATTTAAAAAAGTGGAGGTGACCTTCACTGTGCGTCAGCGCCTCCACCGAAGAAAAAAAAATTAGTCGCATTTGATGGCCCCCTTCACACCGTACTACGTTTGTCTGGAACATTTTTTCGTGACGTCGATAATTACCGAGTTATTTCGGATGGCAGAGATAAGAGGGACACCCTGTATATAGAAAGATGTTCAAAGTGCAGCGATATGGCGTCCCGTCCATGAGATCCGGTGGCACGGTCGATTCAGCCTCCGACTGTTTTGCACTTCACGAACTCCGAACAATCAAAGGCACGTGCAATTTTGTTTTTTAACGAAGATCGGGCCATGGAACGAGAGTAATTGGTTTTCACGCAACGTTTTAACATTTAGAGAACTTCAACGCCGACTGCGGCTGCCGCAAAATATTCAGTAGCAATTGCGCGACTGCGTACCGAGTATGCAACAAATAAAGGGGTTAGGCTACCGTGAAGTTGACGAACACACGTTCGTCGCTCGATGCAACTCAAATTGAAAAGGGAAAGCCAATTTAACTTATTAATAAAACGTATTATTGATTTGAAAAGTATAAATATTTGTACCTTATATGGAATAAAAATATTCGTACTTTTCAAATAAATGACACGTTACATTAATCAATTAAAATGTCAGGTCATTTTGAGAAACCTTTTGGGGTGCAGCAATCGCAGATTGAAGGTAAACTTATGAATACTGCGATAGAACTGCTAGTGAAACTTGAAACGAGTTTTTTCTCGAAACTGTGTTTTTCAAAACGGTGTACATAATTTCCCGACATTTAAGGTATGGATTGACTTGAAATTTGGTACACTTATTCAGTGTAATCGTAGTTTACCGACTTAGTAAACTAGACTTGACCGACGTATTTCTGCTTGATATTTTTTTTTCATTAGTTGTCGACAATAATGTCATTTTTCCTCGAGGGATCGAAAAAAAATTCAAACATTTTTTTGATAATTGAAACACGATAAAAAAAGCTCGGCTCAAGTCTTAGCCAATGTTATCTATTTTGGGAAAAAAAATCGTTTTTTATCATCTCGGATTAACCGGGTGGCCAAAATCAAGTACGCCGTTGAGCCCTCACGTTCAAAGGTCCTTCACGATATTGCTTATAACTTTTTTAATTATTAACATTTCAAACCGAAATTTGGTACACAACTTTGTTAATGCACATACAAATAAATGTCCAAACGATTTTTTAATCAACTTGCTTCTTCCTCCAAATTTGTTTTTTTTTTAAACAACCCCTACTTCCGAGTCATCACTACTGTGACGACTCGGACTAATGCCTAAATGACGTTGAATTTTGCATCGTTAGAACGCAACGAAGATTATCTTATTTCTTCTTCATTTTTCCAAATTTGGCAGCTTTTGAGCTACGGAAATCACGCTAACATTTTTTTAGGATCCTCATTTAGTGCTCTGCAATGCCAATGTGCAAAATTTAATTTTAGATAATAATGAAAATGAGGAATTAAGGGGTCAGTCCACTTTGAAAATTTCAGAAAATCGAAAGCAAGCAAGACTTGAAAAAATCGACGATGATGAGCAATCAGAAGGGATTTCGTACGGTGCAGGAATTGCCGATTGAGTTTGGGTAAGAGTTTTTCATAGTATAAACGTCAATCGCGTTTTTCTCGAAAAAATGTTTTCAAAATCTAGCTCCATTGTATCTCTAAAACTAATAAACCGATTGTCTTGAAATTTAAACCACCAATTGTAAACATGATTCGCAACAAGATGACCTTCAATGGTTTTAAAATGTTGATTTTCACTCTTTTTTTTGCGAAAAAACGCCTTTTTAAAAACTTTTTTCGTTTTTCATCTGCTATTTTTTTATTTTTTGATAAAACTTTATATCCGAGGGTCATTTTGTAGCTGGTGTCGTACTGAATCTAATGGACTTCGATTTTTTTGTTTCATACAAGCCGTTGCCGAGTTGTGATGGAGCTACCTAGCCCACCTATTTTTGAGGCGTTACGTTAGACTATAGTTTCTGTACTTAAAAATGAATAAAAACAAAATAAATTTTTTTTAAATGTATTTCAACACTATTTATCAAGCCCAACAACTTTTATATTCATATATTTTATAACATCCTCAAGAAAAAACGCAAAAATAGCGTTTTTTCTTGGCTCCAAAGTGGACTGGCCCCTTAAGAAGAATCCTCGTTGAATTCCAACGATGCAAATTTCAACCCCATAAAAATTGGCACTTCGATTCGACAGTGTGTAGATAAGATCCTCATGACTCTTTGTTAAATGATGGGTGCATATCAAAAGCGAACGGAACTCCATTTTCGCATGACCATGGACTATGACGAATTAGCACATCCCGAATGATTTTTTTCTTTCGCTCAATCGCGAGTATTCTTGCAATGCATTTTTTAACTTTCGGTCCCCAGAATCCTTCAAATTGTGACGCAGGCGAGCGTTTTTCGTTAACACAATTATTATAATTAATAAAATCTCCAATTGGCAAATGTAGCCCCGATGATTATTATTATCATTTCACTGGCCAGTCGCTGCAACTATTATAATTAATTTTTTCCATTTCAAACGATTTCATTTTCTCCCACGACTACGCCTCAATTGACGCGAAATGTAATTAAAACGTGCTTCGGTCGTCCATTTTAGCGATGTCATCAGTATATAATTACAGGAAGTACGCGAGACTTTTTTTTCACCCGCGTGTGTCTGTATATAGGTGTATAGCACATGTCATCGTTTTATTTTCATTTTTAATTATTTTTAGCATGCCCTGGTTCAACCGGACGTCGTGAGCTTTTGAAAAATCTTATCGCGATGTTCCTGTCTACGAGAATTCGAGTGCTTTACTCGTGTCAAGCAGTATAAATATATATATATGTATTACGGCCATCAGGATAGTCATAATGAATTCGGTAAGCTTCAGTTCTGAGCGTCACTATACGTAATTGTTATAATTGCTGAGAACTCCTATTTGACCCCATTTGATCGGTCCATCCGAGCGAGACTCGTGGCACGGAGACGGGAAGCATTACTCCTCCGCTCCTCGAGAACGCTGAATAATAGATTCCCCACGACATCTATTAGCGTCATAACGCTCTGGAGCATTGTACGATTGTCAGGAATATGTATATGTGTAAAGAGAAAGGGAAGAAACATGGAGACGAACAGAGAGAAGGAGAGATGGATGTATGTATGTCTACGGGTCGTAACCCTTGATAACTAATAGACTAATCTGATAAATCAATTATACGCTGGTGCGGGGGATGACATAGTGAACTATGTTGAAGTGTTGAGGGAACGTGATGAGAAACAAGGCTTTATGCACCCGAGGCAACAACCGTCTCTTGGGCATACATGTGGATACGTAAAATAATTGATTGATCTTCATACGTGGAGATTTTAGGATAAGAGAGGAAGTAAGCTCGTATATTTATAACAAGGTAAGAACACTATTCCCGGTTAGCCGTAGATCTACATACGTGGGTAAAAAAAATGCATTTTCCAAACATCTTTATTCGATAGTATCACCTTTTAGCTATATTCACTAAAAATTTCATGGAAGTATTTCTAGAATTGGATGAGCTAGAGCTTCTAATAGGCCGGGCGAGTGTCAACACTGTTTTCGAAGTCGGTGGACATGATATCTCGAGCACCACTTGATGGATTGTTTTCAAATTGACAGTGGATACGATGAGAAACATTTAAAGGTCGTTGACGATCTCACTTTTCAAAAATCGATCTTCAGTTTTTAATAGTTAAGTAAAAATTACGACTTTTTTCATAGATTTTGCATGGCTGAGGTTCAGTTCGTCGCCACGATGTTAAAAAAAATCATTTAAAAAATTGACGATCGTCAACGACTCGTATTTATTGTTAACTTGAATAACCCGTTTGGTTTTTCGATTTCGGATGGACCGTTCAAGCTGGAGAGTGTCCACCGCCAAACGGCACGAATAAAATTTCATCATCTGCCGGCGGCCATGTTTTTGTTGTGTTTCTGTATTTTTCGGGGATTTTTTTTAATGGCTCTGAATGTATGTGTTGAAAAAAAACCTTTGTGTTGAGAAAATATGCGTTTCCTTTTCGCTAATCGTTTCCGACGAAAAATTTTTCGTTTTTGGAGTTTCCGAAATTTTTATATTTTTTTGGGCCTCTAGGTAGATGTTGCCCCTCAAAAGTTTCACGGAACTGTACAATGGCACATGTAAAACAATTTCCGGTCTATTGTGATGACGTTGAAGTTTGATGGTGTTGAAGTTTGCATCGATGGAACGCAACGAAAATTTCACAGCCCAGTTTTTTTTTTTACACATTTAGCCCTCCAATTACTAAAACGTTTTTTTAGGATCCTTATTAGAGATCTTCAGCCTGAATACCTAGGTAATATTCAGGATGATAATGAAAATAAGGAAATAAAAAAATTAAAAAGAATTTTCGTTGCATTCCAAAGATGCAAACTTCCCCATCGTGAAATTTGCATCGTTAAGGGGGGATTGTCTTTTTTTTTCGCAAAATTTACCGCTTTTTGGGAATTTTTTTGTGAAGAAAGTATACAACGGAAAACTTGTGAAACTTGGCATATAGTTTTATCGATCTGTTTACTACACACAAAAAATTTTTTAAACAATTTCATAAAAAAATCCGCCTCCCACCCCCCTCGACGCGCGATGGTCCTTTTTTGATGGTGTGCACGATTTCTCAAAAACTATTCAACCGATTGCCTTCAAATTTGGACAGAATGCTCAGCTGACATCCTTTTATCGTTTGATGAAGCAAAAAAGCAATACGTTTAATAGTTTTTTATTTATAACAAAAAATCGATCTATTTTTTTCGAAAAATCGATACTTCAAGTTCAAAACGTCACCAAATCGTCAATTTTTTTTTCCCTTCATCGAACGATAGCTATATGTGTCTAGAGTAAAATGCTTTTTGGGTTTTTGTTGCAGGATGAACGTGAAGGCTGTAATCGCGCACACCATCAAAAAAGGACCATCGCGCGTCGGGGGGTGTGGGAGGCGGATTTTTTTATGAAATTGTTTAAATTTTTTTTTGTATGTAGTAAACAGATCAATAAAACTATATGCCAAGTTTCACAAGTTTTCCGTTGTATACTTTCTTCACAAAAAAATTCCCAAAAAGCGGTAAATTTTGCGAAAAAAAAAGACAATCCCCTCTTAAAGTGCAACGATTTTTAAAATCATTTTCTATCTCTATTTTTTTTACTATCAAAAACCTTCTTTTTCCATTTTGTTCTGTTAAATCTCTCATAAGAATTCGTCAAAGTGTTCCAGGCATTTTCATAGTCCGGATCGGGCAAAAAAAATGTTAGCTGTAAACAATTAGGGGCGTTCCAAAGATGCAAACTTCGAGATCATTCTGTTGTGTCTATCTTCTACCCGTCTTGCAGGAATTAACATTGATAATGATTTATAACTGAGTACTATTAATAACGAAATAAAAAACGAAAGTCGAATTTTTAGCAATTACTCCATTTTGGCAATCTCCACTTTCGCATCGTAATATTTTGCTAATTTTCTTGGACCTATATCCTCGTAATCGCCTCTTATGATTGCGAATAAAGTCCGTGGGATAATTTTGAAAGTGAATCTTGTTTGCCAAACTAATATCGGTAGAAATGTTGACGGCGCGGCTGAAAGTTTGGATGGAGTTGAAGTTTGCATCGTTATAATACAACGAAAAACTTTTCAATTTTTTATTTTCATTATTATTAAAAGTCATACTTCGCCAATTTGTTGTAGATCGCCAAATAAGAATCCTAAAAAATATTTGCACGATTGTCGTAACTCAAAAGTGCGAAAGAAAATTTGTGAAATTGAAAAAAAATATATTTTCGTTGCATTCCAACGATGCAAACGTCAACGTCATAAGTTTGGAGCACCGAAGATATATCAATTTTATTTAGTTTCGATGAACTTTGGTCAACGAGGACGACACTTTCCTCGGCTCGGACAGTCAAAGTAAATATAAATAATATAGAAATAGATCTTAATGAATAACAATAATTACCTCGCGATCAAGAGGTTTCGCCAAGGTGATGACGCCGGTGTGTTGATCGACCGTAAACTCGTTGGTCGATTGTATCCCATACTTGACTGGTGAATTTTCGGGATCGTGGCCCTTCAGGGTGAAGATTTCGGTACCCACGGGCGTTGCTTCGGACAGCGGCAGTCCCGTGGGATAACCGCCAGCCTCGAATATCGGCGGCTCGTTAACATTGTTGCTCGCTAAAATACAAAAAATATGCCCTCATTATGGTGGCTATTCCAATTGAATTGGTTCAACGACTGAAAATTCAAAAAAAGGTGTTAAACAATCATCGAAACGCCTGATGAAAATACCTAAATTACCGAAGCGAGAAATGTTCGAGATATTCGTCAAATTCTTTCAAGTATTTATGTGAATTCTTCCATACAATATAATCTTGTGTATTTAATGGTAATTTTTAACGACGATTGTATAAATGAGAATAAAAAGATTAAAAAATTAGACGCGTTACTTCGGTTGTTCTACGTCTTTATGCAAAATTGAAGATCGACCCACTGACCAGTTTAATAATTATAACACTTTCAATTTGCAGTAGTTTTGCATGCGTTTTTAGGGAACGTTGTTTTACTCTAAAGTATAACAAGAAAAAGCACAATGAAACAATAGTAGGGAGTAATTTAAATTTTTGGTGTGGGTCATTTATGTGTGAAGCAAACTTTTTGACAAATCCCACGATCTGTTACTCCAAAATTGTGGTGTAACTAATCGTAACGCACTGAATTTTTGCTTATTCTCTAATTTTGCTTCCCCATACATTCTTAACAAACGATGTTAAAGTTTGCATCGGTGAAATGCAGAAGAATAAAATGTATGATCTTGAAATTCGCATCGTTGGAACACAATGAAAATTAATTCTTTTTTACGAATAAAAGTTCTTTCTCACTCTAAAAAAGGTTTCGAATAATAATAAAAATGAAGCAACAACAAAAAATCGTTGCATTCCAACGATCTTTCCCCAAATTTCCTTTGGCAGATTTGAGCTACGAAAATCATGCAAAAACATTTAAGGATTCTTATTTAGTGATCAAAAACCCAAATGTGTCTCATGTGACTTTGCTCAATAACAAAAGAAAGAATTGAAAAAGAATTTCCGTTGCATTCCAACGATGCAAACTTCAACTCCCTGTACCGTAAATGCTTGCTAAATTCATCATGTGAACGATCGCGGCAAAGATCTGCACTTTCTCGCTCGCTCGTGCAACAGGACGCATTGTATTTGCAGTCAACGCTCGCGAATCTCAGGAATGTCGAGGACTCGAGTGGGCGAGTGTCTCCTGCAGTCTATGGCTCCGCGCAAACTGCGTTATGCTCGATAGTCAGTTTGTCGGAGAAGCAGGCAAGCAGCATTTGTGAGAGGGCTTCGGATTATTGTGAATGAGAAAGGAAAAGGCTGTCGCACGTGCAGTCATTTACACTGCCTGGCGATGAACAGGGATTGCGTAAAGGGGGTGGCGTGAGGGGGGGGGGCACCAGTGAGGGTGAACTGAGGGTGCGTGGAGGCAAAAGATAAGACTTGGATGAAGCTCCGTCCCACTCCCCCACACTATATTGAATAAACGATGGAATGAAATCTTCTTGGTGATACGAAAGTAAATCATGTGCCCCCACGCTCACCTATAGACTCGCTGGGGGGTCTCTAAGGAACGTGAAATGGTGAAGTGACAAGTGTGAAGTAAAAGTGAACGACCACAGCCCGTGCAGGTATTGTGATAGAGATCCAATTGGATTCCCATACTCGTGCCTACTTCCTGATGGGGATCCAATGGGCCATCGCATTGGATCCCAACACTAAAACGTCACTCTTGTACATTGCATTCTCATCGAGATTCCCCTTTGGAATGTACGAATCCAATTTGAATCCCAAAGGGAAGGTTCTGCCTTATTGAGCCAAAAAATGTTCGATATTTCATCAATTTTTTATGCGAAAAGTATTAAATATAGCATGTTGATATTTGGTATGTTGACTAAGCGGTCTTTATTGAACATCAAAATATTTTTTAGTTTCACAAAATATGGTGGTGGGAGTGGGAGGAGCCACCTATGTCGGTGCGCGGGGGATGACATTCTTCGCTTGCGGCAGTCTTCAGTCCCGGAGCGGTGATCTGGAGCAAAAAAATCAAACATATTTTTACCTCGAACAATATTGTGTATAAGTTGACCGAGAATCAAGAAGAAAAATTGAAAAATAAAAAAATAGTAAGCGATAGGAAGGAAGTTTTTTTTCCCAAAAAAGTTCGCAGTTTTTTGCTCACGATTGTTTTATTTTTCAACTTTTCTTCTTGATTCTAGGCAACTTATACACAATATTGTACAAAGTAAAAATATGTTTGATTTTTTTGCTTCAGATCACCTGTCCCGGACTTAGGACTTCCGCAAGCGAAGAATGTCATCCCCCGCGCACCGACATAGGTGGCTCCTTCCACTCCCACCACCATATTTTGTCAAACTTTAAAAAATATTTTGATATTCAATAAAGACCGCTTAGTCAACATACCAAATACCAACATTCTATATTTAATACTTTTCGCATGAAAAATTGGCGAAAAATCGAACATTTTTGGCCCAACAAAGCAGAACCTTCCCTTAAGGATTTCCAAATTATCGAACAGAATCCATTACGATTCTTGATGGAACCCATCGCTTTCTGCACGTTGAATTGTCGAAACAAAATATATAGATATGCAATATAAGTGGATCCTAAAAAAAGTATAAATTTTATCTTTAAGAAAATTATAAATCGTTTAAAAAAGTATATCGTAAAAATCGATTTAAATTACATCACTCAAAATGCACTGTAATTATCGTTTGTTATTTTTTTTTACTGGACTTTGACATAATGTCACCACACACGTACACGCTCACGAATCCGGCATGTTATGTTTCAACACGCCGAGTTTTTTCTCGTAATTGTTCATATATTTTCGATTCAAACATGGTAGGGATTCATCGGAGAACAGTGCAGAATCCGATTGGATTCCAATGAGGACTCCCTATGTGCGGTGTCCCAAACAAATCCCTATAGAGATGTGGATCCATCTTGAGACTCCCCAACAAATGTGTGCACAGGATCACCAAGAGATATTTCTTTTGGGGAAATCCAACGAATTGCCGTTGAGAATTTGAAATATAAAGTTCTCAAACGATGTTAATGAGGAAATAGCGCAGAATCCACTTGGATTCCAATGTGGACTCCTTACGTGCGGCATCCCATGATGAAGTTTGCATCGTTGGAATGCAACAAAAATTCTTCGTTATTTTTCTATTTCCTCATTATCATCATTCTACACAATATTTGTTGCAGATTTGGATCATACATTTATTAATAAGCGATTTACAAAAGTGTTGAGGCATTTTCGTTGCCAAGGTATGCCAAAAGAAATTCCAGCATTTAAAAAAGAATCTGTTTCGTTGCGTTCAAACGATGCAAACTTCAGTCTCATGAACAAATTCCTGCAGGAGATGCCTAGTAAAGCAGTGACGCCACATTAGTGAGGTTGAAGTTCGCATTGCAGGTATGCAACGACAACTAATCATTCTGAATTCCTTCAATTTTTCTCGGGCGATTTTGCCTACAAAAATTCCTCAACCATTTGTCAAGATATTTATTCAGCGACCTACAATATAAATCTATAAAAAAAGATCTTCCATAATAATAAAAATGTAAAAATAAACGTTCATTGCGTTCCAACGATGCAGACTTAAACGTCACCCACATTAGTACACAAATCATCCGCCCGGAAATCATTATCCCGCTTGGGACTTGTCCCACGCCGGTTGAAGCGCCGGTTTCCCAATTTTGTACAAAGTTTCCTCTCCGAGCCTTTGACGTATGGAAAATTGTGAGCGACTGCGTACCAAAACACACAGACGGATGAGTCTCTAGAGAAAAATATATGAGAAGCACGACTCCGAGCGGAGATCCAAGACCGTGTGTTTGGTATGCGGAGCGTCTAATCGGCGGAAGTCTTCACCGCAAGCTCGTACACACAGCCTTATAGTTCAGTCCGATTTTAATCTTTTGCGAGGCCAGGGGAGTCGAAACGCGCGTGTGTATATACTTTGAAAACGAGAAATATAAATGTTTGTAGATGTGCGGCGGAGGATGAACCTGAAGAGGTGACACGGGAGTTGTAATCCACGGAGATTCGGTGCTGCTGCACGCGAGATAAGACTGAAACAGACGGGATGGAGAGCAAGACTTCTTATTCCCTTGGTACGTTCCGTTAAAGCTTATAAGTTTTTCTTAACTGTCTCTCTCTCTTGATCTTTCTTTTCGCTTCGCTCTGTCCACTAACCACCGTCGTTCTCCTCAGGTTTGTTTGAGCCTGGGGTTTATCCTTTGACCCTGCCAGGTTCCTTCGTATTCCTGCGAAAATTTATTGAAGACCGTAACTTTCGTAGGACCGTTATAATTTTCCGACCGTTCGTGCGATCCCCAAAAAGAAATCTTTGGGGCTACATCTCGTGTGGGCTGTAGGGTGCCCGGTTCGTAACCCTGCTCATGTCGCCGCATGAATGATTTCTCTCTCTCTCTCTCTCTCTCTCTCTCTCTCTCTCTCTCTCTCTCTCTTCAGGATTTTAGCATCGACGACGGTGAAACGAGAAGCGACAAAGAAAAATGTGAAGCGAGCGAGAAAAAGAAGTAGAATAAGAAGAAGCTGCGGTCCCGCGCGACCAGAAAGCTTAATGGGAACTCTTGGAACGTTACGGCGAACCGATTCCACCGGGGAGCTTCCTTCGGATACGCGGCTCACTGGTTTGCCCCGCGACCCTCTTAGATTTGCATGAAGTCGGGTAAAGAGTTTGGCGAACGAGTTTTTGGGTTTCTTTGGGAATTGGGCCAGGATAGTGCCCTGCGTTTAGCAAGCACGCGCGTCCTATATTTGGACCCTCTAACTTTTTCCAACGGTCGTACAAGCCGACGACGCAAGAGCGCTCGGGACACATAGTGCCTCGGGGGTGTCGTTATAAGGAAATTAATACGAGAGCAGGCCAGAGAGAGCGAGAGAGGTAGAGGGAGAGAAATAATCTATTATTCTTTTGTTAGCTAGTCTTCCGTTGGATAGATCTAGCTATTTTTACGTTAGCATTTTAGCCCCCGTGGCTGTGTGTGAGAGCGAGAGAGAGGAAGAGAGAGAGTCCGTACATGTTTTGTAATCCCCCCAAAAACTCCGAGAGAACTATCCGAGAAAAAATACGGCGCGCTTCTGGGCCGAGATTCGAACCCGGGACCTTTCGATTGCCGGTCGACTGCTCCGACCACTGAGCTGCACCAGCCCGCTCACCTCACCTTTCTCGGATAGTCTCGATATTCGTAACGCAGCGTTACTACTCCCCCCTACCAGAGTCGATCAGACTCTGGAGAGTCGACTCGAAATTTGCCCAAACTGAACTCAATCCCATGTAGGGTGATCGGTAGTGGCCAACGATTGGCCGATGCGCGACGCCGAGCCTGCCAACATTGGCACTCGAGCTTGGCCCGATCATCGACCGAGCCTCGGATGATAAGAGCGGCCCGATATTCGCAATCAATATTGGCCCTAGAATGGCTTATGAGAATCGGCCAAGCATCGCGTAGGAGTTCATTCGAGAATCGGCCAACAATCAGTCCCCGTCAAGATTGCCATCATTGGCACTCGAGCTTGGCCCGATTATCGACCGAGTCTTGGCGGATAATTGTGACCCGATATAGATCACCAAAATTGGTCCTGCAATGCCAAAAAAAAAAATTGATTCTTTTTGTATTGTAATTCGTCATTACCTGGTCTTTCAAAACGATTAGTTCGAAGAAAATATTTCACCTATATGGGACTCGAACCTTGAACCTACCTACTCATAGCCAAGCACGCTGCCCCTATGCTACCGAGTGCTCGTAACATTTGAATAGCAGATATGCCATAAGAGACCAAATGGATTCTCATCATTATTAGTATCGCATAAACTATATCAATTAGTTAATATCATCGTGATAATTAGAGAGTGTTATCGACTGACATGTTGGAGAATTTCCAAACCTAACCTATATATATATATAATTCCTCTCGCTCCACCCTCTCTACCCCCACAACCCTTTAATATGTGTGTTCCAATAAAGACAGACCATTTGTTCATTAGTTCAAGTTTAATTTGAATAAATAAACATATTCAAAATGAATAATTCCAATAATGGAATGCAATAGGAAAAATTTGATTTCACAACAAATCTAGTTAATTCAAATAAAGAATAAATAAATAGACGCGGTTAGTTAATATTAATAGAATTTTTCTGTCAGTGTAGGATGGTTCATAAAAATGGGCAGAGTATCGCGTATGAGCTCGTTCGAGAATCAGCCAACAATGAGTGCATTGATTTGGTAGTATGGTTGTTAAGAATAATGTCCAATGGACTCGTAAAAAGTATTCATCTCGTCTCTCAATGACTTCGACGCGAAACAATGAATCGTCAATATACGAATTGCGGTTTGATCATGCGTTACTCGGCCGAACATTGGCCTCGTATCGGCAAAAACATGATTGGCGAGTCTATACTTCGCCAAACATCGACCTCGTATCGATAAGCCAATGATTAGAGAGCCTATATTTGGCCGAACATTGGCCTCGTATCGGCAAACCAATGATTGGCGAGTCTATACTTCGTCAAACATCGGCCTCATATCGATTACCCAATAATGTACGAGTCTATACTTGGCCGAACATTGGCCTCGTATTGGCAAACCAATGATTGGCCAGTCTATACTTCGTCAAACATCGGCCTCGTATCGACAAGCCAATGATTAGCAAGTCTATGTTTGGCCGAACATTGGCCGCGTATCGGCAACCCAATGATGGGCGAGTCTATACTTCGCCAAGCATCGGCCTCGTATCGACAAGCCAATGATTAGCGAGTCTATATTTGGCCGAACATTGGCCTCGTATTGGCAAACCAATGTTGGCTAGTCAATACTCAGCCGAGCATTGGCGTACAATTGGGTAATCGATCATCGCCCCGCCAACATCGGTCCAAGTATTGGCCGTTACGGTTCGATTGGCGAAACCTACATGGGATTCGCAGCGGGTACCACTACAGACGCGCGGATTATCTGAGGAACGGAAGGGACAGGGGTACTACTGGCCGTCCTGGCCTGAGGGGGAGGGAGGGGGACTAGCTCAATGAGACTCTTATCTCAGGGAGGGGATTTTTTTCCACAGCAATCAAGGATAATTCTGGTTCCGTATATTCTTGATTCGGCCCTGGGCCGCTGTTGGGCGCCATTTGTAATCTCCCAAAAAACTCCCACAGAATCATCGAAATATCCGAGAGAGAATGCGGTGCACTTCTGGGCCGGGTTTCGAACCCGGGACATTTCGAATGCCGGTCGACTGCCCCGACTACTGAGCTACGCCAGCCCGCTTACCTCACCTTTCTCGGATAGTCTCGATATTCGTAACGCAACGTTACAGCATGCAGGCGAGAAGGCAACGAGGGATCAACGTGTGTGCAACTATGCATAAGAATGTATATGTAGTTGAAAAATAATTAGTTCTGCACGAGCATACGTCAAGAAGACGAAGGAGCACCGAGTGTTGGAAACTCGGTTGGCGCGGTGAGTTATCGAACACGGAATAATCCAGAGGGGAAAAAGGAGGTATATCGAGAGGACATAGTGAAGGAGAGAGTATCGGGATTAAAGCGTGCCCTCCAGTTTGGTGGGCGGTCGATGGAACAACTTTTGTGGACATTGGCACGGCGAGTTGGTCATCGAGATGCACGAGGGACATTTAGGGAGACTGAGCTTACGTCTGTGTTTATTGTACGAAAGGAGCGTGATCGTCGATGGCGATTCGCCAGTTGAAAATTAAGGGGAGGTACCCGAGTAAACGGCGAGAAAAACAGGTAAACTTCGGGAATTTTTATCTTAAAAACTAATGTTTCGATTGGATACGGGTTTTTTTTCAATTCGAAAATATGTACATTGAGGTATGTTTAGGATTAAAAATAAATAAATTCGTTGACTGGAAGCGATTCAAACGCGATTATCGCGAAACATAGTTTTCAAAGTCGGTGCCGGATGTATCTCGAAAACGGCTTGTACGATTTTGTCCAAATTTGGATACAATATTCTTCGATAGTTTTTCTCGTTAGCCACGTAGGATTTTTTTTAAATTTTCATTTTTTATGGAATTGCGACCGTTTCAATTTAACAGACCTCAATGTACATATTTAAACATACCCAATGTACATATTTTCCAATAAAAAAAAACACGGATCCAATCGAAACATTAATTTTTTGGATAAAAATTCCCGAAGTTTACCTGTTTTTCTCGCCGTTTAGGTACCTCCCCTTAAGAATGGCGGAGATAAGGTACGGTCTTCTAAACTGCATTTTCAAAACTGTCACGACGTATAGCCAAAAAACTAATCGATCGATTCTAATGAAATTTAGTACAAATCTTTCTAACCTTATTGTCTAAAACATAACCCTAAATGTTTTTGAATTTTTTTCTCCATTTTTTTTTAAATTTCAGAATGTGCCATCTTTTCCGGAAATTCAATATTTTTTTTCATAGCGTACCATTTCATCGGTTTTCAGTATTTCTCACTTTTTCTGGGTTCATATTCCTGCTTATGAGTGTAAATGAGAGAAACATCTTCGTTTTTTTTCCCGATTGGTCCCGCCGACGCTACGTATCACGCCATCTCACCACATCCGCTGCAACGCGTTTAGAAGACCGTGCCTCCGCCATTTTCAAAGATTAATAATAATAGAAAATATCATGTAACAGCCAAATGGTGAAGAAATCTTTCTTTGAAAAAAAAATTATAAAAATCAGCATAAAATTTCCTCGCGTAAAGGTATCTCCCCCCTTAATCTGCGATTCCGAGGCTATAAAGTAGTTCCTCAGTTTCCTCGTAGTGTTGATTTTCGGCCATAAGCTCTTTTTCACGTTATTAGGAGATCGCTCCCTTCCCCTTAAAAAGGAAACAACTTTTCGGATTATTTTGATGGAAAAATTGACATTTTTCAATCAAAATACTTCGATTCTGGTAACTTAAATTGCCTCGGACTGATGGGGTGAAACTTGTCGATTTTCCACACCGGCAAGCGAATACCCAGTGGCGATCATTAATGATCATGAAGCTTGTATCCTTGGAATGCAATCATATATTTTTATTCAAACCGCTCAATTTTCTCGTTCGGCCAGCCGGATAACGGAGCTCACTCACCAGTGGGGTTGAAGTTTGCATCGTTGGAATGCAAGGAACGTTCTTTTGAATTGCTCAATTTTTGTTCGGCCGATCTAGGCTGTGAAAGTCTTTCAAACATTTTTACATATTCTTATTGGAAATTTACGACCTACATTCACAAAAAGAAGACGATACAACGATGCAAACGAGGGGTTTTTACTTTGTTGGGCGAAAAAAATGTTCGATTTTTAGCCCGTTTTTTATGCGGAAAATATTGAATGTAAAATGTTGAAATTTGGTATGTTTACTAAGCGGTCTTTATTGAACATGATTATATTTTTTTAAGTTTGACGAAACATGGTATTGGGAGTGGGAGGATCGACGTATATCAGCGCGGGCGATGATATTCTTCGCTTGCGGACGTCCTACGTCCTGAACAGGTGATCGGAAGCAAGAAATCAAACATACCTTTATCTTGTACAATATTATGTATAAGTCGAACTAGAATCAAGAAGAAAAATTGAAGAAAAAAAATAGTGAATTGAAGAAAAAATGTTCCTTTTTGGCCCACCAAAGTATGTCTTAAAATGTCCTGACATTTAAATTTATTAATAAATCGTATCATTTATTCGAAAAGTACGAATATTTTTATTTTAATATAAGGTACAAACATGGAGTCGGTCGATCGTGTAATTCTCCATGACTAAACTTCAATACTTCCTGATGCCATTTGTCAAATGGCGCGCAATTTAAAATGTCAGGTCATTTTGAGACACCCTTCAGTTACCTCTCTTCGACGTCACATCACTCAAACATTTTTTTCGGGATTCTTCACCAGGGACCTAAAATCTAAATTGGCAAAAAAAGTTTTCAAGCAATAATGAAAAATGAATAAATGGAACCATCGTTGGAACACCCATTGTGTTCCAACGATGCTTCAACACCATTTATTTCTCTTCCGTCACGCGATCTTCATTCCCTCTAGAGCCCGAGCTATTCCAATTAGTATATTTGTGCTCAAATTCGCGATCGGTTCGAGGGGAACTGCGAAGATTGAACGTTCGGATTACTGGGATAAAGTCAAGCGATGAGCTATGTCTAGCACGCCGAAGGCCAAAAAGTGCGAGGGGAGGATATCGAGAAATCGCGGCGAGAAGCCATTACAGACTTATCAGGAATAATTAATGCGTCGCCCCCCCCCCCCTCTCTCTCTCTCTCTGGCTAGAAATCTCTCGAAGTTATATATAGTGTTCTTGTGTGTCTCATTGAGGGAGGCAAACGAGGATAACGGTATATAGGGCTAGCACCAGCCGTGTAATCTAACGCGGCCTGGATGCTGCGCGATATCGACGTCTAATTAATCCGCGATTATACGTACGTACATCTGTGTTTGCACACGGATACACATACCCGCAAATTCCCAGCTTTTCCAGTGTCAGTTTCTCTTCCAGGGTGTCTTCAGTCTCTATACGGACGTCATCTCACAGCAGGCTCTCATGAGTTATCTCTCGCTCTCTTGCTCTTCGTTTCGGCCATGCTTTTCAACGACTTTGCCCAACTCTTGCTTCAGCTGTACGCGTGTACATCCACAAAATGGAGCTTTCTCGCGCATGGCGCCAGAATAAATAGTCGCGAAAGGGCTGAGTGCGAGTAGACCGCACGAACTTTTGGCATGGCAATATTAAGCGGCGCAGTTCCTCCAATTTACGGGAACATTGTTTACAACATAGCTCCATCATATATATATATATATATATATATATATATATATATATATATATATATATATATATATATATATATATATATATATATATATACACACACACGCATATGTTGCGTAAGCACATGAACGAATTGATGTAGTTTCAGGAAATTAACGAGTACTGATGGGCCCTCTCCGTCCATTCACCAGTTAAATTTATACGTAAGCCACAAATTACACACGAATGAGAAGCATCTCGTTCGGGCTAAATTTGTGAGGCTGCATTTTGAAATCGCACGTTACCAAAATGTGTGGCCGTGTGCCTAATTGATCGAGAACATCGCGCAAAGTAATCCTGACACAATGTGTTTCACGATCCGCAACAAGCGTCCACCTCATTAACATGTTCACGCAACGGCACCTATGCACGCGTGGCAGCGAACTAAACAAGGGCTTTCCATTATACGATGATCACGACCATTAAGGGGATCTTATCACTAGTACGGCTTTAAAAAAACCAAAAACTGGCTTTGCACTGTACTTTAGGATACGCGTGGGAAATTTATGAGGGTGTAGAAAATTGCATCGTTTTGATGCAACCAACACACTTTTTTAAATTATTTTAAGGGTTTGTGTTTAATATTGTCCGAAAATCCCTCTTGCTTGTATTTATTTTGTTTATATTTAATATTGTTGAAAATTCTTTTTTGATTATATTGATTTCTGTTTTTTGTTTATATTTAATATTGTCGAAAGAACTTTTTTTGCTCATATTGATTTTGAAGGCGGGACACCTCTGTGACAGGTAATAAAAATTGATTTTTCTGCATTTTCTCTAAGCATACATTCTCAAGAATACGGGGAAAAAAATCAAGTTGAAATATTGAAAATTGACGAAGGTAGAGATGATTTAGTGAGAGCAGGTGAGCAAGGTTTTGGGTATACTAAAACTTTCAATCGCGTTTTTCCTTAAACGACTTTTCTCGACCTGGCCGGAGTCATAACTCTAGCTGTAATTGTCTGATTTTCAATTTTAAAGAACCATAATTCCCGTAATTGCAGTAACTATCGTTATTTTTTTATTTTTTTTAATTTAGTATTTTTAAGCCTCCGAATATAAGTTAAAAATTCACCAAAATTGCACTTTCTTTTTAAACTAGCCATTTTGTGATTTTTTTTCGAAAAACGGTTATGTATATCGATAACTACATTTATACAGATTATAAAACTTTTTTATTTCTATTTTTCAGACTAACCATTGTCAAGTTATCGATCCAGCCGTTGGACCACAGTTTTCGTACAGAGGCTCTATTATACCTCAATAACGTTTTCAATTTTGAATTTTGTTTAAATAAAAATGTACATGACATAAGTTCAATGTATTGATATCTTTCTTCCAAATCCCTATAAATAATCTGGTAGACCAAAAAAATTCGGAAAGGCTGACGTTTTTCGGCCCGTCACAGTGGTGTCCTCCCTTAAGATTCAATATTATCCAAAAATCGTTTGGATCGTGTATTCCTAACGAGGAGTGCAAAAGATGATATTGAAGTTTGCATCATTGGAACGCAAGGAAAGTTTCGTAGCCCAATTTTTTGGCACATTTAGCCCTCCAAAATGACTCAAACGTTTTCAAGCCCAAATATGTAAGAAGAGATCTAACAATAAGATGATAAAAAAAAAAATAAATAAAAAAAAAAAAAATTTTCATTCGATTTTTTTCGAATGTTTTTTCCAGCTTAAACCCGTCAAGAAACGGGCAATTCGAACAAATGAATTTTCATTGGCATCCAGTGACGCGTATTTCAACATCACGAAGGTATAATTCGATAAGAGATAAATTGGGCGGACTGCGATATTATGGCCAACCAAACGAGAATTACAATAACTGAATTATTGCAAATACCTCGAGGCGGCAGACGATACGAAATAAGAGGGTTAACATGAACCTATAGACATAGCCTGCTGCTCGTAAAGTTTGCCCTATTATCCATCCATATAACAATCGATAGCAATAACCCCACGTGATAGAAGACCGCCTTCATACACCAGAAAAGCACAACCATAGAGTTCACAACAGCTATGACGTTCACACATTGAGGCCGCGGTGACGATTTTTTTTTTCCACTCTACCCCATACTATTGCGATCGCCCTGGATGTCGTTGAAGTTTGCATCGTTGCAACGCAACGAAAATGAATACTTTTTAATTATTCCAATTTTCTCGGCCGCTTCAGGCTCCGATAATCACTCAAACGTTCTTACGTATTCTCATTAGACATTCACGACCTCAATTTGCAAAAAAACGTCTTCCGACGATGATAAAAATGGAGGAACGAAAAATGAACAAAAAAAATCGTTGCATGCCAACGATGCATTAACGTCATTCACCCTAGACCACTCCAGCGATCGGTCGAAGCGAAGTTACTCCGATAACTCGAGTTTCTATACGCCCGAGAGGATTGAAGTTCGCGATCATTAGTTCATCCTGGTGAATATCTCGCAATCGGCATGAGTTCGAGGAGCGCACCTGTAAGGTTGCACGGGCTCAAGTGTCTCTTTGGCCGCGAAGAATCATCGTGTAATCGGTGGAGAGAGATTGCTGTAGCTCACAGAGGGATTCAGTTATGAAGCTATGAGTTGGCGCACTCGGAAGTACAAATGCCTATATACGGAAAAGTGACTTTGAAGACATTTGTCAGATCTGCTGATAGTCAACCTTGCCCAGAGCTAGCGGCTTCGAAGTATCCTTGCTCCATAGCTATCTACGTATATGATTCGACTGCCAACTGGAGCAACTGAAGAGATACTTCAACTACAGCGTATTATCTTGCGCCGGCGGCAGTGGCCTCTTCGCAATCAGGTCGAGCTCGCCTCCCCTTCGGGCCTGCATTACAATATATACTCTCCGCCAAAGGATGAGATGCTCCGACACTTGTTCTCTCGTGTGAAAAAAAAAACTGTCACGCCACGTAAGCGCGATATCAACGAGACGCGTTTTGCAACAGCATGAATCCGAGCTCCATCAAGAGCTTTGCATGCCTACATTTCTGTCTGTCTGTATGTGTGAAGTAAAAAATGAAAAATGTACACATGAGAGACAGGCATGTTACTTTTGGGATTTTCAAGCTTACTGTATCGCATGTCACACATGCTTGGCAACGACAAATTGCGTACTTCAATTTGCATACTCGCATAGCGCGCGCATACGTCGGTTCGATTATGAGAGCGATACACGTTCGTTACGACCACTCGCGTGCACTTCAGTGGCAGTCGATATTCCTCTTTTTTACCGGGCTCACGTGCGCCTCCGTTTTTGTACTCTTTGGCGAGACTGGCTCCCTTCCGGTATGGCGAATGATATTGAAGTTTCCATCGTTGAAACGCAATGAAAGTCTTTTTTTTTCTTCTAATTGCCAATTTGTTTGGCAGTTCGAGGGTATAGCAACATTTTCTCTAGATCTTCATAAGAGACCTACAACCCAAATCCATCGAAAATGATTTTGGAAAAAGAATTTTTGTTGCGTTTCAACGATGCACACTTAAACAACATTATGGCGAAGCACGATGTCTTTGAAGTTTGCATCGTTGGTAAGCAAAGATGGTTTTTTTCTCATTTTTTTACATTTATCGTCATCCAAATGATTTTTTTTGCAAAGTGAGGTCGTAAATTTCTGATCAGAATATGTAGAAACGTTTCAGCGATTTTCACAGCCTGAATAGGCCAAAAAACAATTCGAGTAATTAAACAAAATCGACTTTCGTTGCATCCCAATGATGCAAACTTAAGGGGCTATACCAGTGTGACACTTTTAAAAAATCGACTTTTTCGACAGTTTGTACTTTGAAAAAAACTTTGGCATTGAAAAAAACGACCATTTTATAGGCAAGAAAACAGACTTTTTTTCATAACTACGCCATTTAGTTAGATTTTGATATTTTTCGAAAATCCTACGTCATTGTACAGAAAATACGTTCCAGTTTAACGACATTTTTTCCTTTTGCGGTTTCAGCTACTCAATCGGCCGGAATAATGTCAGCAGTGGAGGAACTTTTTTTTGGCGCCTCCGAAGGTAGCGCATAAGTCGCTTGGATCTCAATATTTTTCTATGAAAAAATTATGTAATATAGGTCAAATATAGCCAAATATATTCTTAATTTTCCGAAACATTTAATTGAGTATTTTTCTTCCAAAAAATTCCCGAAAATCACCCAAATTTTCAGCGTTCACACTGGTATAGCCCCTTCAACATCATAAAGCATGCAACTCCACGCGACTGAGCGAAGACTTGAGTTTGAGCCATTCCTCGCGCAGTGCCTTCTTCGATGCCGATGACATTTTCACAAGGCAAATATCACGGTGCAGGAAACTGTGCTCGTAGGAATTCTTGGGTTTTCGCTGGAGTATAAATTCGCCAGTTTTCTCGTTTTTTGCATCTCATGAGGGGCTCTCGTAAACATCTTGCTTTCGAGCTTTCAATGGAAATGTGTTCGGGATTCTCCAAAACGATGGAATATCACATTTATGATGATGTCAAAGTTTGCATCGTTGGAAGACAACGAAAATTCTTTTTTGTTCATTACCTCATTTTCATTATTCTAAATACAAAATATTTTTTTTGCACATTTGGATCATACATTTGTGAATAAGTAATTTTGAAAATCGTCGTGGAATTTTCGTCGCTGAGAAAAGCCAAAAAAAATTCGAGAATCATTTTCCGCGCATACCAACGATGCAAACTTCAATCTCATAATTTATGATTTATGTGAGGAAATATCCAAAAACGTGAGGCAATGTTGCCTGCGGATTTTTTGTTCCACCCACGAACTTCAATGTCGCGATATCGGGACAAAATTTTTTCCCGCGAACAAATACCGCCGAAGTATTCGTCATTGATGCGACTGAAGTTCGCCTCGTTGAAACGCAACGAAAATTCTTTTCAATTTCTTATTTTCATCATCATCTAAAATCACATTTTGCATATTTAGGTTGTATCCCGCTGAATACGAGTCCCAAAAAAATGTTTGCATGATTTTCGTAGCTCAAATCTGCCAACGAAATTTTGGGAACGAAGAAAAAATAAACATTTTTTCGTTGCACTGCAACGATGCAAACTTCAACGTCATTCTCATTCAACGTAGCCCGAAACGGTGCAACGACGCGGGGAATTTATTCCAAAAGTTTCATTTTCCCGACGACAAATGAGTGAAGACAACTTTTTCCATTTTGAGATATCGCGACGAGATGCCTGGGCATTGAGTTTCGCGAACATGCATATTGCTTCCTCATGATGTCATTCGTTGCGTGCACTCCCTGCACGGGAAAGTCATCATCGTCGTCGAGAAAGCCGACACCGAAACCGACCGTCTTGCAGAGAAAACTTTGCGAGATAAAACGACGAGGAGGCGATGTGCAAGCTGCTTCTTTTTCCAAAACATTTGTGCGAGATTGAAATCTCCGTCTCGTTCTTTTTGCACGGCCACTACAATTCCTTCCATTCCTCGGGTTTCTATACGATCGTCGAGATTGGAGTTTTCACTTATTCCCGATGTACGAAAGGTTTCTCTGTACATACTACACATTTAAACAAGTACAGTGCCATTCGCCGAGAAAATATCCTTCCGATACGCTGGGGAAATGGGCGTGGAGTGTTTCCCCGCTACGTTAGGTGGAAAAGCACCTAGCAGTCACTTGCGCTCGTACAAGCCAACGCGATAAGGGGCCAGTAGGAGGAGGATAAGGCAGAGAGGAAAGGGTTGATAGTACCAGGATTCATTTATTAGTAAATCCCATGAGCGGACTACAGACTTCGAAACTTTGGACACCGGAGTGAATTACAACTCGGTGTGGATTAAACGATCGTGAAACGAGATCCGGAGAGTGCTGCGGCTATTCCGTTCGACGTGCGCGACTACGCTTTGCTTCTGTCACATACACGTGGGAATAATATACGCAAAGGAACAGTAGGCGTCCGGAGGGTGATTTGAGATAGATTGGAGGGTGCGCGGATGAGGTCGTATGGACGAGTTGGTCCGAACGACCGAAGATAAAATTAGTGAAATCCTCGACAGTGAAAAAAGTCGTAAATCGTGAAACAGTGGAGCAACCCAAGTCCGTTCCGGCGTTGCCCTGTTCTCACATGTAGCTGCAAAACATTGGGAGGTCTCGGGACACAAAAAAAGGAATTTTTCGCATATTGGGATCGTCAATGAAATGTCGGAATCGTAGGACAAGCAACCAACGCTATCACGCGAATCAGTAGACAGAGATTGACGGTCGGGGAGATTTCAGTTTTTGTGCTCACGCAGAAATAAACCGAAATGATGTTGACGTTTCCACCGTTCAAATGCCATTAAATATTTTTTTCTCCAGTTCCCATATTTTCTTTAACAGATTTAAGGGTGGGTAAGGTATTTTTTTGGCGTGTTTTCAAATTTCGTCATATGAATGCTTCATAGTCCTGGCATCGATGATTCTGTGTAAGTATATGAAAAAAGACTCGTTTATTGATGATTAATTTTTAATTTTCTAGTGTAGAAATCATTGAAACTTTTAAACGCGTTTTTCTCACATTAGCAATTTCAAAGTCGGTGAACTCTCTAGCTCAAAAGCTACTGCACCGATCCTTTTGAAATTTTACACACTCTTTCTACACATAAATTACGAGGTAATGCTGTTGAGTTTTTTAAAATTTTTTATAATTTCAATTAATTTTAGCATAACAAAATTTCCGATTATTTAAATGAAACATCGGTATTTTGACTTCTAAGTGTAGACAACAATTAAAAAATCAATTAAAAAAAACCCCGACAGCGTTACCTTAAGGAACTTATCAACTAATGAAATCTTTTTGGTTTTTTTTATTTATTATTTCAGATGATCCAGTGATGAGTTATGTAATTCACCGCAATGTCACCGTAATTATTCATGAATATTTTACAGAATATTCTTCAAATGTCCTTTTATTATATACTAATTCCATAAATAAATATATATATGGACTGTCAGACAAAAATAATGCCCCCCCCCTCCTTAAGCTACAAAAATAATGGGGTACTTTTTTTGGCTCCTTATTTAGCGATCTACAACCCAAGTCTATAAAATATGACTTCCGATAAAAATGAAAATGAGGAATTGAAAAAAAATTCAAGCTCATCGCTGCACCGTAAGTTTCATTTTCGGAAGGTGCTCCTTCGAAACGGTGTCGCTGAAGCATCTTTGGTATGGTGTTGAAGTTCACATTGTTCGAGTGCAACGAAAATAAATTATTATTAATTGTTCGCTTTCTTCGACCGATTTCGACTGAAGAAATCACATGAACTTTTTAGGTATTCTTATTAGAGATGTACTACCTCAATTCACAAAAAAGAATTTGGATAATGATAACAGTAGAAAAATGTTGCCTTGGAAATAAAAAAAAATCAATGCCTTCCAACGTTGCAAACTTCGACGTCATGATTTTTCATAATCTGCGTGATGCTAGCCAGAGAAATACACAGGGGATGTTTAAAATTTCATTTTTCATAGTACTGGCAAGAATTTGAGATACAAAAAGTTTCATTTGCAGAAAACAAATTTCGTGAAAAATTGATTTTAATTGAGAGAGATTTTTAACAAATCGCAAAGCTCCTACATTTTCTGTGGAGAATTTCTTTTAATAGATACCGTCAAAATACCTAGTAAATTAGATGAAATTTGTTTTAGATTGAATGAAAGTTAGGAAATTAGAAAAATTAGATAAAAGTACAATAAAATTACTATAATTAGTAATTAAAAGTTAATATAATCGTTAAAAATTCACAGTAAATGAAAATATTAATAGGAAAATAAAAATAAAATAGATAAAATAAGTGGTTTCAAAGATACTGTGAAAACGGGCAGTAAACTCTATAAAATTTGTTCATTTTATGCTGTAAGCGAATTCCAAAAAGGCTGTTTCGGAAAAAACGCCAATAAAGTTTCACCCGCCGTTATTTCAAGTTTGGGGCTGAACAATTGGTAGATAAAATAGCATCTGTTCGGTATAAGACTATTGCCCTTCTTTCATGACGTCAAAATATGACTTAAAGTTAAAACTCGTATTTTCCCGACCCTCAAGCCTAGTCTTGCGCCCTCAAGGCATTTTGCTTTCACGAGTTAAATTTACGAGGAGCCGCGGTTATATTATTGGCTTTTGGTTATGGAAGAAGAAGAAGAAGACGAGAAAAGAGATATCAGCTGTCAGGTGCAACGGAGCACATTCGTTGATGCGGGTTCGTTTATATTCGAAAAAGTCGACGTGAAATTTATTGCCAATATCGAGCGCGGCGACCGCGTATAAAATTATGAGGAAGCTAAAGGGGTTCGATGGAAAGTGACGTGAACGTGCGCGAGATTAAAGGGGTCAGCAAGTTTCAATTTCAAAATGAAGTTTTATTGGTTAGGTTCGTAACTTCAGTGTGCAACAAAGATATTATAAAAATTTCAGAAATTGACCGAGTTATGACGATTTTTGTGAAGGGCCCTTCACCCAATGCGCCCAATGCGCTACGACGAATGTTTATTTTTTTCGATTATCCAATTTTTTTGGCACCCTTCAGCTATGCAAATTACTCACTAGATGAACAAAAAAAGATTTTCATTGATAATAAAAATCAAGAAGTAAAAAAAAAGAAGCTTTTGTCGCCTTTCAGTGATGCAAACGTCAACGTCATACACACCCTTGCGCGATATATTCCGGTTTATTTGAGAAATTGCGGAGTAGAGCTTGCGCGAATGTTTTTCGTCGGTATTGCTCGACCGGGAATAAACGTGCAGATGACTATGAGCATTCGGCATTATCAAACTTGGAAACGTGTTCTCGTTGCAGTTGAAAGGGGGCAGATGGGTCGCTATTATCACCCATCGTATAGGCACGTGTAACCGATGAACGCGTGACGACAATATCCAAAACGACGATAGGCGCGTGCTATAGAAATAAATGTGCGCCCACATATGAACGTGCGTGACACTCGTAATTCTCGTGGAAAATTCGCAGCAGCCACTAATTCGCGCTGCTGCTGTCCGCACGCATCGTTTACGAACGACAATACAACGCTTGCTCGTCTCGTGCAGACCGTCACGCAGTCTCTGCAGAGGCGACAGGAATTTTCAGTGACGCGTGTAACAACCGCTGCCATTGTCCATACGATTAGCCGGGGAAAAACGACTTGATATTCAAACGGGAAAAAATGAACCGGAAATGCCGCAGAGATGAGTAACCCGGGCAGAAATTTGTTGGGGAGTCCCCAGATCCTACCACAATCCCCATAGGGATTTGATAGGAACGCTGCATGAACACTGCAAAAATAAATGTGTCGTTTTTATACACTTTGGTTGTGTAAATGGCTGTAGACACTTTTTACACGTTTTAACGTGTATGAAAAATAACGGTGCAAAAGTAACATGGATAGATGCGTTCAAACAACACACTTAGGTGTGTTATTTTCCTACACACGTTAAGGGGCTATACCAGTGTGAACGCTGAGAATTTGGGTGATTGTCGAGAATTTTTTTGGAAGAAAAGTACTCAGTTGAATGTTTCGGAAAAGTAAGAATATATTTGGCTATATTTGACCTATATTACCGGTGTGCGGTGGTATTACGTCGAAGTGCAGTAAAATAAATAACAAACGATAATTACAGTAGATTTTCAGTGATGTGATTCGAGCGGTTTATACTTTTTCAGGAAAAGATCTTCACCGTTTTTATGATCCCCTCGTTTTGTATATCTATAGATATGTTGTTTATAAAATTCGCCGTACAGAATGCGACGGGATCTATTCCGAATCCTTTTCGATTCTATTCGATAATGTGAGAATCCTTTAAGATTCAAATTGAATTCGTACATTGAATTCCAATGGTGAATCCCGATTAGAATCAAATTATGGTATTGATGTTTGCATCGTTAGGATGTAACTTTTTTTTCGTATTAGCCATCTTTTCTCGCCCCCTTTAGGCTACAAAAATCACTGGAACATTTTTGAAGGTCCTTATTGGAGTTCCATAACCTAAACTTGAAGAAACAGGGTTTAAGTAGCAATCAAAGTAAAGCAATGAACAAAAAAAGATTTTTCGTTAAACATCAACGATGCAAACATCAACACTATAATCCAATGTACGAGCATGGCGTTTCAGATTAGGAATCCAATGCGATTACCCATTGGATCCCTGTCAGGAAGTAGGGACAAACATGGGAATCCAATTGGTTCCCTACGACACTTTCTGCACGGGCAGCGATGACGATCGAAGGATGACGCTTGCATCGTTGGAATGCAATGGCTTCTCTTTCATTCCAGACTTTCGCATCATTTCCCAAAAACTGCTTAGCAGCTTCACTTTGTAGATATCTGATGGTGATTCTAAAGAACGTTAGAGTGATTTTCGAAGTCTGGGTGATAAAAAAATTTATTTTTACGAAGAAAAAGTTTCATCGTATTCCAATGATGATTCAACATCATTGAACAGTACGTAATCCTCTGAAATCCTTTGAAATCCCTTCCTTTCCCCCGCTCTCTCTTACTCGCCCCAGCTTCCTCTGCCTCCCTCTAAAAGCTCCCAATGAAAACGTTAATCCTGCTCTCGCTCGTTACTCCCTCGTGCCTTTGGTTCTCAAGCGCGTGTCCTCGTACCGTCGAACATTCTCGGAAATGCGGCTTTTGAAGAAGCGTCTATATCGGTGACTCGGACCGGCCGGAAATCAACGCGTTGCACATCCGTTGATTTCCAGAGCGTCGTCCCATCGAATCGTGGCCTTTCCGCACAAATCTCGGCTAGGTATATGCAATCCCGGAACAAATGGACCCATGTGTGACGCCACATCGATACTCCCCTATGGGCTTCGTGTGCGTGCGTCGATGTTTGCAGAAACACTCGTTATACATGTCCATGATGAGAGTATGTTATCGGATGCCATTCCCTTTGATAAAGGTGATGAATAATGAGAGAATGGGGAAAACGCGAGTGTACATCCATCGTTGGTTCAGCGGCACGACCATCTCTCCTTCTCTTTCGCTCTTTCCCTTGCTCTCTCCCGCTCCATCTATCATTCTCGTTCGGGTAATCCATTGATCGTTCAAGAGAGAGCCAGAGAGCTAGAGAGCAAGAGAGGCCGAGAGAGGGCGAGAGAGAGAGAGAGAGAGAGAGAGAGAGAGAGAGAGAGAGAGAGAGAGCCAGAGCCAGAGAGTAAAGGGAGAGCTTCGATTAACAAGTGAGACTGACAAAGGCACTGATACTGGCCGCAAAAGGGACAGACGTTCACATCCGATCAGCAAGGGTGCTTGCAATCGATAGTCACGAACCTTTAATACACCTCTCTCTCTCTCTCTCTCTCTCTCTCTCTCTCTCTCTCTCTCTCTCTCTCTGTCTCTTTATCTTAAGTTGAGTTTCAATGTACTATGCTAATATATAGGAGGTTGATTTTGAAGACATTCGACCTCAGAGTAGCCTCTTGTCCCCATACTCAACATTATGTAAAGCTGCACATCTTCGGAATCACCTCCAGCTGGATGTCGGCACATCCTTACAAAAATAATTGCAAGAACTGGCCCGTCCGCAAAAACAACGATTTGTGAAAAAAAAATGTAAGAATCGCCCTCGGCAACCAGATGTGTTCATAGCCAACGTTACATAGCATAACGGGTTCAATATATACTTTGCCACTATACACATATATTTATATATATTCATTGATAGACGGACAGCTCCCGAGGGGTCGAGGGTTCCAGCTATTATTCCAGCTTCCGTAGACGCGACGGGAGAGAACCACTTGGCCAGTTATACGGAACCTCCCTTGGCGCGCTGTTACCCCTCGGTAACATATCTATCTGTGCATGTACTCGTAAACATCGATACACGTATACTTAATTTATCGAAATAACGCTCCACCCCGATAATCCACGAATGGGTCGTTACCGCGAGGTATTCCAATTATTATTGTGAAAAAGGCTCGAGCACGTTCGATTATGCTTTCGTCGGTCCAATGAGGGACGATGCGAAGTCACAGTACCATGCGGATTTCCGTCAGCTCCTGGTACACCCTATATCAAACGATCCGCACACTCTGCTTCGTTCAATATCACGAACACGTTTGCATACTGCGCAGTTTAGCTTTGCAGTTTCGGTTACGCTCATTAATGCAAAATTGGAAAATAATATTCGCGCTTATTGGCGCGCAAAGCCCGGATCGCATGCTTCAATTAAAATTCAATTTTGGCGCTGAAAAAGTTTCACTTAGAGCGTGTTTGTAGCCTGGCAAATATGTGGTAATTTCCAATTACGAGCGAACGCGCAGGCGCAAGAGATATTGTCGAAAAATCGTTCGCTGGTGATGTTGTTACTGCTGCTGCTCGTGTTTGATTTTTTTTATCGGTGACACTCTTTAGCTTTGTAATCATCAGTGAAAGTTCCAATCAGTGCGGATGTTAAAGTTTCCATCGTTGGAATGCAACGATTATTCGTTTGTTTCTGAGGTGCTCGGATTTCGGTTCTGCGGCGGGGAAAATCTCCCGGATCTTTTGCTAAGATCGTTATAAGAGATTCTACGTGGTGAATGTGCAAAAAAAATGGATAATTAAAATAATTAAGAAATTAAGAAAAATCAACCAACGACGAGAACGTCAACACCATAATAAATTGATAATGTTTAATTTTATTACATTTTTTCATAACACACACACACACACACTTGTTATGAATGCATAATCCTGCAACTGGCGATAGGTCAGATCATCTCCTACTATATGTTGGAATTTCAGTTTAGTAAAAGTCCCACGGTTTAAAAAAAAAGAAAATTTGGTTTTTCGCTTGCCATTTCTACAAATGATATCAGTCGATAATAACTAAGCAACTTTTTTAAGTAATTGGCACGATATGCGTAGTCAATTTTTTCACACCGCAGGGTATCCAAGTCAGATGTTCGGATTGGTTTGTATGGAAATTCTGCATAAGATCTTTTTTCATAAAGTTTCCTCAACATTAAGGTTAAAAGAATACTGTTCTAGATGAAACCAATAACCAAGAATATTTTTAAAAAACCGGGTCAAATAAAGTTGTCATTTGTAAAAATGGTATGCAAAAAACTAAAAGCAGATTATTTTTATCTCGAAAACACACATTTCGAGCGTTGTTTCAACTGATTTTATGGAAAAATGACGGAGAAATTGGGTTTTAGAGTTCTTTTTGTACATAAAACTAGTAAAATTGTACCGACGAAGCTTAAAATATCATCGATAATCCCGAAAATCTAGTGCACCAGTTTTGCCACTGGCGGCGATTCCGCATGGTGAACGTGCACACATATACACGCATCACACACGGACTTACAGCAACCGTTGCCTATTGGGCCTCTGCTCTTTGCTGTAGTGTGAGTAGTAGACGGTTGCTGCGACATCTGGCGGTAGTTTGGGCAACTCCCAGCCAAAAGCTACGAATTCTACAATCCCGTCGTGACCGCACCAAAATTTCGCAGCGTGTGATACATAGCCCTGAAAGACTTAACAAGACCCAGGAATTTTCAAAAAATTTTGCGTAAACAAAAAACGACTCAAATAAGGGATGACCGCGACAAACCCTTACGTGGAGTTCGGGGGTTTCGAAAACAAGGGTAGGTTCCTAGGGTTAAGGGTTTTATACCGAGGTTGTCATGAAAAATACGTTTTTGGTATATTTGTTGTCACGCGAACTTTGCTCAAAGGCCCAGGTAGGCAAAATTTCCAGAAAAATATAAAGATCGTATTCCACCCCTACCAGCTTAATATCGACCCAACCAGGTTAAAGAAGATAAAAAAACACGAATCTACAGCCATTACGGTTCTGTAGTATTGCAAGACGAGACATTTTTTGTCAATTTGGATATCGGAAACATATACATCTCCGGAGTATGATTGATATACATCTTGTGCTCATGTGTTCGCACTTCTGTCCGTTGCAACGTATTTCACCAGAATAGAAATTGATCTACACAAGATAAATCGAGTACGGAGTGTGATTTATCTTATGTGTGTGCATTGTCTGTTCAAGTGGCTGGGGAGGTAGGCTGACGGGGGAAGAGCTGGTTGATATTGATGTAGTAGAGTGGTCCGGGCCATTATTACGATTGCCCACGAACTCTTCAAGACGCCATGCTACCTTCACAACCTTTTCCCACTCCATACATCCTGCAAAGACAAACCTCACGTAGAAGTAAAAATTCACGACAAATAGTCAACAAAAAAGTGAACAGAATTAACCATTCACCATGTGTACTCCAATAAAATATTCCTCACGTTGTTATGGACACAAAAAGGAATGGAACAAAACAAGCTCCAAACATAAAAACATCTAATAGCCCTTAGACGTGTTTTTTCTCTTTGAACGTGCAAGCGCGCGAACGCTGCAATAAAAAGTCCACTCTAACTTTCCGGGAGTCGAAGTTTCGCGAAGAAATAGACCCTTGGAGAAGAGTCGACTATTTCTTTTCTCCGTGCGATACGCGTTTATGAGAGTCGAACAGTCGTACGTGCGCGCACTTGGCTTTTATCGCAGAGCACTACTTGAATAACGGATATATACTTTTGACTGCGTCCCGCGGCTTATCGCTGATATTAAAATTAAAGACCGATGCTGGGGGGGTGCGTTGCAGGGATCTTTGAAAATCGAATTGTACGAGGGCAAGCGGACGAGTGGTGGTTGAATTTCAGGGGAATGTGAGGGGACGAGACGAAATTCGCCAATATATATGTAGCGAGAATCCGATTCACGCCAGGTCCGATGGAGAAGCCGATAGAGCTCGATCGTGAGAAGGATATGGATTCTTATTCCCGTTTGATGCCCTCACCACCCTCTATAATTCTTTTTTCTCTCTCTTTATGCCACCAAGCATAAAAGCTCTCCGCGTCGTCGGCTTCGATCGTTGCTGACTTGACGTGAGAGGATCCTATACGCGGCTGTGTATCGGCTATAACGGATATAGGATACGCCGTATCTTTTTTCGAGTTGGAATTTTCTCGGTGAGTGAGGATCGGACATTTATTGTATAACTCGTCGATAAGAAAGAAGTAAAAGAAAAAGTATCGACATCCGGGCGTGATATTCCAGCACGCTGCGATTCTCTTATTTCTCCATATACCCCGTGCAGAAATTGTCGTAGGAATCCAATGGGGTTGCCATACTTGTCTCCCTACTTCCTGAGTTTTCGTATAGGGATCCAATGGGTCATTTGATCCCTATACCAAAACGTCACGCACATTGGATAATAGGGATTTCCCGTTGGAATACAATGTACGAATCCGATTCGAATCCTGAAGGATTCGCACATTATCGAACAGAATCCGATACGATTCTTGATGGATCCCATCGCATTCTGTACGTTGAATTTTCTAAACAAAATATATAGATATAGGAAATGAGCAAATCTTAAAAAAGTATAAATCTTATCTTGAAAAGGTACAGGTCGTCCGAAAAAGCATATTTTAAAAATCGATTTGAATCACATCACTGAAAATCCACTGTAATTATCGTTTGTTATTTATTTTACGGCACTTTGACATCACCGCACACTTGTGCCGCTATTTTTAAAGATAAGGGATTGGACGTCAGATAACTTAATACGAATTCTATCAATTCAAACAACTTTTGTTTGAAACCTTTTTCGATCGGGCTATTAATTATCGAGATACGGCGATTTTTAAGTTTTCAACCCCTATTTCTTAGGGTTGGGGCGAGTTGAGAGGCAACATTTTATTGGGGTTACTTTCAGTATGCAACTTTCTACCTTCAGTCAAAAATTCATATTCTATGCTAAAAAGTGCTGGGTTTTCATCTCTTTTACTGGACTCATGTGCGATGTCCATAACAAACCCATACAGGCATGTGGGTGCATCTTGGGACTCCCTAACTAACTTTTGCACGGGATCAAGAAAGGATATACTTTTTTTTGACGATCCAACAAATGCGGGGTAAGAATTTCAAGTTAAAAAAATTGTCAAACGACGTCAATCGGAAAATAGCGCGGAATCCACTTGGATTCCAATGTGGACTTCCTACGTGCGGCGTCCCTGTCAAATCAGTAGGATTTGGGTGCCCCCCAACAAATTTCTGCACGGGACACGACCAAACGAAAGTAATGGGGCTGAAGTTTGCATCGTTGGAATGCAACGAAAATTCTTCTCAATTTCTTATATTCATTATTATCTGAAATCATATGTTACGAATTTGTTTTAGATAGCCAAATAAGGATCCGAGAAATTGTTTGCGTGATTTTCGTAGCTCAAATCTGCCATAGGAAATTTGTAAAATAAAGAAAAAATCATTTTCGTTGTATTCCAACGATGCGATCTTCAACGTCATACGAAAGTATCATCAAGCGCACAGAGCTTATTGAGTCGGTTTCGTTTTTCACCCCTTTTTTTACACCCGGTACGAATTTAATTGGTGCTTGCGAGTTCGCATAGAAAAATTGAATTGGCAAAAAACCGTGGCGATTAATTAAGTGCGAGTTGGCCAGAAGATGAAGCGAGGAAAATCACGGCTGGGCTATGAAAAGTTAACGAGGAGAGGGTGACGAAAAGATGAGGAAAGGGCGAGAAAGGGTGAGAAATTAGCGGGAGCCCTTTGACAGTCCGAGGCGGCACACAAGCGACGCGGACGCGGAAAACTAACAACCACCATTGCGAGACTAATGAACTGGTCCGTGTTTGCATTTCACTGCGTTGCTCGTAACTGCCGCACTCCCCTGCGTAATGTTACGCTCGCCTCTCGCTCCCTTGGGCTCTGACCTCTTTTCCTCTCTCGGGTTGCCTCGTCACGGAAAGAAAATGAGAACTAATTATCGTACACGTCACAGGAAGGGTAAACGAAGAGGTGAAAAATAAATTCACGTAGCGCAATAAAGGACCTTCACAAACGTGAAATTGAAACGAGATGAGATTGTGAGATGTGGAAAAAGATTTTCATGAAAAACTGAAATTGCCCAGTGCATTTCCCTCTTTCAATATTTTCCTACCATTTTCTCGAGATCTTGTCCAGTCTCACTCCCAATCCCTCTCCTCAATTCTCCCGTCTTGTCGTCAAGGGTTGACCCAGAGAAATGGGGCACTCAAGAGGACGGATCGGTTTTCCAGTGTTATGTTTCACCCGATGAACAAATAAAAGCGATAGCCAGTGGCCAACCGTACGAAACGAAGGGTCGAGGGACCCTTTTTCTCGATCCCTTTCGCACGGTGCGTACATTCCCCGGCCGTAAATACACCATGCACGTAAATCACGGGTGGACATCTCTTTCCCTCTGCGCGTCGCATGCGTCCGCGCGATTTTGGTCACCGTACGTAAAAACAATACGCAATGGAGCACAAATGAACGAAGAAAAATCAATCCATCGTATATCGAACAATCAAATGACGTAGAAGTTTCTACGTTCCACAGCAACGATTTTTTTGGTCATTTTTCATTTCTTCACCTATATCATTATGCAAAGCCTTTTTTTCATGTAAATTGAGGTTGTAAATCTTTAACAGGCTACATCTACCTAGGTGGGGCAGAAATTGCATTTTCCAAAAATATTTTTAATTGATAGTATCACCTTTTAGCTATATTCCCTGAAAATTTCATTGAAATATTCCCAAAATTGAATAAGCTACAGCTTTTAACGTGTGTAAAGTTAGCATGTCAATTGTTAGCATCTCACAAATAAACTCTAGATAAAGTGGCATCCTGAATAGTTCGACAGTTCTTGATAAGTTTTAATAATAGTTCCAGCGAATTTACTATCGAAACCTCATTTTGAATGCGGTTCAAAAGACCAGAAGTCTTCCGGAGCTTGTGTGAGGGACCTCTAGTTATCATTTGAGACCTTCGTACGACCCAGAACTCGCAGTTATACCACAGCATCTCACTCCTGTACGGATATTTTGTTTATAACAATGATTTATAACTATTGAGATGTTTGAAAGACCAGAACTCCTTTGGACCTTGTGTGAGGGACCTCTAGTTATTGCACTTTGAATGATGTTCACAACACCCGAACTTTTCCGGAGCTTGTGTGAGGGATCTCTAGTTATCATTTAAGACCTTCATACGACCCAGAACTCGCAGTTATACCACAGCATCTCACTCCTGTACGGATAATTTGTTTATAACAATGATCTAGAATTATTGAGGATGTTTCAAAGACCAGGAGTCCTATGGACCTTGTGTGAGGGACCTTTAGTTATCGCATTTTGAATTATGTTCAAAACACCAGAACTCTTCCGGAGCTTATGTGAGAGACCTCTAGTTATCATTTAAGACCTTCGTACGACCCAGAACTCGCAGTTATACCACAGTATCTCACTCCTGTACGGATATTTTGTTTATAACAATGATTTATAACTATTGAGATGTTTGAAATACCAGAACTCCTTTGGACCTTGTGTGAGGGACCTCTAGTTATTGCATTTTGAATGATGTTCACAGCACCCGAACTCTTCCGGAGCTTGTGTGAGGGATCTCTAGTTATCATTTAAGACCTTCATACGACCCAGAACTCGCAGTTGTACCACAGCATCTCACTCCTGTACGGATAATTTGTTTATAACAATGATTTATAATTATTGAGGATGTTTGAAAGACCAGAACTCCTTTGGACTTTGTGTAAAGGATCTCTAGTTATCGTTTAAGAGCTTTATACGACCCAAAGCTCGCAGTTATACCACAGCATCTCACTCCTGTTCGGATATTTTGTTTATAGCAATGGTTCATAATTATTGAGGATGTTTGAAAGACTGAAACGCTTTCGGAGCTTGTGCAAGGAAACCCTAATTATCGTTTAAAAGCTTCATCCGACCCAGAACTCGCAGTCATACAACAGTATCTCACTCCTGTACGGATATTTTGTTTATAACAATGATTTATAATTATTGAGGATATTCAAAAGACCAGAACTATTTCGGAGTTTGTGTGAGGCTTCGTACGACCCAGAACTCGCAATAATACTACAGCATCTCTACGGATATTTTGGTTATAACAACTGTTAGCGATTCGAATTAGATTCAACCGATAGAATTATTTACAGAATAGATTTAGGATGTAGAACTCTCTCAATTTCAACTCTGACATGGTCAAATTTGCGAAATTCAATGTGATGCTATGATATATTTTTCGAAGTTAGCATCACCTTTTTTCAAAATGCGGTTTCGGTAGTAAAACCGACGGAACTATTATATTAAAACATTTTTCTTACTATTTTTGGTGATTTTTTTATGCCTCTCAATATATGTGCCTCTGTGTTTAAAACAATGCGTTTCTTTGTCACCAGACGTTTCCCAGAAAAACAATCGGAATTTGGCCATTTTTTCGGGCTTCTAAGTAGATGTAGCCCGTCAATAAAAATACTTAAAAACCCTTGGGTGATTTTTACAGGCTGGATCGTCCAAAAATAATTTGAACAATTAAAAAGAATTCATTTCCGTTGCATTCCAATGATGCGAACTACAACATCGTACGATCAAGGGACAAAAACACCCTTTCCGGCAGTTTTTTCGACACGGATCTCGAGATATACATATGTATATACGTAAAAGAGCCTTTGCTGTACAAGGAAGCGAAAAAGTCATGGAAATTGGATATGTGTCGTTCGATTGTTTGTCTTTGTTCCTCGGTGGAGCCGAGTTTTTTTCATCCAAGGGTCACAGACATGCAATGAATTTATGTATGTGTGTGTATGTCTATATATATGAAGCTAAACATGAAAGAGGATCTCTCTAATACAACTCGACGTTTATCGGCAAATTTAATATCATCACCCGTACAGTGCAGGTCACAGAGTGTGGCCAGGTCCCGCAGCCCGAGGTGGTAATGGAATTAACCCTGTGGAGACAACTCAGAAGCGATAGTACAGAGTACATCGGGTACAAGGGTGGCGCGGTGGTGGTGGCGGTGGTCGGTGGAGAGCAAAGCACGTGTTTCACACCTGTGCGGCACACGGCTCGAGCTTCGGCAATAATGGAACGATAGCAGTTAACACGAGCCCGGATATATAAGCGTCTATGACATCGCACTCGTCGAGGGCGGGGGGGGGGGGGGGGGGAGGGTCGCGCACAAAGCGTTTAATAAAATAGAAACGGTGACACTTGAACACCCTCGACAGCTTTTTGGAGTCGCGTGACTTGTTTTGATGAAATCAATTGTAATTGGGACTGTCCACTACGATGCTTCGAGCGAGATGATTGATTGATGACAATTGTTTGCAAGTAGCGTTGAATATTGATATAAAATAAAGAAGCTGAATTTATAAGGCTAACAAGCAATGGTGGTAACGGTTGCAAGGCTCGCAACGTAAATTCTGCTTATACTTTTATTTCTTCATTTTCATCATTCTACAAAATATTTTTGTGTGTATTTAAACAATAGGTTTCTAAACAAGCGATTTAAAAAATTGTTGAGGGATTTTCGTAGCTTATATATGCGAAAAAAAGAGAATAATTTTCGTTGCATCCCAACGATGCAAATTTCAACTTCCTAATAAGTACGAGTGGCTACGAATTTTGATACATTATTGATGAGGGTATTTTCAAATGATTGATAAAATGTGATCTATCCGAATGTACTCGAACGCAGTTGACGGGCTGACCACACTCGCGTGGTTCGTCACGATGAGAATAAATATTGCAATTGTCACAAAGCGTTACGATAATTGGTGAGAAACAATAAATTACATTGATGAGAATGACGGTTCGAGAATTGGTGGACATTGGTGAGAATATTCGATTAAGGGACTGAATTTATAATGTTAAAGCGTGGGTGGGTATGGTTTCGGGTACGTGCTGAATTTACAAGGGTGCTGTGAATATTCTTCTATATATCAAACAGTTCCGTGACTGACTGACATATAGACAAAGCACAGCCTAAACCGCTAAAGATAGAAACATGAAATTTGGAATATATGTTCCTTAGGAGGTGTAGAGGTGCACTATGAAAGGATTTTTCGGAAATTAACTCTTAAACGGGTGAAATGGGGTGTAAAGGTTTGTATGGAAAATTGTATTTCTCGCGTGTACCAACGCGAGTGAAGTCACGAGCTGAAGTTAGTTGGGGATGATTTTCTCGATATCGGGGCATAATCGATAAAAAAAAAAAAAATTAGGTATACACAGCCAACAAAATAAAGTATGTTTAAATGACTTTGAAGTTTACATCGTTGGAATGCAACGAAAAAAATCACTTTTTTCTTAATTTTTCCAAACTTGGCAGGTTCGAGTTACGAAAATCATGCTAACATTTTTCTAGGATCTTTATTTAGATCCTACAACCTGAGTTTGCGAAATGTGACTTTGGATAATAACGAAAATAAGAAATTGGAAAGAACATCCGTTGCATTCCGACGATGCAAACTTCAACCCCATATGTTTAATACTAATATCGAAGTACGTGCCGTTGAAATGCAATGAAGAGTCTGTTTGCCTTTCCATTTTTATTACCATCTTCCAAATATTTTATTTTTATTTTTATTATTATCTTCAAAATCTTCTTCAGCTTATACGTATTTCAGATCTCCGATACGCGGCCTGTGCACAAACGTGTGAAACATGAAAAACTGTGAAAAACGCTCAAAGGTTTTGAGCGGTTTTCGCAGCACAGATGTAAGAAAGGAAAGAAAGTTGGGCACTCCAAACAAATTCATATTCATGGAGTTCGGCAACGATGCGAGCTTTAACAGCGTTTAAAAAAATCACATTTATTTTGCAGGAAACTTCAAGCACTGCATATGCAAATGCCTTTCGGCTCATTTACTAGTACAATGGAAACAAGAACATTCAACGTTGATGATGTTGAAGGTTGCCTTCGTTAGAACGCAACGAAAATCGTTCTTCTCATATTGCCAATTTGTTTTTAATAAATTTCGGTCACGAGAACGACCTTAACATTTTTAAGGATCGTTATTAGCGAAACATAATCTGAATCTGTCGAAAGAATGTAATATTAGCAAACATAGAGCAAAGAAAAAATAAAAATGAATTTTCGTTGCACTCCAACAAAGCAAGCCTCGCCAACATCATGATTAGTTCTCTTATTTCCCTTCCTTTACACGGTATTGAAGGTTGCAGCGTTGGAATGCAACGAATTTTTTGTTTTTCTATTGCCATATTTTGTTTTTACACAATTCAGCTGCAAGTATCCCTAAAATATTTTCAAAGATCCTTATCAGGGTTCCATAACCTAAAAACGCACGAGAAGAGTTTAGATAGTAATAAAAATAAAGACGTAAAAAAATAAAGAAGGTCTCTCGTTGCATTCCAAATATGCAAACTTCAATAGCATTCCTTCACGATCCGCGTTTCATAGTAAAAGGGAGAGCACCCGCCTCGAAAGTATCAACCCTTTCAAATTTAATTGCTCGGCCATTGGTGTCTTTTGTTGTACTCGACAATGGCATACACATTAGTCGTTCATCGGGCAGAATTCACGGCGCAACCTGTAAGCATCTGACGTATATACGAGAAGAGCAATCAGTTGAGATAATTGCTACTGCTCTTCCTCTCACGGTATAATCCCCCGCAGTGGAACGAGAAAAGTGCAGTCGGACAACAAGCGAAAAAGAGCCTTTCACTTCGCGCGGTATATCCCATTCCCTCGCACCCTCGTCACTCGCTCTTTTATCCTGAAAGCAATTTTCCTTCGAGCGGCAGACCAATTTTTTCCCTTTTTCCCTTTGGTCCGACGACGATGAAATTATGTGCAGCTCGCGAGGAAATATTGAAAATATAAATTCTGTGCGTACGAAAATTTGGACACAAGTTTTTCGATCGCTTTTGACATGTTCGATGCTTCAAAGAGAAAAATAAAGCTATGGAAAAAAATGTACCAAACAAACCAAAACAAATATTTTTCGGTTTGTTTGAGTTCATTTGAGTTTGTTTGTTTGCGTTGGTTTGTTTGGGTCGGTTTGTTTGAGTCAGTTTGCTTGGGTTTATTTGTGTGGATTCGTTTGTTGGGTTGATTTGGGTTCGCGGAGCTTGTACATATATAACTCGGACGGATAATTATCCCGATGTAATTGTCACGGTTTGATTTTTTATACACTTTAATCCATTGGCATCAAGAATCAATCGAAAGTTTCATCGTTAAAAATCTTTTTCAGCTAGGGAAACTGACGGTGTAATTTCATTTTCAACTACAAAACTTTATTCAACTCCAAAAGTAATCTCGTTTCACCTTTCGGAAGAAAAAATTATAGTTTTCCGTTTCTAAAGATCGAAGCGAAGGTTCAGCGGGATGTCCAAGAGAGGAAGGAGGATTGTGGGTGGGCTGAAAGCCGCGAAAACCGCAACTAAGCCGATAAACTCGAGACGAACTCGTACCGGATCTATCTCTCTCTCTCTTCCTCTCTACCTATCTCTTTTCCTTCATCATTCTTCCGCCCATCTTTTTCTGGGAGGCTCGTCGTCATTTTCTCGGTTACGTTCCACCGAGTTCCGATAAGCTCTTCAAGATCGATCGTTCGGCATCAACGGGAAGAGAAGAACGTCTACCAGGATCGGGTAAAACCTCGTTTCGCTCTTCGTTTTTTCATCAAGAAAAGAAGCTTCGGGTATAAGGCAAACATATATCGACACACACGCTCATATATACACATACAAGCGCAAGGCAAGATGAAAAATAAGAGGGCCTACAATGTTGCGCTTTTCCTCCAGCCCAACGTATATTTCTACGACGTTGAAGTTCGCATCGTTGGGATGCAACGATATTTTTCTTTACTTCTCGTTTATCTATTTCTATCACTGTCCAAAGCCTTTTTAGCAAACTGAGGTCGTAAATCATTAATAAGAATACGTAAAAACGTTTGCTTAATTTTCACAGCCTAAATCGGCCGAAAAAAATTACCGCAATTTAAAAAAAAACCAACGATGCAAGTTTCAATGTCATGTAGGGTGTCTTAAGGGGTTACCCCCACTTGCGATTTTGAAAAAATCGATTTTTTTTATTGCTTTTTTTTAAAGTATAAATATCTGAGAATATGTCCTGAAAATTGCAAGTCAATCCGAACAAAATTGACTGAGATATGAGCGTTGAAAGAGAAGAATCCGTTGTGTAAACGACCGGCTAGTCTGCCGTCTGGCGCGCTCGACCCTCCCTCCGACCTTCAATGCATTGTTCGATGAAAAGGGTCGTGTACCTGGCATTCACAACGTTTATATAATAGACTGGAATTTATAAAAACGGGCCCGGAATAGATGACTCTATGTAAGTTTACAAAAAAAAAATATTTTCTTCGTGTAAACTGAAATTGAAACTTTAAACGCGTTTTTCTCAAAATGGCAATTCTGAAGTCGGTGACCAACATTACTCGAACACTAATGAACCGATCTTCTTGAAATTTTGCAGGCTTATTTAATACATAAAAATGTAGTCTTTAATCGGTCGATTTTTTTTTTGAAAAAAAATGGCCGTTTTATAGCCAAAAAACGGCCGTTTTTTTCGTTAAAATCGAACCATTAACTTTGACTGTCCGCCATTTTGTGAAAAATGAATATTTTTTAAAATCCTTCGATTAAAGACTAGTTTATACTTATATTTGACTAAATCCATCCGCATTTTTTTTTCAGATGATCCACTTCGCCGCAATGTTGGTCACCGCAAACCGTGTATATAAAAACATTATTTCATCGACGGCCATTTGCCACTTAACAATGTAATATTTTTCAATAAAAAAATTACTGAAAGTTCTTCAAGATGTGTTCTTTAAGATGGTATATTGATCGATTAAAAAAGTTTTGTAGTTTTCTTTAAAAAAATTCATGAAAAAGGCCTTTTTTGCGCTACAAGTGGGGGTAACGCCTTAAAATAACCTGACATTTAAATTTATCAATAAAATGTCTTATTTATTTGAAAAGTACGAAAATTTTTATTTTAATATAAGGTACAAAAATTGAGGTTCTGTATGCAAGACAATATCCGATAATTTTGCCATAATTGCAGACTAACTTTATTAATGGTGCGTCCAATTGCATCCTTGAGTTCCGGGATGGTCCGTGGATCATTGGCATACACATTTCTTTTCAGAAAACTCCAAAGAAAGAAGTCCAATGGCGTCAAATTCCACGATCTTGGTGGCTGATTCACATCACCGAGGCGCGAGATGACACCACCACGTAACTTCGTCCGGCAGGTAGCGCCATTTTGTTGAAAGAATATGTCTTCCAAGTCCATGCCGTTTATGCCATTTATCGGATATTGTGTTCCACACATAACCTCCGTGTTCGTATCTTATGTTGAAATAAAAATATTCGTACTTTTCAAATAAATAATACGTTCCATTGATAAATTAAAACGTCGGGTCATTTTGAGACAACCTTTATTTCCAGTCGTATATTTTAGCGAAACGTAAAATTTATCCGCAATATACGCTACCGAAAAATGTGAGAAGCGTAAAAGGAGCTTATTCACACTTTTTTGTCTCACATTTTCCTTTCCGCGTTTGACGTATTTTTTTCCAAAATGTGATCTCGCACGCGTGTCCGGAACTATACATACGAGACTGCAATGGAGAAGAAGCGAAAGGAACATTTACCTCCTATTTCTGAAAGCGAACTTTTTTTTACTCTTCTTTCCTCTTCCGCTTATTCCTTCGCCGCTTTTTTTTTTTGACAAATCGATAGGACGCGTCGAAGCGCTTTTTTTTCGATCTCCCATGTACTTGTGTTTGCATATGCGCGTCGACGATAACGACGACGACGATGACGACGGAAACGATACTCTTCCGAGAGGGAAAACAGAAATGAAATTGCAAAAATATGAGACAGTATTGCGGCCCACGTAACCGTATACGTTAGAAGCGAGAGGGATGCTCCCCCATCATATGACGTCGAGTGATGCTTCGAGCCTGAATGATGGAGAAGATTTCTCTCTTCTCGTGTATATCCGAGAAAAAAAAACCATAGCAACAGCACTCTAATGTTATTTTTCAAAAGTGTACGCGTTGTTTGCACACCCACACACACCCACGCGCGCTCAATATCGTACGTATATACATGCATAGAAGAAGGGGATTGGTTGAGAGGGTTGACTTAATGCGCGCGTGAAAAACGTCCGTGATTTTTATCTTCCCACTGGAACAACGTTGTTAAGATGATGAATGGGAAAAAGCTTCCTTCACCGAGCGTTATTCGAGAACCACTTCGTCCTACTGCCATTAACATTTTCTCCCCGTTGGCATGAAATAAAAAAAGCAAAATAGAAAAAAGAATTAAAAAAAAAATACAACGTACAGGAAAAATGTGTTTTTCCGTTCGCCTGCGCGTGACAGTTAATTCAACTTTTGGTGTGCGAAGAAAAGTTTGTTCGCGGCGTTAAATTACAATTAATCACGGTGTAGAACGAAGTTATATGAGTGTGTGTGTGTGAGCGTGTACAGACGATGAGAGAACAAAAATCCCAGCCTGGGATAATGGAACATTACTTTTTGTCCGCAAAGTTAATTAACTGGGGGATTAATTCCGTACGTAAAATTTGTCGAGAGATCAAAGCGGACGTATCCGACGCTTGAGTGCCCTTGAAGCTAAATAATTCGTGACGTAATCTGAAAAAATGATGCGTTAGCGAAAATTAATGATCCTCAAATTTCCGGCGATGCGGATTATTTCTGTTAATCATTCTCAGAATAGTAATGTTGAGAATGAGTTTATAATTTTCAAAATAATAATATTCAGAATAAAAAAACCAAGGATAGTTAGTTCTGAAATTGCACTCAATGATATTGAAGTTTGCATCGTTCAAAAGCATCGAAAATTAATTCTTTTTAATTTTGCAATTTTGTTTTGGCTGTTTAAATCACCGAAACGCTTTTACGTATCCCCATTACAGATTTACGATCTCAATTAACAAAAAGGGCTTCGCATAGAGGCAAAAATCAAGGAATAAAAAAATTAACAAAAAAAATCGTTGCATTCCAACGATGCGAAATTCATCATTATCAGAACAATAATATTAAGAATGAGTTTATAATGTTCAGAATAATAATATTCAAAATAGGACAGTTGGTTCTGAAATTGCACTCAATGATGTTAAAATATGCATCGTTGAAATGCATCGAAAATTAATTCTTTTCAATATTGCAATTTTTTTGGCTGTGTAAATCACCGAAACGCTTTTACCTATCCCCATTACAGATTTACGATCTCAATTAGCAAAAAAGAGCTTCGAATGGTGATGAAAATAAAGAAATAAAAGACGAACATTAAAATCGTTGCATTCCAACCATGCAAACTGCAACGTGATTTGCGCACATCTTTTCCTATATAATTACCATCCATTTTCTAGAACGAGTCGAACAGACATCGTAGCTAGTGAAAAAAGTCCAATATTATCGGTAAAAGAATATTAGTGGAGGAGGAAAATCTTTTACTCCTGTGAAGCGCGACAACGGTTTGTAAAGACCTGGGGGTTGCCAGAGAGATTTCCGGCAGGGTGAGATGCCAGGTGCGCTTGATGTAAATTCGCCAACCTCCACCCCTATATGTAGATATAAGGGGAAAGCGAGAGAGAGAGAGAGAGAGAGAGAGAGAGAGAGAGAGAGAGAGAGAGAGAGAGAGAGAGAGAGAGAGAGAGAGAGGGAGAGAGTAGGGTCTTCATTGCGCAGGATTGATCCCACCAACCGAGAGGACAGAAATTTCCGGCTTGTGTAGACCGGATCTATACGTGCGTGTGTCTACCTATGTGGGTGCAAATTACTTGAGGTTTCCGGCAACCAGGGCGCTAATTGAATTCCCAGATGAATCGAGTCCTGGCGAGGAATGTGTATGTACAGGAGTGAACACACCAGTTGACCGGAACACAGGCTCTTTTCGTGGTGACCATCGATGCACGATCAAGAGAAGCCGGCGCAGGTGGCACACCAAACACGAAGAGAGACTACCTGTACAATGGCACCCCAATATACGCGCACCCTGCACGCCAGCTAGCTGTCTGCTGCTGCTCCATGAACAGCAGTCAGTGAAGTGCCTTGATCCGTTAACCGCATCGAGACGGTGTGTGCTCTAAACTGGGAGCAGCCTCTGTGAAGCGACATCACACGCATCAGAGAACGCCTACTTGAGTGATTTTCTCGTATAAGGGGGGTTCCGGAAACTAGAGGGTGGAAAAATCAGACGAGCACTCGCAAACCTTGCCGTTTGGAGGAGGAGGATACCAGCTCGCCAATACTTATTTTACACTTATCCGGCTACGCGTATTGGTGAATTTTCATGATGTAGTTTGCATCGTTGGAATGCAACGGAATTTGATACCTGATTTTCCAAAGTTTTGGTTGTTATCATAGGCTGTGAAATATAAAGGATTTTTCGTAACGGCATTAGAGATCTACGACTTCAACCTACTAAACAACATTTTTCGCATAATTATAGAAATAAAGAAACAAATGAAACATTTTTTTGAATTTTTTTATTCTGCTTGACGCGCCGGATGAAAAGAATTGGAGGGCCATCTTGGAAGCGGTTATTTTCCACACACCGCACATGTCATCTTAGCACCGTATTATATAAACATACCAGCTTAATATCAGCCGGGAAGAACGAATGTACAGACAGACAAAGTACTTTTATCGTATCAGTAAGATTTGGATGCTGTTGGAGTGTACATTGACATTCTTTGCGAGAATAATTATTCAAAATCCGATGATTATTATCGAACATATTCGATCAGCGTATGGAATTTATAACGTTGATGAGTACGAATGGACAGATACCCACAATTGATAATCGTATGTTAGGTTGATTGGTAAAAATGTAAAGTATATTAGCGCACTTGAATGGACTGGACACGTTGCGAATAATTGGGAAAAACGACCGATGTGAATGAATATCTGATGAACAATATAAAAAATGAAGTGACCCGTTCAGAAATAGTGGTAGGGATCCAATTGGATTCCCATACTTATTTCTATTTCCTGATAGGCATACATTAGATCTCTATACTTGAACGTCACGCTTGTACATTGGATCCGATGAGAATTTAATTTCTCATTAAATCCTAAAGGATTCCTACATTATCGAACAGAATCCGAAACGATTCTCGATAGATTCCATCGCATTCTGTACGTTGAATTTTCTAAATAATATACATGGACATACAAAATGAGTAGATGACGAAAACGTATAAATCTTATCTTAAAAGAGTATATCTTGAAAATCGATTTGACTCACATCACTAAAAATCCACTGTAATTATCGTTTGTAATTTTCCTGCACTTTGACGTAACATTACGACAAACGTACACGATCACGAAGCGTGCTGGTGATGTTTCCACACGCCGAGCTTTTTCTCGTGGCATTTTAGATATTTTCGATTCGAACGTGGTAAGAATTCTCAAACGGCGTTCATCGGGAAACAGTGCAAAATCCAATTGGATCCCAATGTGGGCTCCCAATGTGTGGTGTCCCTAACAAATCCCTATAGAGATGTGGGTGCATCTTGGGACCGCCAAACAAATTTGTGCACAGAATTACGAAAGGATCTTTTTTGGGAGATCAAACGAATTTCGTTTGAGAATTTCAAATAAAAATTTGCATTTTTATTTGAAATAGAGAAAATTACGGGAAATAGAGTGGAATCCATTTGGATTCCAATGTGCATTCCCTACGTGCGGTGTCCCTACCAAAACCCTATAAGGATGTGGCCTATCTAGGGACGCCCCAACGAATTCACGGAAAAGGAGATAAAGTAAACTCGAAAATGGTGTTAAAATTTTCGTCGTTGGAATAAAACGAAATTTTGTTTTAATATTTTAACGTCGTTATTATTGACGAAAATCTGTTTGGGCAGATCCACGCTGTTAATTTTCGATAAGCATGCCAAAAAACGTCCTCGTGGCCGTAGTAGCTTAAGGGAAGGTTCTGCCTTGTTGGGCCAAAGAATTTTCGATTTTTCACCAATTTTTTATTCGAAAAGTATTAAATATAGAATGTTGATATTTGGTATGTTGACTAAGCAGTCTTTTTTTAAATTTAAATTGACCTAGAATCAAGAAGGAAAATTGAAAAATAAAAAAATAGTGAGCAAAAAACTGCGAAAATTTTTGGGAAAAAAACAAACTTCCTTGCGATCGCTCATTATTTTTTTATTTTTCAATTTTTCTTCTTGATTCTAGGTCAACTGATACACAATATTGTACAAAGTAAAAATATGTTTGATTTTTTTGCTTCGGATCACCTGTCCGGGACTTAGGACTTCCGCAAGCGAAGAATGTCATCGCCTGCGCAACGTCATACGTGGCTCCTCCCACCCCCACCACCATTTACTGTCACATTAAAAAAAATATTTTGATGTTCAACAAAGACCGCTTAGTCAACATACCAAATATAAACATTCTATATTCAATACTTTTCGCATCAAGAATTGGTAAAAAATCGAACAATTTTTTGGCCCAACAAGGCAGAACCTTCCCTTAAATCCGACAAAAAATTGAGGTGATAGATTTCGAGGTCCAACGGAAAATAAAAAAGGTTTATTTTGTATTGCGGAGGTAGAGAAGTAATACTAATCCGGGCGAAGTGGAATCCTGGAGAACGGAACGCGATTAAATAAAATCGTCCACGAGGGAATATCGAGGGGAAAGCGCTGGTCGAATATTGCTTTGGTTGTATCGTAACTATACCTGGCCCAAAATAATATAAAAAAAAGTCGCGGAAATGGTAAAGCCAAATCTATAGCGCGATGTGTATGCCAAGTACAAAGACTCTCCGCTAGGCAGCAGCAACAGAAACGCTCGATATACCGTGGCGCCATCTACGTGCTCGAAGGGAACAATGCTCGGTGATTTTCCCCGTTCGCTGCGCGGATAATAACCATTCGCAAACGAGAATAGAACATTCGGGCGTAACGTTATTCCGAACGTAACCTGGGGAGCTCGTATCGTTCTGTCGTCGAAGCTCTTTCGTAAATTGGAATACGCGAGAAATACAACGAATTCGTGAATTCCCTTCAATATAAATATCAGTATTTTTTGTCTTCAGTGACCTGAACATTGTTGCGGGAACTTTATTTTTTATTATATTTATTTTGTTCATTACGTTTTCTTGATTTATATTCATTTTATTTTCAGTTTCGAAAATTTCATTATGCTTCAACCCTCCTCTGCAACAGCCCCATGTCTTTTTTGCACGTTGACTTCTTCCCGACATTTTTGAAGCACGTTACCATTTGATGTTTTCTCAATGCCCTTTCATTGCGCAGTTTACAATGTTCAATATATATTCGTGGACTTTTTCGTTGGAACAGGAATAGGTTTTATCTACCGTTACGGTTTAAAAATTAGCCGGCCCAATTTGATCCAATTCAGAGATGTGTGACAACGAGAGATCAATACTTGAGAGAAGAACACTTATTTTCCGGTACCGATAATTGTGGAGACGCACTCAATTGCAATGAACACCTGGGCGAGAAAAAAAAATAAAAAGTAGCAGTTTTCATCGTCGAAATGCAACGAAAATTCGTTTTTATCATTTTACCTCTCCATTTTCATCACTGTTCAAAATATTATCCCCCAAATGTGGGTCGTACATCGCCAATAAAGAGCCAAATAAATATTTCACAGATATTCTCGCAGCCTGGATTTGCCAAAAATATTGAAAAGTTCAATTCAAGAAGAAAAAAATCCCTTCCATTACATTTCACCGACGCAAACGTCAACATTGGGATCGTCCGAGCCTGTCCATTTATTCCGCACAATTGAAACAACAAAAACTATGATGTAACCGACCGTACCACTGGCTCGAGTAAATATATCTGTACGAATGGGATCTTTGCAATTCCCTCTGGCTCGTTCCTCTGTCAAAGCGTAAGTCTGAACTCCTTAACGGAATTACCCACAAAGTACAAGGGAAAAGCGGATGAAGAATGAAGTTCAATCTGAAATTCAAAAAGGAAGCTGAGAGTAGCGCCTTGGCAAGAGCATTTTCACTTTCATCACCCACAGAGTACAGAATGTCAACGGGAAATATGAAGAAACCGACAGCGACAAAAAAGAAGCAAACAGGGACAGGAAAAATCTCGATTCAATGGGGAAGTGAGTGAGAAAATGAAGAACTGCAGGAGCACTGGAATAAAGGGTGAAAGGGAAAGAAACCAGTGTTGGGCAGACATACGGAAAACCGTCGGTGTAAGCCTCTTTCTCTCATAATAATAACCAGCAAGCCGGTTTACCGAGGAGTTTTATGCATTCGTATACGCGTATGCATTTTATGCACTGTTGAGTGTTGGAACAAAAAAATGCGAGAGCTTTTCCAATACTGCAAAACTCATAAGTAAACGGGTACACGTGTGTGTGTGAGTGGTAGCAGCGGTAACAAAGAACGACGAGAGGTAGGATTTGCACATTTGCCATTCACCGTCCGGTGTCTCTGTTTGCCTATGCAATTTCGAGGGCTGCGCGAATAACCGTACTGTACGTACACATTGCGTGAATACAAGTCCATGGTTTTCAGTTTAAATGGAATTATATGCACCGAGAAAAGATCATGCGCCACAGAATGGAAGCGCGAAATGTGATAAAAAGTAATAGGAAAGAGTGAAAAGAACAAAAGTTGTCAGCTTTTACGCCAAGTATAAAATTAAGGGGTTAGGCCACAGTGACGGGCATAAAATCATGTGCGAATTTAACAATTTTTTTCGCGTGAAAAAGTGATTAACTCATAAAAATAATTACACATCTATTTAGTATGAATATCAAGCTGTTAGAAAAAATATATTTTTTTTCCATGTACAAAATGGCTGACTACTAATATTTTCTTTTGTTATCTTTTTTTAGGCGCTCCGCGGCGTGACATTTAGCATCCACAATTTTTTACCTAGAATAAAAAACAAAAATTCTCGTCAATCGACATTAGAATACCTAGAGAAGTACGTACGGAATTTAAAAAATATTGTTTCATTCAAAAGTTGTAGGTTATTGAATTAAGTTGCAGGTATTGGATATAATTATGAATTTTCAGTGAAAAATTTCGTATTAAACTGCTCATAAAATGAAAAGTTTTCCATTAATCAGAAATTCCGTACGTACTTCTCTGCGAAATGCAATTAGGAACATAACTTTTAAATTTGAAGTAAATCGAGTGAAAATTGTCGAAGTTATTTGTCACGCCAATTGGAAAAAAGATGTTTCGCGGAAAAACGCGTTTAAAGTTCTAAGTATTCTATGCCGTGCCAGAGGTGGGCTTACGTTATACGCTTAAAGTCGGTGTAAAAAAAATGTCTTGCTATAAAACGAATAGTAACTTATTCTTATGATGATAAAGCACCGTTGTAGCGAAAAAAAAATCGTTTTTTTGAAAATTCTACTGTGGCCTTACCCCTTAAGTGAACGTGACTGTGTCAAAAGAAAAATATATACATCAACGCGTATTTTATTATCAATTTAATTCTCGACAAATGATGAGCCGAATTTTAGCTATGAGACCTCAATATGATGTTGAAGTTTGCATCGTTGGAACGCAACGAAAGTTTCGGAGCCCAATTTTTTTTGGCATATTCAACCCTCCAAAATTACTCAAATGTTTTTCGGGGTCCTTATTAGAGATATTCAGCCTAAATATGTTAGAAAAGTTTTTGGATGATAATAAAAATGAGGAAATAAACAAATAAAAAAAGAATTTTCGTTGCATTGCGACGGTGCGAACTTCAACGTCGTACCTCAATTCCGTTTGTCCGAGTAATTACCGAGTCCGAGAAGAGCGACCGTGGTGTCCGAACTGCAAATGCATACAGTCGGAAAAAAATACAATGCAGTAAGACTAGCATTAGTTTATTGGCAGAGCAATCATATAGTTGTGTCAGCCATTGTATTGCATCGACAATTAATACAGCGATAGCTGAACTAAAGTTAGCTCTACTTTACATACGAACTCTTACCATGTGGGCACTTGCAAATACCATAAACTTTTCCCTCACAAGAAACATCACATCGGTGTCCGCCTTCGATTTTGATGAAACTGATGTGCATGGTAGAAAAGTAATTACTATTGAATACGAAATTTTCCCATCGGTGGGAAAACGGTCTTAAGGGGTGCAACCACCCTTTAGAGTGAAGTATGTCAGGGTCTGATTTTGCAGATTGACTTGCATGCCGATTTCAGTCAAATACAAATGAACATTCCTCGACTGCAAGACGTCCAGAAATTCACGATTGGTGTATTGGACAAAAGGAAAATTAAGGGACAAACCCCCGCTGCGGTTTTCCGTTACTCACTCCATATTTAAATTTAAAAAAACAACTACCGAGTTCGGACAAAATTAACGTTTAAAGCGGGAAACCACTTTAGATGTTTAAAATAAAATCTTTTTTTTTCAATTTCATAAATCGTTAGCAAAATATCTTAAGAACACACCCTGAAAATTTGAAAACGATATTCAGATTCCTTCTAACGGTATGTGTATAAACGATAAAGACTCTCCGCTCGACTCCCAACCACTGTGACGGATCAAAACGTTCGATTTTATTTTGCTTTTTCTCAAAATGTACGTATTTGAGAATATGTGAAAAAAATTTCAAGTTAAAATATGGAAAAGTGACCAAGTGACAGACGATTTAGTGAGAACAGGTAGCGCAACGATTTACATACACTAAAACTTTCGATCGCGTTTTTCTCGAAACGACATTTTTTCAATTTGCGGGAATCATAACTCAAAAACTAATTGATGGATCATCTTCATATTTGGAGCACATTTACATAATACAATTTCTCAAAACATGAACCTAAAGTTGGAGAGATTAGAGTGTTTAAACCGTATTTATTATTGCAAAATGGCGGGACAAACTGTTAAAAATCGATCACTTTTTCCAAACACGTTTCAACATTCAATTCTCGATTTTTTTTTCAAAATTAAGGTTCATGTTCTTAAAAAACATCTGAAGAATGTTTAGAAAATTTTTGACTATTTCGGATGTGAATTGCGAGCTGCACAATACCAGCAAGCCGACAACGTCGATGAGAACACACCAAGGGACACAGCGGGTTACACCTTCATTTATGCATGAAATAATTTGAAAAAATTACCAAAGATGTTTGAAAATATGAATAAATTATTTTCAGATTTGCGGAAATTTCTGTTTTTTTTTCACGATAAAAAAAATCCAATAATCTTCTAATTTTTGGTTTCCCAAAGTGGTTGCCCGCCTTAAGTATTTTTACCACCAATTTCAAATTCACCCTTTATTTCCGCAAAACCCGTTAATTCCTATTTTAAAAAAATCGTTGAATGTGTATGGAAATACGTTTTTCTCTTTCAGCAAGCGTAGTTTTGAGCTTTCGACAAAAACTCCGTGATGTTTTTAATCGGCACAAAATTTCTGATCAAACAGACCCTTGAAATGGTATGAGCGTCGAAACAAAAAATGTTCGACTCTTTTGGCCACTATTTCGAAATCCTGACATTTCCACCAGTCATTGCGGTGGTGTTATTTAAGCCACGGAGACTTAATGAAAGGTTTCCAAAGAGGATTTTAGTAGACGTAGAGAATGCGACCTCATTCACCCTGACATGTCTATTAGTTTTCCCGGAAAGTGCACGTGGAAAATAGCCGAAAAAGAGGCAAAGGGAAAAAATTGCAAAAATAGATTGTCCGCACCTATCTGAAATTCTGCCAAAAATCGAAAATAATCGGCGCTCGACGAACCAAATGGCATTTTAAAGAGGATGCGATTACGAAAAGAATGAGCACAGCACGAAATTTTAAACCGAAACCAAAAAGAATATAGCGCGCTGTTCAGTGAAGCCACCAATTTTTAGACCAAATGCAAAGATAGAATTGATTTTCAATATCTTTTATCTAACAGTCCATATCGACTTATAGATATTTTTGTATCTCCTGAGTACGAATTTACCATTCATCCCCTCCGGAACTTTCAATATTCATAAAAAATCGTTGAAAAATTATATATTGTGGTTTACCCCCTTAGGCTTGCTATCCAGCAACACTGCGAAAATTCGTAAACATCAATTTGATCCCCTTTTAAAATTGTTACCCGTTTAATTCAATTTAAGACACCCTTTTTAAATGTCGAGTGGGAGAAAATAAAGTACAGGGTTGGTTCGTACCTTAAATTGTTTTTCAATGTACTCATATCGGATATCCGATCGTTTTGCAGTAGAAAAACTTTCGTTTTTGTTTCACTGAAATCGATGACTCGCTGGCGATACTGCGAAACCCCTGCAGCACTTAAAATTGTTTTTCCGCCGATACAAAATAACGCGTACCTAATACTTAATGAGGCCTTGGGCCACAGTAACGGGTATAAAATCATGTGCGAATTTAACAATTTTTTTGTATGAAAAAGTGATTCACTTATAATATTAATTACACATCTATTTAGTATAAATATCAAGCTGTTAGAATTTTTTTTTTCGATGTACAAAATGGCCGACTACTCGAAACTTCTCGAAACAGCTTTTTTCCAATCGGCGTGACTTCAACAATTTTCAACTCGTGACTTCAACAATTTTCACTTGATTTACTTCAAATTTCAAAGTTATGTTCCTAATTGCATTTCGCTGAGAAGTACGTGCGGAATTTCTGATTAATCGAAAACTTCATTTTATGAGCAGTTTATGAGCAGTTATAACGAAATTTTTCACTAAAAATTAATTCCTTAAGTTCAAATACCTACAACCTTTGAATAAAACAATATTTTTAAATTCCGTACGTACTTCCCTAGGTATTTTAATGTGATTGACTAGAAATTGTGTTTTTCGTTGTAGGTCAAAAATCGTAGATGCTAAATGTCACGCCACGGAGCGCCTAAAAAAAGATAACAAAAGGAAATATCTCGAAAATAGTCGGCCATTTTGTACATCGAAAACAAAAAAAATTTATATATTTTCTAACAGTTTGATATTCATACTAAATAGATGTGTAATTAATTTTATAAGTGAATCACTTTTTCATACGAAAAAAAATTGTTCAATTCGCACGTGATTTTATACCCGTTACTGTGGCCTAAGGCCTTAATGCTCCACCATATACATGACTTCGGAGACCTAATCGATGTTCCTCGTCAATGGGTATCGATCATCATCAAATTCTCTCTCAACAATGTGTAAAATCAACTGCGAAACTACGTAGATATATGGCCAATGGCCGTTCGTACGTCACGCGAATCAGTTCCATGGCGGCCGGAACCAGCGGTTATTTATTTTGTGAGAGTGACGTGACAATTAGAATATCAAAATTGAACAAGTTAACTCAACCGAATCAGGATTGCTGCTGCAAATAAATATATCTGTATATGCAGATTTGTGTGCTCCGAAAGGGGACGTAGAAACGCCTGTGTGTGTGTGTGTGTGTGTGTGTGTGTGTGTGTGTGTGTGTGTGTGTGTCAGCCTCATTCGCTTTTAGTCATCGTGAATAATACAGACGCATACACAGGCATGTACATCCACTATTATAAGGAGTGATAAGGAGATCTGTAGCTATTGCAGGGAGAAGAGTAGATGCGAGCGTGGCTGACACAGGAGGGTGGACATCATAAAGAGATCGATATATTGGATTTACAACCACCAGTATGGGTACATGGGTGTGTGTAGCCCTTCGATGTGTATCGTGTTCTATGCAGATTGGACACGGAGTGCTAGACTGCATTATATCCATCAGAGGAGAACGGGATGCGTATGTGCTCACATAGCGGAAAAAAAGTGACTTGGATCAAAGAAATAGTGCATTTACAGGTGGCCAACGGAATATCAAGATGAGACCCTTCAGTATCTGATTATTTCGAGTACTCGTTAAATCAAGAGAATAAATTGTTCTTAAAATGACTTAGTATTCCGTTATTATAATAAATAACTTGTTGGCAACCCCCAGTTGGTTTAGTCAGACGTCGTTGAAGTTAGCATCGTTGCAATGCAACGAAAATTAATTCTTTATAATTCTCAAACATTTTTTCGACGGCTTCAGACTGTGAAAATCACTCAAACATTTTTACGTATTCTTATTAGAGATTCACGACCTCGATTTAAAAAAAACGAACGAAAAATAAAGAAAGAAATTGTTGCATTCCAACGATGCAAACTTCAACGTCATTTAGTCAGTTCAAGTCATGTTTTTTTCTTTCAGTGCGGAGCTTCTGGTTCATTCGAGTCCATGATTGACACACTGGCAATGAAACAAATTAGCAGCTCATTGAAAATGATTCTCCAGCTGTACACAAGCGAAGGATACTTTTGCGTCTTTGGGTGTCCCGCATGTTCGTTCTTCACACAATTTGCTTTTCTTTTTACAGAGCGCTGTAAAATTGCCCACATGTTGAGAAAAAACGATAAAGGGGGATGGTCTTGAAGTTTGCATCGTTGCAATGCAACGAAATTTCTTCTTTATATTTTTATTTTCTCATTTTCATTATTTTACTAAAGATTTTTTTCCAGGTTTATATTCTAGATCTCTGAATAGGCTAATTAAAAAATTATGGAGGGATTATCTTAACGAATACTTGAAGAAAAAAAATCGTTGCAAACTTCAGGCACATAAAGGGGGAGAAAGACAGATAGAGAAGACTTGATTGATTCGTATTGATGACATTGAAACAAAACCATCGGGCAAATTCGGAATATTACAAATGAAAAATACAGAAGTAATCAGAATGCACCGATCTTCAAAATTGGCCGGAAGTTGCCGCAGAAGCAATGGCTAGTTTCCAAGTTGCACTAGTTCCCTTCTCTCCTCCCACCCCCGAAAACTGTATTCTAAATAGGCGATCGGAAACGGTGCAAAACATCGCGATGCCGAATATAAAATTTCTACAACAACTTTGGATGCACAGGAATGTTTCTAGAGATCTTAAATTGCGAAGGAATCCGTAGGCACCCACGCATGCCCAAATGCATAAGGACGTTTTTTCTGAATTGTTTTTTTCACCTTTTTAGAACGGTCTGAGCCTATTCCGATCGACGACCAACAACGATGAACTAGTAATGTTAATATAACTACAGTAATGATAAAAGATACGCTAACATACGAGCAATAGCAAAATAACTATAAGACGGAAAGATGGAGAGACAGATATACAGGAAGAGAGAGATGAACATCCCAAATATACGCGAAAGATCGATATGGCGATAGTACTGGCAGTGATAGGTCTGATGCATGTAGGGATCGAAGGAGCCGAATGTGCGACTCGTCGAGCCTGGATGTGGGTACCGGATAACCACAGGCGCTGTATTAAACGCTGAGAGAGAACGCATTATCCAGTAATACGCCCGACTGCATCCGACATTATTGGAAACTCGTTCGGCCCACACGCACACATATATACCTACCTATATATATATATATATATATATATATATATATATATATATATATATATATATATATATATATATATATATATATATATATATATATATATATATATAGATTATACTCAATTCTGTTTGGTCTGGATTACTGTGACTATATATTGTAAGCGTACGTGGGAATTTATAGTTGTCCATCCTGACGTTCGACGAATCTTCGATAAATCGATGGCCAATCGGGAATCGAAATTCATCGATCGGATTAGATGCGACGAACCGAAGAGACGCATCTGTCACGGGTATCCAGAGACGAACGCTTTGTACTCGATTTCATGGCCTACGGATTTCATGGCCTACGGACTCTTCATAAAGGCGACAAAAAATAAAGAGATTAACATCTGTAAAAAATATCGCTGATGTTTTTCTTATTCGCAATTACTGGCAATCATCGAAACGAGAAGCATCAATCAGTGGAGTGCAACGAAAGTTCTTCACTTTTTTCTTTCCTCATTCTCATCACCATCCAGAAATGTTTATTACATATTTAGGGTGAACATTTTTTAGGAAAATCATGAAAAAAACGTTGGGCTACGGCACTTTCGTTGCGTTACAACGATGCACAATTAACTATCATCGTTCGAATGCAAGCTTTTTTCATTCTTTCTCCAATTTTTCTTTCGTCCGATCTGAAAAGGGGTCGCGAATTTGTCAATGTTTTCATTGTGTGCCTTTCTTTGACGAGAATCTGACGAGAATTTCAAACTAGCCAGTATCTACGAAATCTTGCGCTCCACTTGGAAGATGGTGTTGACGGTTGCATCGTTGGATTGCAACGAAAGTTCTTTTTTATATGTCAATTTTCTTATTTTTCTATTATGCAAAATTTTTCTCTGCAGATTTATATTGTAGATCATCAAATATTAATCTTGAAGTTTGCATCAATTGATGACATTTCTCTTCGGCCGATTGAGGCTATGAAAATCACTGGATCACTTTGACGTGCTGTTTTCAGAGATTTACCACCACAATTTGCGGAAAAAAAGATTTTTGATAATTAAAACAATAGAGAAATAGAAACCGACGAAAAAAAATAGTTGCACTCCAACGATGCAAAGTTCAACATCATCTGAATAAGTATCTTCACACATGTCTGAGTACATTCTTGCAGGAAGAATCTGCCATAAGAAATCGAGAGAATTCATAAATATTAATTCCCATTGCGTTCCAACCATGCAAGCTTCAACCTCATATTTGGAAGTGTGTTTTCAACGTATGAACTTCGACGAATTTTTACAAGGCAAGATAAAGGAAACTTTGTCTCGCGAAGGTGATAACGTGATTTTTTTGTCGCACCACAATGGGGCGATGATGAGAGCGCGCGAGCAGCCTTAACGAAGCTAAAGGACGCGAAACTTTGAGCTTCTAAGTTGATTATACGATACTGAATTTGTCATTTTATTGGAGCTGCTGCTGCTGCTGCGCCCTTCGATACGCTAGGCGTGCAAGTGAACGGTATTATTATGTGAATCGCGTGTACGGCGTATCTAGTATGCATGTGGATATGCACATACGTACCTATATATGTAGGAAATATGTGACTTCGAAGACATTCGATCTCAAAGACCGTCCCCATAGCCTATTGTCCCCATACTCAACACAATGTAAAGCCTTCAACATCATGTTCTCGAAGCAGCCGGATGTGCTGATAGCCAACGAAAGGTAGAATGGGTTCAAAATGCCTTTTCCCCAAACACACATATATATATATACATATAACCGCGTCTGCATCGCAGACCCTAATAGGGGTGAGTGAGATGGAGGTGTATGGTGCAGGGCATTGTGCTCGTTGCTTGTGTAGGTAGCACGCGACTGGCACCAGTACCAGGGGCAGCAGCCGAGGCAACACCACCGGCAACAGAAACGCCATGTGCCTCGGAGAGTCGGAAGACGATCGATAACTTGACTCCCTCTCGTCGCGGGTTCCTAACGTTGCGATAGCGACACAAGACATTGCCCCAACGCTACCAAGATCTCATCATCATCTCTCTCTCTATCTCTGTATCTCATTATCTATATCTGTCTTTTAGCATCACGTATACGTGATTCTTGATCAGCTACGCTTTGATCGCGACCCTCAATTGAGGGCTCTCACGAAGGACAAGAAAGGAACGCGACTCCGCAAAATCACGGAAAAATTATGGACTGGAAGAAAGTGCCCGCGTCCAGAATAACGGTAGCATCAACGAAAAATTGTCATCGTCTTCGGAAATATTTTGCTCCTAGATCCGTGAATGCAGAATTCGTGTATATCAAGATTTGTCCAGTCTATTTATTTCATTGCAGAGAGAGAGAGAGAGAGAGAGAGAGAGAGAGAGAGAGAGAGAAGGGCCACCAAAAGACTGACATCAGTCCGGTTGGTAACTGGTCTAAAAATATGTTAATTTAAATTTTTTAGATTTTTTGCTCGCAGCTTGAGTCGTCCCAGGCGCACAATGGTCTGCCTCCACGTCGGCTTCCTGTCAAGGGCTTTTCGGCACTTGACGTGTATGCGCGCACCTGCGTTTCCACTTTTTTTCCCGGACGAGGCCGGATGAAATTTAATTAACCGTTTATCCGAGTGCCTAGTGAATTCTCAGCGAAGTATGTGTGTGCGTATATGTATACGAAGAAATAAAAAAAGGAAGATAGGAATAGCGAGGAAAAGAGAGAAAGGAAGAGAAATAAAGAGATGGAGAGAGGAGTAGGGAAAGAGTGAAAGAGGAGAACAAAAAGGAAAAAGAGGAAGGAGGTTGTTTGTACCGCATACCGCACAGCCATCCCATTATTTTCCCGTCAAATCTAGTTTTTCCCTCATTAGTCATTGTCAAATATAACAAACTCTATATACGAATCTTCATTAGATTGTAAAACCCGTGCAAAAATTTCCACAGCCATCTAATTGGGCTACTATACTTGTTCCTACTACCTAATAGGGATCCGATGGGTCATCGCATGGGATCTCTACAGTCAAACGTCACGCTTGTACATTGGATTCTTATGGGGATTCCCTCATTGCGTACAGATCCAATTTGAATCCTAGAGGATTTCCACATTATCGAACGGAATGCGATACGATTATTGATAGACCCCATCGCATTCTGTACGTTGAATTGTCCAAACAAAGTATACAGATATACAAAATGAGTGGATCTTTAAAAAAGGATAAATCTTAGAAATCGATTTGAATCACATCACTGAAAAATCCATGGTAATGATCGTTTCTTACTTATTTAACTGCACTTTGACATAATATCACCGCACGCGTAGGGTCAGAGTGGGATCAGTGCCTCCTTTTTTCTCAGAGGTCTATAGCTGCCTAACCGTTCACACAATCTCAATAAAACCTTGACTGAACATGAGGTGTGTTCAATAGCTTTATTTTATTAAAAGACACTGAACGGCTTAACCCAATAGATATTGAGATATAACCATGTACCAAATACCAGATAAGTTATTACCAGACAATAACCATGTACCAAAAATGGGATTTGATCCATGGGGGTGTACACAGTGAAACATGCCTAATTTCACAGTCAAACAAAATTTGAAAATCAAACAAAATTTGAAGAAAATTACCCTGATCCACTGTACACTTGTAGGTACTAGAGTAGTTTTCTCTATACAATGTGGAGTATTGTACAGTAAACTATTGAAAAATTAATTAAAAAAGCAGCATTTTATGAGATCAATCACAATCATTTATTGAATATTTATCAACAATGAGTACCTACCTAATGAGGTAGTACCAGTACCCATTTAAATCACAACGCGAAAATATTCATATTATGACTTATCTCTGAGTACCTTGAAAAATTGAGCTACCGTGTATCGACCCTCTCTTTTTTTCTAAAGCGGATACTGACATGTTTCTATTTTTGTGAAGTTTACAAACACAATGCTCAAATACCGCAATATAGCTGTATATTTCGGGAGAACAATGACTTCGAACATAGCTGCGATAGGTAAAGAAGCAAAAAACATACAAACTCGGCTGGTTTATCAACTTTTGACACCAAAAATAATATAAAATCACCTCTCACAACCAAATTGGGCGGGAGCGACTCACAGACAGGTTCAAACCTATTGGCATCCGAGGGCGGTTCCAATGTGAAAAAGATGCACATATATACATGTCCACTTCGGAGAAACAGAAAAGGTTCAGTGTACCGACTGTTGCCACTGTTTCCACTTTGACCCTATACGCTCATGAAGCGTGCACGTTATGTTTCAACATGCCGAGATTTTTCACCTGACTTTTAATATATTTTCGAACCGAACGTGGTAAGGAATATCAAACGGCGTTCATCGGGGAACAGTGCAGAATCCAATTGGATCCCAATGAGGTTTTCCTATGTGCGGGGCTATAGAGATGTGCATCTCGGGACTCCCCAAGAAATTTGTGCACGGGATCACGAAAGGATAGTTTTTTTTGGGAGATAGAAAGAATTCTGGTTGAGAATTTCAATCGAAAATCCACAGATATTACGCAAAGTGCAACTATTTCATGGCATTGAAAATGTGATCGGACTTTTCGGGTAACAAAGAGCAGGTACATGTAAATAAAGTGAATTGTTTTTTACTATTTTTCAAAAAATATTGACACATTGAGGTAATATATTTGTAAAGTAAAAACAAGATTAGAATTGGGTGGGGTAAGGGCATTTTTCAACCGATCACAGGCATTCTCAGCATGTCGCAGCTCCCCCCACTCGACTACAACACAATGGCAGTGAGGTGAGGGTAGGGTTACTTTCGTGTGACATCCAGCTAACTCAGACCCCTATACCCAGGGTACTTCAACTAACATATAAAATTTTAAAAGCATTTTCAATGCTAAAAATTCTCAACCGACGTCAATCGAGAAATAGTGCGGAATCCACTTGAATACCAAGTCCCTACAGGGATGTGGCCAGATCTAGGGACTCCCTAACAAATATGGCACGGGCACAACCATTAGTTACTGTAAACGAAGTAGACAAGACTCCAGATCATCGGCACGTGCATACACATTTCCAGCCACTAAACTCGACACTCAAGAGCTTGAATTTAAAAACGACGTCATGTAATTCGACGAAATGCGAAGCTTCGATTAACCCTCTCATATTATACGACTCCCTGAGGGCTCATCTCCGAGAACGAGATAAAAATTTCCATCTCAGTCGAGAACCTATTAATTTCCGGTGAATTCCATTCACAGAGCTTCCCTTTCAGGTATATATTAATTATAATATCCTCAGACAAAACGAAGGGGTTACCTTCCCCAATCTCGCCTAACTCCGTCCTCGCGCCATTAGCCCTTTGCTCGTGAAAATTAATTCAATTCAAGGGAAGTCGAGAGGACGAGATGCCTGACGTGCCAATGTACGACTACATACATACCTCCGATATACATGTATATGAAAAATGTATATATGTATATGCATCAATGCTAGCAGGTATATAGAAGCGCATGATGAAATTAAAAGCTCCCAAAGGATGACGCGGAGATGGACTGAAGGTAATCGTTTGGGGTGCAAGGAGAGTATAGGTGGACGTAAAATGATTCGAGAAACGTGTCAGAGGCAGTAGTCGTGTTACGGTCTCAAATGTACTATATATATATGGCCATCAGACCACAGGAACATGAAAGGGTGATGAAGGAACAATTTTCGTCGGGCTTACTCGACCCAGAAGATGACGCCATCAAGCACGACGACGACGTCGACGGAAACAGTAACGTTTCTCCGCTTTTCCTTCCCCAGACATTCAACTGACTCTCGTCTCTCTCAAAGATATATGAGTGGAGAATGCAGGTATATCGTCGTGAGGCACCTTCACATCCGGATTGTGACGCAACTGCAAGCGGAAGACGTAAGAACGGAAACGCCGCTGTCTTACAATGCCAAATCAATTTGGCTTTTGTCGATCTTTGCTCTTCACCCTGCGGTTCCGTGCGCAGTCCAAGGATCGATGTATAATTGACACAAAAGGAAGACTTTAAAAAAAGCAGCTTGAATGTGATGTTCCAATGATTGATTGACGTATGGATAATTGGTTATTACGAAGAATGGTGATTGGATAAAGCTCCAGCGAAAAATTCTCATTATCTACCGTTTTTGTATTCGCATCACTGGATTCTGTATTTTAGTGCAAAATGGTCAGTTTCGGTTTGCATTTTTCGGGGAATTGTAGACTCGCATAGGTGCTGTTTTCTGTGCAATAGAGACGCGCACGTAATGGATGACCTATGGTTGCTTGAACAATGCAGACCGAGTGGTGGGCGAAGAATCTCGATGAAGAAATACCGATCGCGTCATACGAAAGGGATGAGAGAGAAGGCACAAAAAAGGAGAGAGAGAGAGAGAGAGAGAGAGAGAGAGAGAGAGAGAGAGGGAGAGGGAGAGAAAATGAAGAAAAACGAAAGAAGGATCGGAAGCCTTCCACTCTCGTGAAAACGTGAGTTCTTCCTGAGAGACGTGAAAAGAAGAAGCGGAAAGAGGGAACGAAAGAAAAAAGGATGAAAAAGGAGGAAACGGCGCGCGAAAAAGGCTTCCCGCGATTCATCGTCATTTTCGTGATAGCCGCGCCCACCGCAGTCGCTCAATTTCTCGACAGAATGTCGTTGTTGCGCTATCACGAAGTGAATTCAGCGAGGTCGCGGAAAAGGAAGCTGCATCGTGACTTGTAAGCCCCGTAAAATGTGGAACCTCGCGGTTGTTCGTTGAACGTGTAGCAGTAGGATGTACATTCGACGAGGACTGCAATTTCCAAAGACCTCGTTTGGACGATTGCGCCAAGTGATTGCGATGGCGAAAATTAGGCTTGGCGAGATTGGGAAAAGCGGTCTAGGGGTTGAGCGAGGTCGATC